>VZRW01006037.1:93175-147968 GCA_013398125.1 Aegotheles bennettii | reverse complement strand
GGAACATCTCCCTTATGAGGAAAGGCTGAGGAAGCTGGGTCTCTTTAGCTTGGAGAAAAGGAGACTGAGGAGTGACCTCATCCATGTTTACAAATATGTAAAGGGTGAAGGTCAGGATGATGGAGCCAAGCTTTTTGCAGTGACGTCCAATGATAGGACAAGGGGCAATGGATGCAAACTGGAGCACAGGAGGTTCCATGTGAATATCAGGAAGAACTTTTTCACTGTGCGAGTGACGGAGCACTGGAACAGGCTGCCCAGAGAGGTTGTGGAGTCTCCTTCACTGGAGACATTCAAAACCCGCCTGGATGCGTTCCTGTGTGATGTACTCTAGGTGACCCTGCTCTGGCAGGGGGGTTGGACTAGATGATCCTTCGAGGTCCCTTCCAACCCTAGAATTCTGTGATTCTGTGACTCTGTGAATCTCAACATTTTGATGCAAGCTGAGTGTGAGACAGGCCCTTGCATGTGTCCAAATATGGATCTGATATGTCAACAGGCAGAGCAAGGCTAGAGTCCCTTGCCATGAATGCTTCCTGTCCAGAGAGCTCAAAGGAAACTTTAAGAAACAAGGATTTCAAACAATATGGGGTTTATGAGCTAAAACCTATGCTTTGAGATGTGCTTGAAAATTAAATGGTAGCCAGTGCATTCTGAGACCACGCTTTCCTCTCGGCAAAGGTCCATGCAAGGCAAATGAATTCTGACATAGCACATCCTGAAACACTTAGCTATAGCTGTACTAATTGCATTCTGTACTATGAGAAATATAATCCTGTAAATTGTGCCTCACCATTAAAAAAGGATGTTAGGGTACGTGAACATCTCGAGAAGAGGACAACAAAGCTGGTGAAGGAGCTGGAAGATATGTTTGAGTGACTGAGGACACAGGGTTTTTCTAGTTTGGAGAGAAGGAGGCTGAGAGGCAACCTCATTGATGTCTACAGCTTCCTGAGGAGGGGAAGAGAAGAACAAGGTGCTGATCTCTCCTCACTGGTATCCAGTGATAGGACATGTGGGAATGGTTCAAAGCTGCATCAGGAGAAGTCTGGACAGAAGTATTGATAACACAAGGATGTTTTACTTACTGCTGAGCAGTGCTTACACAGTGTCAAAGCCTTTTCTGCTTCTCACACTGACCCACCAGCCAGTAAGCTGGGGATATACAAGAAGTTGGGAGAGGACAACTAACCCCAGCTGACCAAAAGAATATTCCATACCGTATGATGCCATGCTCAGCAATAAAAGCTGGGGAAAGATGGGGAAAGGGAGGGACATCTGGAGTTATGGTATTTTGTCTTCCCAAGACACATGTCTTTCATTATGCATGATGGAGCCCTGTTTTCTTGGAGAGGGCTGAACACCTGTCTGCTAATTGGAAGTAGTGAATGAATTCCTTGTTTCACTTTGTTTGCATGTGTAGTTTTTGCTTTACCTATTAAACGCTCTTTATCTCAAATCAGGAGTTTTTTCACTTTTACCCTTCTAATTCTCTTCCCAGTTCCACCAGAGGGGAGTGAGCAAGCTGCTGTGTGGTGCTTAGTTGCTAGCTGGGGTTAAACCATGACACTGATCAAGGTTTTCAGTAAGGCACATTTTAAATTCTTAAATAGGTCCTAAATTTTCACATAACAGCATTAGCTATAGAGATTTTTCTGCTCTTGCATGTGTCCATGCATACTACAATCTATTTGCTGTAACACAACCTGGTTGAATTTGGTCAAGAGGCTAAGTTCAGAAGTTCAGGATTCAGATGATATCTTATGCAGGAATGGTAGCTGTGGGTAACGTTAATGTGTTTTAGAAGGACATACCTCTGTGATGGGAAGTAAAATGAGTTCAACAGTTTTCTTTAAATGTACATTTCATGATACCTCCTTGCTCTGTTTCTTGAATAGAAATTGTTTGATGTGTTCCTTTTAGAGAATTAATGACTGAAAATTCAGACAAAGCTAGTTTCCAGAGTGTATAGCAATTTGTGGTTCCATTGATTTGTAATTAAAAAATAAACATAATATTATATCAGGGAATGAATGTCAGCTGAGTGTGAGCTTTTGCAGAGTTTAAGAAACTGTATCTAAAATACAGAAGATGCTCAAATCCACTGATGATAAGAATTGTATAATTATCTTTATAAGATTAAACTAGGGAACAATGTAATACTAACAGAATAAAGAAGTATTAGTTGTTGAGACCTAACTGTGGAGCAATTAAGAAACACCACAGGGAATAAAGGTAAAATATTACTGAGTTAAAGGTAAAATATCAGTCCTTTGCAATAGCTGAGATTTTTAGTGGGATTGCATTTATAGCAATGTTATAATGAAATGTGTGAATTTCAACACAGAAATGGAACAATGCTGAAAAACTCTCTCGGAGCATGCCAGAAAACCACATAAGTAAATTAATAGTTTTGTTCTTTTTATCTATATGGGATGGATTCTACCTGCTGATGCTAAAGTGATAATAATAACTAGGCATTTTAGAGCTCTTTTCATCAATAATACCCTGAGGGAAGAACCATCCTTACTACTTTCCTAAAAATATAATTCACTAAACAAGCCAGTGTTATTGCTAGAATAGAACCAAAATTCCATTTTGAAGTCTTCAGAATATCAGTGTGGGCTTTTAAATGATATTTAACAGCTAATTATCTAAATTAAATTAAATGTGCCTATGGAATTTATAGTCTGGAAAAGCAAAAAAGCTTCTACCACAAGCAGATGTGTAGGTATAGGCTGACCTATTAAGGTTTCTATGTTTATACATACATAAATACCTGGATTTATATATACATATCCTTGAGAGAAAATCCATTCAATCATCCATAATAAATTACTATTTAAGTCCAAGGGTTTTATATTTTTATTTGTACTGACTTCATTTTAGCACAGTTGCAGTGAGTGCAAGACATAACATGCCACCTAAAATGCAGAACAATAGGTCCTTTCTCATCAGCTATTCTTATGACTGAAGTAGTTTACTTTGCCATCATCTTACTCGTGTAAGTAAATTATCTTTGTCGTTTCTTTTTGTTAAGGATTGCTTAACTGAAGAAGTTTACCTTAAAAAACCTTGCTGTGTTTTTTTCAAAAATTAGTGAATGAGATACAAAATTCACCAAAATAACTGTTTTCAGTCTTTAGGTGAAACTGAGACACATTTGATTTCCTTGCATGCATTACACATGTGAAACTAATCAACTGATTGCTTATTTTTATTCTTCAATCTGTAATTCATATAGGTCAAGTGTTGTTTGATATCAGATACACTAAATTGTACACAAGTATATGCATACATGCATTCTAGCGAAAAGAGACATCTACTTCATAAAAGTCAAGAGGAAGATTAACTTTTCTTTCTTGAGAACCAAGAAACTCCTTGAATGGGGATCTCTATTCAACCATTAGATTATCTGCCTCTTTAGTGCTGGAACATGTTTAATTCAGCAGCTCTCTTAAAGGTTCTGTGGAAATATACCTCCTTCATCCTTTCTTGAAGGCCCGCTTAGCCAGATCTTAGAGAGTAGTACAAGAAATCAATAGACCAAGCTGCATAAAAAAGAATACAATAAATTACTATTTGTTTAAAGGACTTTCAAACTAGCCAGTAAGTTTTAAATTAAAGGGAGACCTTGTACTGCATAAGGAAATGATCCATACAGCTAATAAATCTGATGCAAGACCATTATAATTGTAGGGAAAACCTTTAAATAAATAACTGCTTTTTCAGAAATCCAGGCAGAAGTACTGTAATTAAAGGTCACAGTTGGTAATCTCTAGTACCTTTAAGGACATTAGAAATATAAGCTTGTAACCAGCTACTTTTCGAGTGCCTTTTTGCTAGCAGCATATTCTGTGAATTGAATCAATATACAGTCTCTGTACAAAGACCTTTCAGTATGCCTATAGTTTTCTCTTTTTTAAGGTCAATAGTTCTGTTAAGAAGTTTGTTAAGTAAAACAGGATGAATTGTTAATAGCAGAGAAAAAAAATCTGTAGTCTGTGTTTGTGGATTATTTGCTTAAATAGCCTGATGTCATTGAATATCTTCTCTTTGTGGAACAGTTCAGAAGAACAAATTGATACTTTATATACCATTGATGAATTATTCCCTGTTCATTGTTACTACCTCATCTCTGGGTAGTTTGTCTAATCAACTTATTATGTGTATAAGGACTGTGTGAAAGGCTGACTGAAACTTTTAAGAAAGGTTATTAATTCATACAAGCAATATAGTGTAGAGTTTTCATGCAAAAGAACCACATACCATGTTGCTATAGTCATTAATATTAGGAAATTGTTTTTTCTTTACTAGGACTCACTCAACTGATAAATTTTTGAATACTGAAAAATATCAGGACCTCTAAATACATATGAATTTATAAAATACATGACATGGCTTTTTTGTTATTGTTGTTTAGAATATATTATCCTTGATGTTTCATTTAATTTTTTATTTCTGAGTAATTTCTTCGAACATAAAACTTGATATTGTTAGAGGGCTTATTGTTCTATTGTTTCTACTTCGCTTATACCTAATGATCCTTTTTTCTAAGATCTGTGTGTTTTGCAGAAACCCAGTATTTAGTAACATATCAAAAATACTTAATGATGATGTTTAGAGCTGAAGATGTATATCACAAATGCAAATTTGAAGGATGAATTCAAAAACATTTCTGATAGTGATTTCCTTCACTGAGGCAGATGCTATTATAGAAACTACATGTATCATAAAACAGTATTTAAAGAAACTAAAAATGATGTTATCTTAATATATATCTTAATGCACAGAAAATTCCAGTGTCTTATTGGGCTTTTTTATCTGATAGAGAAAAGTATAAGAGGAATCATAGCTTGAATTTATAAAATCTAGTGGAATTATAAATAAAAGACACATTTTTGATACAGGGAGGATGCAATTAAATCAATGAAATTACTAGAAAAATTACAAAGCTTCCTCTTTCTGACTCTGAATAAGGACTGGATGTTTTTTTTGAAAGATGTAATTTATAGAATTCAACCACAGATATCAGTAAAAATTACCTTTTACAGAAATCAAACTTGGTAGTCTAAGAGCTTTAGCTGAATTACAGCCTTCAAACAAGATAGCAGACAGCTGCTTTATCACTGCAATGGACTACGTGTCGTCTTAACCTTGCCAAAAGTTAAGGTAAAATTTATATCTGTGTGAAATTAGCTTAAACTAATGCACTTTACCTCACAAGCTAGGGTGTACTAAGTGTGCACATATGGTCTGTTGTGACTCAACTGATGAACACTGGCTTGTAAAGCTGCCATAAAGGGATTGTTTTTGATTGTGTGCCTATATGCTTCTACGAGCGGGAAATATTCCATACTTTAAAGCTTTTACAGTTTGGCCCTCCATGGGTAGTAGAAATTCTATGAATTATGGTAGATCTGTAATTCTGATGGAAATAAGTACTTTTTAAAATTGGAATAGAAATGAACAAGTACAAACGAGTGTAAGTCCTTATTTAATTGGTTACAGAATCTGTTTTTGTGAAAATTGTGATGTGATTAATGGATAATAATAAAGCTAGGCATTTGATACAATATGATATACTTTGAGACTTTTGCTAACATAATAAATTTAAAACCCTTGTTCTACTCCATGGAAGCTTCTGGACACCTCTTTGTCTTAAAAAAATTACCTCACGGTTAAATTAAATGAATTAAAAAGTTTGATCAAAAAGGATCAGAATTTCAGAATCCAGATACTACAATGAAAATATATGTCAATGGTGTAAGATGTTTAAGTTAGTTCAAAACTACAAGCTATAACAATGATCTACATTACCGCAGACAGATGATTACAAATTCAGGCTGAACATATGAGCTGTTAAAAAATAAAGATTCCATTTACATTTGAGGTGGTTGATAAGTGTGTGAAAGAAGATAAAAAGTTTTTTTTTAAGCAAGAGATTAAATATAATGCTTATATTGTTTATAAACAGAACATTCCTTAAAGATTGCTAGAATGCATCTGAAAGCATTCTCTTAAGAGTACTAAGATGTATCTGTAGTGTAGCAAATTAGAATTCTCCCAGTATCTCTCCCAATAAATTATATTAGCTTTTCTTTTCTCAAACTATACAGTGATTCATCAAATGTTTTTCAGAAGAAACTATGTTGTCATCCTACAATAACTAGCCTCTGTGTCACTGTATCTTGGTGAACAGAGAAAGTCAACAACCTTCTCACTCTCTCTCAGATGCACGTGTTCCAAAACTAGGCTGAAACACCTAGTGATATGTATGAGAAAAGCTAAAAGTAATGGCACCTGCTCTGCAGATAAACATCAGTCTTTAGTTCTCTCAATCACAGAATCACAGAATCACAGAATGCTAGGGGTTGGAAGGGACCTCGAAGGATCATCTAGTCCAACCCCCCTGCCAGAGCAGGGTCACCTAGAGTACATCACACAGGAACGCATCCAGGCGGGTTTTGAATGTCTCCAGTGAAGGAGACTCCACAACCTCTCTGGGCAGCCTGTTCCAGTGCTCCATCACTCTCACAGTGAAAAAGCTTTTCCTGATATTTCCTGATATTTTCCTGATATCCATGAAACCTCCTATGCTCCAGTTTGCAACCATCACCCCTTGTCCTATCATTGGTCATCACTGAAAAAAGCTTGGCTCCATCATCCTGACCTTCACCCTTTACATATTTGTAAACATGGATGAGGTCACTCCTCAGTCTCCTTTTCTCCAAGATAAAGAGACCCAGCTCCCTCAGCCTTTCCTCATAAGGGAGATGTTCCACTCCCTTAATCATCTTAGTGGCTCTGCGCTGGACTCTCTCAAGCAGTTCCATGTCCTTCTTGAACTGAGGGGCCCAGAACTGGACACAGTACTCTAGATGTGGCCTCACCAAGGAAGAATAGAGGAGGAGGAGAACCTATCTCAATCTACTAACTACACCCCTTCTGATAAATCCCAGGATGTCATTTGCCTTCTTGACCACAGGGGCACATTGCTAGTTCATGGCCATTCTTCTGTCCACCAGGACTTTCAGGTCCCTTTCCCCTTCTCTGCTCTCCAGCAGGTCAGACCCCAACCTATACTGATCCATGGGGTTGTTCTTTCCCAGATGCAAGACTCCACACTTGTCCTTGTTGAATTTCATTAAGTTTCTTCCTGCCCAACTCTCCAGCCTGTCCAGGTCTCTTTGAATGGCAGCACAACTTGAAGTTGCAGTGTTGCTCAACTAGATGTATGAGGAGGTGGGAGGGACTGTAAGTCTGAACTCGTTGTCAAAGACTATGCATTTTACATTTAAAGGTAATTGGATAAAATGTGTTATTGCCATTGTGAATGCTGGCTAGAGATGAAGAAGAAGCTTAAATCTCAGCAGAGATCTTGTCATACAGCAATTTGACTTCTTTTTGCTTATTCACTGTATGACTTCTGTAATGCTGCATTTTTTACTAAAAAGTATCCCCTTTTCATCAGGAAGGGTAAGAGCTCAGCCCCAGGCTGCTCTACAGTTTGGAAGTTCAGACACTTTCCCAGAAGGCAGAGCTATGGGTTTAAGTCTTCTCAGGGTGGGTAAGACTTGATGTCTCAATTCTATTACTTGAAGTACTTAAGGTACTACTACTACTATGTTGGTGTGTGAAGAAATTTTACATTCACTCCACTGATTCTGTCTGCTCAAAACTGTACATGGCATCTATTCCTGATAAAGTATTTTGATACCAATCATGTTTTCTATTGCCTGGTTCTGTTAGTTGATTCTTCATTTGTAAAGACAGGTGAATATGTGTGTCAGTTGGAGAAAAGTAACTTCTTCAAAAGATTTTGTTGATCTGTGGAAGCTGTGGAAGCAGCGCAGTTGCCTCACTTAGGAGATCCTGCTGGATCTGGGAGACTACTTTTATATGTTGTTCTATCTCAGATAATATAAGTAGGCTGAATCTGGCCCTGTGTTGCTTTACAGTTCATGGTCAGATCCTCAGCTGATAAAAAGCTGATATAAGTCTTGATGATGTCAGGCCTCAGCCTTTAATATTTATTGGTAACACCTTGAATCCTTGTCTTCATTAACTTTCTCTTCTGGTGACACATCAATTCAATATTTGGACCTACAGTTGGCTTTTTATCTTGATTTTTAAATTGTTAGAAAAGGTTGTGCAGTTTTTCCAAGTAGATATGAAATGATTTATCACTACAAAGAACTATATATCTCTTCACTAGAATGGAAAAGAAGGGCTCAGATCCCACTGTTAGGAATTCTTGTATATTGAGCTACACTTACAAAGTGCAAGAAAGCTAACATTCATTTAGGTAGATTTTACTATGACGCAAATATCCTTTTAATGTGTAGATTGGAATAAATTTACATATTGTCCATAGCCTTTAGTGAATCAGTGTGTTTCGTATGGCTAAGAATTAATCAGTCGCCTTTCAATTTAGCTAATTCCGCTTGCTTGCCTTGAATTTCTTCCACTTTGGAGAGATGCAAGGAATGTATCTGAACCAAAACCTCAGTCCATAATACCTTATATACTGTGGGGATAAAAGAATTAAACTCCCAGTCTTACTCTAGTTGTGACTAGTTCATGTTTTAAAAAAAAATCTTTTATAGAGAACAGTGATAAATAGGCTAGTAAATAGTAAGTTTTCCTAGAAGGACAAAGGGAGCAGTTATGAAGATAGAAACTAGGTCACACCCCTTATCAATTACTTTTACTAATCCATCTCTCCTTCTGTGTTTTTTTCACTTTATCCAATCATCTTCTGTAGCCCAGTAAATATTGTTATTGCCATTACAAGTAGAATGCCGCAGGTTTTGTACGCTCAGGACCTGTTTGGTTTTGCCTTGGCCTGATTTTTTTCTTGTTTTAGATATGTTAGCAATTGTCTAACGATCAGATAACTTTAAAAAAAATGCTTTAGTATTGATAATAAGTAGTTATTCTGTGCAGATTAAATTTCCTCTGAACAATAAATGGTATGGATGAGTGGACACAGAATTATTCCCTAGTATTGAAATCTTATTATGGGCAGACACTTTATATATGCAATCAAAAATTTATTTTTCATACAGTTGAAATCTTAACAGTCTAATAAAATTATTTTTATTAGTCCAGTTTAGTTATTACAGAAAAAGAAAATAAAGTGTACTACTATTATGGAAAAAAATATCTCTTATAATACCATTTAAATTATTATACACATATCCTAAGTACCTAGCCCTTTTTCTGGAGTTATGCCCATCTTTCCACTGCTCCTCTGTATCCTGAGGTAAATGGCTTCAATCTGGAATAGGGTATGGCAAGTCATCAGCATCCTAAATGATTCATCTGTAGAATTCTGGTGTTAATTATGTTGTTTTCTTCCTCCTCCTCTCTCCATGCATTTACGTAGGGCTGTTTTTACATCTTCGTTAAACCCACTTTGCAGTTTGATCTTTCTTCAGTGGTCTACAACCTTATTATTCATATGGTTCAGTTTATATATATTTTTTACTTTTTATTTCTTCTCTTTATGGACGAATCCTAAAACCAGCTCTCATGTCTACATTTCTCTGGGTTGTTTATAGCCTTAAGGTCTGGAGCCTTTGTTCTGCCTCTTACCATCCCCTGCTTTTACTTCTATCTGTATAAAAACTACAGCTACACTATATAAACCTGAGTAAAAGTAAAACAAATTTGGGATAGCCCCAGTCATTAGAAAAGTTTCTGTTACAGCCAAATCAAATAAAAACAAAGTTCCAGGCAGGTTGAAGCAAATTCGGACAAATTAAACATCACAAACCTCCATCCTGAGGCCCCACAAAGTCAGTACACAGCCTGTTATTAACAATGGCAATCATGTATTTTCTGCACAAGACTAAAAAGTCCTAGTCTCTAAACAGAAATCACAAACCACAAATCACACCTGGTAGTGTTCAGTTTTAAAGTTAACAAAGAGGATAGAAAACCTGAATAATTGGTCACAAAACCTGAACAAAAGGGCACATAGCTCAACCTAGAGGAGCCCCATTGACAGAGTCAAACTACCACAGACAGCTTTGGACTCTGACAACTTGCTGTGATGCTCTGTGGTGTTTCTATAACTGTTGCATTTTTATTAGACTGTTAGAATTATTTTAACTGATTAAGAATAAATTCTTGGCTTCTCAAATAAAATGTATTCTTTTCATGTCCATAAGAAGATTTTGAATACCACACTCATTATTTTTGTCAAACAAGAAAATCATATATTGATCAATTAAATAACTAGGATTTTGAAGTGATTTTTTTTTTCAATCCTTAATACATCAAGAAGTTTTATCAATGTCTTTCTAAAATCTACAATAATAAGGAAGATATAGCCTTAATTTAGTACTTCCCAATGAATAAATTAGTATTCATCACTGCTGGAACCCAGTGTTTGAATTCAGACATCTAGAGAATTGAACTAATGTCTAATTTAGCTCTGGATTTGTGCTCTGCCTTATTCTAACCCAAAGCTGAATTGTCTTAATTCTACTCTACTATAAGCTATGAAAGTCATAAATAACACCTTTTTAAGGCATTTCTATAAGTTGATTTTGTTATATTTGCCTTCATAAGAAAAAACATAATGCTAAAATTAGTTCAGAAATGTCCCAATTAATACTAAAAAAGTCCTGAAAGTTCCCTCCTAAAAGTTCCTGGCTCCTTATTTGAGAGCTGGTGGATGGATAACATGGAGAAAATAAGCAACACAGATGAAAAATTTCCATAATAGCACAAAAGTGAAAATCTGGATTGATTTAATGCCTTTTTAAAATTTTATTTTAATGTGTGTTTAGTGTCTCTCTTTTAGCCTGTCTTTAATATGTGAACTCATTCTGTGAGCTCTTTGAAGCCTGGATTGTCTACCTGTTAATACTTGCAGATCTCCTGGTTTGATTGTCCTAATCTGTTGGGACTCTTATGAACAGTATGGTTAATGCAATTTACACTATTTACACTATGTCCAAAAGGACTACTAAGTGGTGAATTAAGTGTCCAGTTAAGGCATTTAAGTAAGGTGTAAATACAAGCATTTCAAGAGTTTATTTCTTTTATGGATGAAGAAAAAAGTAATTAATACAGTAAGAAAATCAGAGCATCCTAAGGTGTAAGACTAAAATATGGCAGCTGTGAAGATTCCAAAAGGTCAGGAATACCAAAATCAGAAAAGAAATTCAACATTATGCTAAGACAAAGCTATAAAAAATTTATGTATCCAGGGAGTTTTACTAGGAACAGGATAAATAATAGTGTTCTGGTTGCACAGAATTTATATTCTGAATTGTATATTGGGGATGGGGGGATTTGTTACTTGTGTGCTCTTTTTTAGTGATATTTTTCTCTGTTCAACTTTCATCTGAGTGTCAGGTAAATGGCTCTCATATATCTTGTTTACTCATCTACAAAGAGGTTACAGAATGTAGAACAGTCTGAATGCTGATTAAGGTAGGTCTATCTGCATATCTGAGTTTAGCTATGCCCTGTCTATAATGGCTTAGCATTAAAAACTTGGATTTTGAATACTTACAGTTTTTACAGGAAAAAAGAAAAAGCAAAGTGAGATTCAAAATATGAACTGGATTAAATCTTTTTAATATAACTATAGCTATTGTCAATGCATTTTATAAGCCATGTTGTAGTGTAACATATATAAACTTTCCCTCTTCCATTTTAGAGATACTTCTTTCTCTATTTGACCCTTGCTTCTGGAATAGTGTACTGACTTTTATGTTCTGCAGTGTCTCATTGTTATCAAAATCTCCAGGCTGCATTATCTCTCATTTCTATCTCTTAACATTTCTATGTTTCTTTTCTTTTTATCTGCAGAGCTGTTATAGTTCTTGATGATGGTATTATGACAGGTTATTTGATTTTTAGCAGGTAGCTTGTTTTTCAGATTGTATTTTCACATCTGCCTTCCAATTGTTATTCAATGTTAAATGAAACCAAATAAAACTTGGTTTCTATCTTGTATTGATTTTCATGATAGCAAATTCCACCAAGAGAAATCCTTTTAAAACATTCACATTCTCACCTCTATTTTTGTTGAAGTATTTTCTTCTCTTTGATAGGCGGTTTTTCTTGGAGGTTTTGTAATTTAAATAGTTTATCTTTCTTTCATTTCGCTTTACTCCATCTAACAGTGTTTATTTTTCTTATTTCCTTCTTAGTGTCGCTTCAATTCTTATTTGCCTGTTTCAAGAAAACAGGGTTTTGTATCTTTCTCAAAGCATGAAAAATTGAGGAATCTTTACAGTCAGGTTCCTCAAGTGATCTGTGAAAACTCTTCAATCGGTCATAGAATAAAATAATAAAAATATTATTATTAAAAAGAATTAAAGAGATAGATAGGTGTTCCTTTAAGTTTAAAGTACTAGTTTTGATGCATTTAGTTCATAGGTCATTAAGGAAATTTAGCTCTGATATAATTTCTGTGCTTCTGAGCACACTGTTGAACTGAAAAGACAGTTTTAGAGATCTGTATGAAAGATTTTCTTGCAATTTATAGTCTTAATAGAAATGTAGTATTTGGCACACCAAATTTCAAAGTCTTACTTTTCATACACCTCTTTTCTGGATTCCAATTAATCATTTATCTCTCTTCATCTCTTTGTGTACAAACTGAATATAGTTATGCTGTCCACCCTAGAGTACTGCTGTGATGGTACGTGGAATATTGTGAAAGGTGAAATAAGCTGTTAGTGAGTTACATCTAAAGGAAATAAAGTATGCAGAATTATGTATTTGGAGATGAAAAATAACAGATAAGAAGATGAAGAAGAAGAACTGCTACCTTAGCCTTCAGGAGGGCTGACTTTGACCTGTTTAGGACACTGATTGAGAGAGTACTTTGGGAATCAGTACTGAAGGACAAAGGAGTCCAGGAAGGATGGACACTTTTCAAGAAGGAAATCTTCAAGGCACGGGTGCAGGCCATCCCCTTGTGCTCAAAAATGAACCGACGGGGAGGAAGACCAGCCTGGCTCAATAGGAAAATTTTGTGGGATCTCAGGGAATAAAAGAGAATTTACCACCTTTGGATGAAGGGGCTGACGACTCATGAGGACTACAAGGAAGCTGTTAGGATATGTAGGGAAAAAATTAGACAGGCCAAGTCACAGCTAGAATTAAATCTGGCTACTTCCATAAAAGATAATAAAAAAAGTTTTTACAAATATATTAGCAACTAAAGGAGAAATGCCACTGCTTCTTAACAAATTTTTGTGGTCTTTGATACAAAATTTATATACATTCATGAGAATAAATATATCCATAAATTCTAACAAATCTTCCATCTTAAAAAACAAAATAAAAACAATGTAAAGCAATGAGACATTTGGATAAGCTGGCTCATTTTATCAGTTCCATAATTTGATTGCAGTATATTCAGAGTATACTTTAAGGATCAGAAAGGGTATCTGTCTCACCACACTTGCCTTCTTCAGTTATATGGTAATCTTATTTTCCTGTTTCATCACTTGCTACACATAAACAAACTAAGATATCTCTTGAAGTCACTTGGATTCTCTATTTTAATCCCTTTCTAAGAAAATGTATTTATGGTTGTTAGAAAGCTATTGTTTCAATTTCTAAAGGCTTGTCTTGATTTCCATGGGGACAGCTGATAATGTCAGCTGTCTATTGTTGCCTATGGTTCTTTAGAGAGAAATATGTCTCCTGTATTCATCATATTTTTTTTTAATTCATTCCTCTTTTCAGCTAAGAGTTAATTTCTGAAGAGTTAAAAGTGGGCCAAATCCTAACTTTCTTTCTGAATATGAGTTTTGCTCTGACAAACATTTCACTGCTTTTAGTAGTGTTCTTTCAGAATAAGACTGAGACCTGTAGGTATAAGGGATCTACACTGTATTTGGAGTGATTGGTCTCCTCAGCACCTTTGCAAGCTCCTTGAGAAGTGGAGAGACTGCAGGTAATAAAAGGGAAACAGGTGAATTATAGATGACTATCCTTTGCACCCTGTGATGAAGAACTGATAGAGACCTCATTTAGTGAAGAATTAAGTAGGAGCACTGCTGAGACAACTTCACGAGACACTAGTGGCAATACAGTGCATGCCACAAGACTAGAGAGCAGCAAATCCCCCCTGCCTTCTGCCTGTCCTGGTGTATTCCTGTGCTGGAGTCTTAGGTTGCTCTGGATCTTCAAGGCTTCAGTGAAATCTTAACACTTCTTTGGTTAACTAGTGCCCCTGTGATCTCACCTGCGCTTGTTTTTCTGCCTCCTTAATACCTGTTTTTTCACCTCTGTGGTTTAGCTTACTTGTCTCTGTATTCTGTAACAGTGCACTTGTCCTGAGGAGGAGCTAGATAAAACTCAGATTAGAGGATCAGCCTGGTTCTTATGTTCCAGGACAAATAGAAGTTGTGAGTGGCCTCTTAAGAAACTCAACTGTTCCTGGCATCTGGTGCTTAGAAAAAGAAAGCAAAAGAAATTGTATTGTTTTCCTAATAGGTTGAACACAGCAACTGAATCTGTTTTGTTGGTGATAAATTTATGAGAAAGATGTAATTTATGTGTATATCAGAAGCAGTCAGACACTCTTTTCTAACCACACTAAAAATAAAAAATAAAAAACCAAATCTATTTAATTTTCAAAATAAAATGGTTCTAAATTGAAATGAAAGAAAAGAGTTATATGGAAATGCACAACAGGGTTTGCTGACAAATATGACTAAGAGTTATATCCTTGCCCTCAAACTCATGAACTTAGTCTTTTAAGGCAAGTACATTCGATCTCTTACATATATGGGCTTTGCAAGTAATCTAAACATCCTTGTGATTTAAAAACATTACAGGAGTATTATGCATCCCGTGACAGTAGAAAAATAAAATCATAAAAGCTTATTCCTAATGTGCCAGAAAATCTAACATTTTCAAAATCTTATTAAAAAGGTTATAAAATGCAGCATAATTTTTCCTTCTGTTCTTTATGGACTATGCTGTGATTCCCATAAATATTTACAACATATTCAAAGGCATATATTCTCCTCAATTACAACTTGAACTGTAATTTAGCTTGTTTTCTGTTATTTAAGTTGCATTAAAGTAGGAAAAGAAGTGAAAATGTTCTCTTTAATATAATCTAATAATTTTCATGTTTGTACAGACATAGGTCTGGTGCAATAAGATTCCTTACCTAATAAGACACATAAACATGTTTCAAAACTGTTTATAGGACCTTTGTTTTTCTGTTCATATTTTGTTTACGCTGTCTTTCTTCTGTACTCACTACATCAGAGTATTTAATTGATGATGACCTCCTGCTCCTTGAGTTAACTGCTGTGATTGATAACCCACTCATCTAAGTTATTTTGTGAACAAATTGAAGTTTATCATTAAAGTAATATTTGTATCTCCTTCCTTCCTTCTTTCCTTCCTTCCTTCCTTCCTTCCTTCCTTCCTTCCTTCCTTCCTTCCTTCCTTCTTTCCTTCCCATTTATATCCTTTCACCACATCATTGTCACTGAGATACTGCTAGTATATTTTCACTACTCTTTAATTTCTAGACTACATAATAAGCTTAAGAACAGATTTATTTAAAAATATTAATTTATTTGATACTCAATTTCTGATAATATAATTTTTCTACCAACATTACCCTCTTATTCCTAGTGTTTATTTCCCACATGGTTACAGTCCGTAATTTTTTCTTCTTTGTCCTTTTTTGCTTACCAGAGTTTCTTTCCTGACCTTCTTCCCCTCCTCTCATAATGACTCTGATGCATACCAGATTAATTTTCCAGGATTACATGAATCTGATTAATAACTGCTCAGGGCTTCAGGAAGCACAATTCAGATTAAACCAACAGGAATCTACCTCTAAAAACCAGTTAATTCACCATAAATTGTCAACAATATCCAGCAAAGGTAAGTTTCAATTGGCTCTAAGATTGTGGCCCATATCTTTTTTTTGCCTGTAAAAAGAAAAAGGGAATCCTTGAAAAAAATATATTCTCCTTGTTATCCTTTATGTGATAGGATAAAATAGAGTGAAAAAGTGAATCAATTCTATGAGGCAGCAAAGGAAGGCTAATATATTTGCTCTTTGACATTTTCCACCAAGCTCTATCAAATGACTGGTAACTGCAAGAGATAAGCTTCAGCACTTCTTCCCAGTGTTATGTCAATAAAAGTTAGTTAGCTGTTTGAATTCATCTATCCTTTGACCATGGAGGCAAGATAACCTAAAGCACTAATAAAATTTGAAAAGTTTCATTATTCTATGATAAAAAATTTAATTAATTCAAATTCTACTTTCCAGATCTTAGGTAGGTAATCTCATTCTTAAAACGTCTTATCAGAGTAAACCTTATGTTGTCTCCTTTCTTACGTGATTCTGGAGGATCCCTTCATAAGTATTGCCCTTCTTTTGATTGGAGCACTCTAAGGATAATGCATTATGTAAAATAAGTAGCTAGGTGTCTTATACTACTAGTAACTCCTAGAGCTATTCCCTTTTAATACTAATGTTTATTACTTCTAGTGCTGCTGACTGGATAAGGTGAATGACTCACTCACTGGCTTTTTCATATTTTCTTTTAATTTTGTTTGTCTTAGATGTATCTAATCAAATGTGTTTAGTAATTGAAGCAAAACAAAAACCTGAGATATAGAGGCATTTATATATCAGAATTGTCAGCTGACTGAGTAGCTTATGAACAAATAGATCCAGCGCATGTGGCATTTACTGGCATAAATATTCCAAACAACTTCAATGGCACTTCTGTATGAAAGCTTGGGTTAATAACTGCTACTTAGCCCAAGTAAAGGTTAGAATATGGAGTCCTCCATTAAAAAACTGAAATATCAAGGGAAGTAAGCAATCAATTGACTGTCACAAAGGACTGAACCTTTTACAGTCAAGGTATGGTTTGACGTAGATTTCTTTTAACCAGTTACATTTCTGCCATTTACAGCTGCTCTGGCACTTCCTGCACCAGTTATTTTCACTGATACAGCTATCTGTGGGGAATAAGATTATGGAATTGGCTCAATTTAAAAATACTTTTTGTTTCCCTTTTTTCATGAAGACCAATTCCTTTACCTGGCAATTCTGGAGCTTCCTCAAAATCCTACCAACGCAGTTGGTGGTACAGAGGGAAGGCTATGTGGAGGGTTTGGAGGCTGCTTACCACGTGAACTGTAGCCAAAAGAAATCTATGTCAGATCACAGCCTTATCTATAACCAAGGTAGGAAAAGCATCTATTATGAATACATAAATCTGCCTTTTCTTCATCCCTGTTAGTCAGATGACTATCTTCAACAAATCTCTAGCCACTGTTCAATTTATCCTCCTCTAGCTATTAGCATATTTTAAAAACCCTGCTTGTTATCTGAAACAACACTGACCAGTTTCAACTCTAACTGAGCTTTGGCCTTTTGTGTCTGCTCCCTCCGTATGGGAACCACAGCTCTGTACTCTTCCTGCAAAGCCTGACGTTGTTTCCAGAGATCATACAGTTCCTTCTTCCTTTTGAGCTCCATGAGGAGCTCCTTGTTCAGCCAAGCTAGTGTTCTATCTGGCTTACTTGACTTACAACACAGTGGAATTGCATGCTCTTGTGCTTCTAAAAGTTCTTAAAGACTGACCAGCACTCATGGACTCCTAAGCCCTCAAAAGCAAATTCCCAGGGTACTCTGCTAAATAGCTCCCTGAATAGCTTGAAGTTTGCTCTCCTGAAGTCCAGGGTAGCAACTCCACTGTCCTTCTTTCTCATTACACCAAAATTTTTAATCTCAATCATTTTGTGATCACTGTGTCCAAGACAGCCACCTACCATCACATCCCCCATGAGTTCTTCACTATTCACAAATAACAATCTAGAAGGGCATCTCTTCTAGTAGGCTCACTGAATATATATGACAACAATTATCTCCTACAAACTTCAAGAACTTCCAGGACCTGCTTGTCACAGCAATATGGTACTCTCAGTTGATATCTGGGAAGTTAAAATCTCCCATAAGGACAAGGGACAACTGATCCAGAGATTTCTCCTAATCTACTTTGTTTTCCATTCCCTTAGTCCTTACTCAGAAGCTCTCAACCACATCATCTCAAACAGAAAGAGCTATACAGGCAAACATTTCCCTTACATACAGTGTGACACCTCCACCTCACCTGCCCTGCCTATCCTTCCTGAACAGCCTGTAGCCCACCATCCCAACACTCCATCTGGGGAACTCATTCCACCAAATCACTCTAATACCAATGATATCATAGCTTTGGGAGCTGACAAACACTTTCAGTTCAACATGGTTTTTTCCTCATACTGCATGCATTGGTGTACAAACATTTCAGATACAGAATCACAGAATCACAGAAACACAGAATTGGTAAGGTTGGAAGGGATCACGGTGGGTCATCTGGTCCAACCTCTCTGCCCAAGCAGAGACATCCTAAAGCACATGGCACAGGAATGTATCCAGATGGTTTTTGAATATTTGCGGTGAGGGAAACTCCACAGCCTCTCTGGGCAGCATGTTTCATTGTGCGGTAACTCACATAGTAAAGAAGTTCTTTCTTGTGTTCAAGTGGAACTTCCTGTGCATCAGTTTCTGCCCATTGTCTCTTGTTCTGTTGGTTGGTACCACCAAAAAAGAGCCTGGCTCCATCCTCTTGACATCCACCCTTTAGGTATTTACACACATTAATAAGGTTCCCTCCGTGCTCCCAGGAGCAGTGTAAATGTTCCCACTAGGATTACCAGCCATGCCAACCCTTGGCTTACCTACTGCAATCCTGTTGGTATCCCTTTTTCTCACTGATCCTAGTTTAAAGCTCTCTCAGAGCAACAAAAAGTACAACAAAAGTACAACAAAAATAAACAGGACTGAGAAAGACAACCAGGTTAAGGAAATTTGTTTTGCAGGCTTTGTTTCCAGGTTTTGCCTTTTTTATGATTAACGCTTAGAAGAACACATCTCTTCAAGTTCTAAACAAGAAAGTATGGAGGAAACATTGAAAACTTAAGGTGAGAGCATGAGAGTCAGTTTAAGTCAAATACAGAGAATTTTAGTTATTTTCTTCATAACAAAAAATAATAAAATGGCTTCAGAAAGAGTTCAGATCAAAAAGTTTTCAGTAGTACAAAATCCATTATTTGACAGCACAGTAAGTCTAATACAAAGTCTTACTAAAAATTCAGAAATGGGGAAAGGAAGAATACACTTTGTATATCCACATGGGAGGCATTAATTCCCAGGTTTATCCCTGATAAACTCACGTAGTTGCATATCTCACACAGGTGTCTAGTCTCCATTATATCAATGAAAATCTGATCAGGACAGTCAACAGATCTTGGAGAGCAATTTGGTTGAGCAAATATAGGCATCTAATCTAAGGTATTTCTGTAGTTTCTGTCGGTAGCTCTATATTGACTGTCATTCAAGTTTGGACGTATGAACTACTTTTAGATAGCAAAATTTATAAATTTTTAATTTGGGACTGATTTTCACTTATCTGCCATGGAATTATGATATCAGTAAAACACTTATGAGAGAAATATATCATCATATACACATATGACATTAAAATGTACAGTGAAATTAAATTTTTCTAAAAACAAAAAGAAAAATCAGTATAATCACATGAACCTTCTGTCTAAAGCATGACAACCTTAAGGTTGAGACTGGTTTTTTCGTTCCACATGGTAGGTCTAGAAGTAAACTTTTCATCTTGAATATTAGTTGTGGTCCAGGCTGCATAAAATTTTGGCATGTTAGTTATCACACCGCCTTTTTTTTTGTCCAGTTGTATGGAATGCCATGAAATATTGTTACGAATGTTCTAAATTATGCTGCATAATGTTGAAATGATGCTGTTCTAAGTAAAATAGAGGGTAACTTTAGTGTGTCCATCTGAAACTCCTTTGGCTTCTATCTCTTTAGTCTTTTCACAGTTGACCACCCCCAGATCCGTTTGGTCCTAACCCACTGTTAGTCACAGATCTACAATTGTCCAGTATTTTTGTTGGAAAATTTTAAAAGAGAAAGAAATGTGGGAGTGAGATGTTGTCGAAGTTGAGATTGCTTTTTTATGGTTCTTGAGTACCTTACAACCTCGTGATATCCAGAGTCTTAAAGTGCTTTGGGAACCCCTAGAGTCCTCTGTTACAGAGCACACCTAAGAAACGGAGGCTGGGATCTTAACTAATTTAAGGGCTGTACTGAGGTATCTCCACATGGGATGGAAGTCTCATATCTGTTTCTTCAAGGAAAATAAAAATCAATTAATTAATAAATGTATAGTGACAGCATTTAACCATGCATATTGTTTCTCTGTAACAATGTCATCATTACTACCAGTTTTGGGCCCTTCACTTCAAAAAAAGACATTTAGGTGCTGTAGCGTGTCCAGAGAAGGGCAATGAAGCTGGTGAAGGAACTGGAAAATATGTCTTATGAGGAACAACTGGGGAAGCTGAGATTGTTCAGTCTAGAGAAGAAGAGGCTAGGGGGAACCTCCTTGCTCTCTACAACTGCCTAAAAGAAGGTTATAGTGAGGTGAGGGTTGGTCTCTTCTGCTGTGCCCATAGTAAAAGGATGAGAGGAAATGTCAGGGGAGATTCAGATTGGACATTAGAAAAAAATTTTTCACCGTAAGAGTGATTAGGTATTGGAGTAGGTTGCCCAGGGAGATGTTGGACTCACGGTCTCTGGAGATGTCAGGTATTTGCCTGGATGTGGCACTGGGTGATACGGTTTAGTGGTGATGTAGGCAGGCGGTTGTACTGGATGATCTTGAAGGTCTCTTCCAACCTTGATTTATTCTATGATTCTATACTATGATTCTATGATTGAAGCAAAGAAGGTATTGAGTAACACCACCTTCTTTATATCTTTCTTCACAAGGGCACCCTCCTCATTCAGCAGTGGGCCCACATTGTCTCTAATCTTCTTTTTGCTACTGATGTACTTGAAGAAGCCCTTCTTTTTGTCCTTGACATTCCTTACCAGATTTAATTCCAAGTGGGCCTTAGCTTTTCTTGATGCATCCCTACATACTCTGACAACATTCCTGTATTCCTCCCAGGTGGCCAGCCCCTTTGCCCATATTCTGTAAACTTCCTTCTTCCTTTAAATTTTTTTCTAGCAGGTCCTTGCTCATCCATGCAGGTTTGTTGCCTCTTTTGCTTGATTTCTTATTCATAGGGATACACCAAGCCTGAGCTTGGAGGAAGTGGGGCTTGAATATTGACCGGTTTCCTTGCGCCCCTCTACTTTCTATAGCCCTAACCCATGGGATTTCTCCAAGTAGTTCCTTGAAGAGGCCAAATTTAGCTCTCTTGAAGTCCAGGGTTGTAATCTTACTTGTTGCTTTGCATCCTCCACACATGATCCTCATCTTTACCATCTCATGGTCACTGCAAACAGCAGTTATGTTCTCTGTGTTTTGGTTCACTATAACCACTAAATACAGACATATGGAGACACCTCAATGGCCTGGAAGTTTGGACTAGCAAGAGTTCTATAAGTTTAACAAAGATAAGTGGAAAGTACTTCACAGGGCATGGAATAATCCCCAGTAGCAGTACAGGAATATGAACATCAATTAACAGTGTTGTAGAGCACCGATGAAGGCAAATCATGTCCCGGGCTGCATCTGTAAGAGCAAATTCAGCAAATAAAGGTGTATGATTAGTCCACTCTTCTTGGAACCTCTTAGGCCACACCTGGAATTAAGTGTCCAGCTGTGGTTCCCCCAGTTCAAGTGAGAGGAGTAACTGAAAAACTGGAAACAGTGGCAGGCCACCACTCTGATGATTAGAGGACTGGAGAGATGCATGAAAATACTGAAGAAACTAAGTTTATTCAGCACGGAGAGGAGGAGGCTGGGGCACATGCGTGTGTCTAATTAGAGTCTTCCAGCACCAAAAAAGTTGTTACTGCAAAGATGGAGATACTTCTTTTGCAAAAAAGCATGTTGACAGGAAAACACACAAAAGTTTCTTCAGGGAAAATTCCATCTGGATATAAGAAACAACCTTTCCTGGGGGAATAATGAAATTTTGTGATAAGTTGCCGAGAGGTGATAGAACTCCTTTACTGGATATATTCAAGACTGTTTTAATAGAGTTATGGATAACCTAATGTAATGACTACTTTCAACAGAAATGTGAATGTGTGATCCCAGAGTTCCCTTCTAACCTGGACTTTTCTACTATTCTGTCATTTTCCTGTGAAAATGTCTTGTTTATATATTTCAAGTATACGCAGGGGATTTGAAATATATGGTCTGAGGAAACGTCAGTATTAGAGTTGTATGACTGCAAGGAGCTTTAAAGATACAAAGAAAGAAGTCTGACAGAAGAGATAAAAAAGGCCACTCCTTCAAAGAAGCCATCTGTAATCGCTGCATCTGAAGTCTACAGAGGCTAAAAAGAGTCTTTCTGTGTCTAGAGTGGGTGTTGGGTGAATCTTTAAGTGTCCTGGCTTATTCTAGTATTTTTTTCTTTCTAATTTTTTTCTTTCTTGTATGTGTCTTGTCTGAGAATGCCTAGCATTGTCCATATTCTGTCTGCATGGTGGACTGGGATTTTTTTATTTCATGCACCATTTGCAACTTGCTACTGTAACTCCAGAAAAACAGACATTAATCTTTATGACTCTGAAAAAAAGAAGTCTTGTACTGTTACAGAATTTAGGTACATTAGCTATGTGCATTAATAACAGAAAATATATTGTATAAAAGAAGACGTCTATCCTAATTTTAATGAAAAAATGTAGACATTTTAACATCATTTTGAAATTATATCTGAAAAATCAGAAAACATGTCAATACAACTATTCATGATAATATATTAGCAAGAGTAATTAATTATAATTTAATAGCCACTGATAAAAATGCCACAAGCTGAAGTATTTGAATTTGTAAGGAGTTCTACATTAAAAGAAATGAAAGAGGGAAGGAAAATCCTTTTAGAATATTCTGCTTTATAAAAAGAAAACCAAAAAAAGACCTTTCCTGTTCAGTGGAGCTATCTGTGAATATAAGGATAGACTGAATCTCTGTCTAGCATGTTAATCAAAATACTATTCTTAGAAATAATAAGGTACCTTTTTTAGCATGTACAGCAGATTGCCCATTCAATAGTTCAGTGCTATCATCAGTGTTCAATTTACTAAGGAGATCTAACATTTGGGGTGCATATTTAGGAGATCTGAATATGTAGTTTCTAAATATTTATGCTGAAGGTCTTAAAATGGACAGATTTGGATTCACTTAAAACATTTTTACTTGTCACAAATCTAGCAATGTATACCTATCTAGGCTTTACCAGCATTGAGGGGTGAAAGACAAGTACCTCTAACCATTCTAATAGTTCTGGTCACTAGTGGTGTTCCCCAGGGCTCAGTGTTGGGGCCAGTTCTGTTTAATATCTTTATTGATAGTGTAGATGTGAGGGGATTGAGTGTACCCTCAGTAAGTTTGTAGATGACACTAAGTTGGGTGGAAGTGCTGATCTGCTTGAGGGAAGGAAGGCTCTGCAGAGAGATCTGGACAGGCTGGTTCAATGGACAGAGGCCAATGGGATGAGGTTCAATAAGGCCAAGTGCCGGGTCCTGCACTTCGGTCACAACAACCCCAGGCACTGATACAGGCTCAGGGAAGAGTGGCTGGAAAGCTGTTCAGCAGAAAGGGACTTGGGGGTGCTGTTTGACAGGCAGCTGGATATGAGCCAGCAGTGTACCCAGGTGGCCAAGAAGGCCAATGGCATCTTGGCCTGCATCAAGAACAGTGTGGCCAGCAGGAATAGGGCAGTGATTGTTGTGATGTACTCGGCACTGGTGAGGCCACACCTCGAGTGCTGTGTTCAGTTTTGGGCCCCTCACTTCAAAAAAGACATTGAGGTGCTGGAGTGTTTCCAGAGAAGGCCAACAAAGCTGGTGAAGGGACTAGAAAATATGTCTTATGAGGAATGACTGAGGGAGCTGGGGTTGTTCAGTCTGGAGAAGAGGCTCAGGGGGGACCTCATTGCTCTCTACAACTGCCTAGAAGGAGGTTGTGGTGAGCCTGGGGTCAGTCTTTTCTGCCGTGCCCATAGTGAAATCATGAGAGGAAATGTCTTTAAATTGCATCAAGGGAGATTCAGATTGGACATTAGGAAATTTTTTTCACTGTAAGGGTGATTAGATATTGGAGTAAGTTGTCCAGGGAGGTGGTAGAATCACCATTCCTGGAGGTGTTCAGTATGTATCTGGATGTGACGCTGGGTGATATGGTTTAGTGGTGATGTAGATAAGCAGTTGGACTGGATGATCTTGAAGGTCTCTTCCAGCCTCGATGATTCAATGATTCTATGATTTTATGATTCTATGATTCTGCAATTTATATCCCAGACAGATGTCTTAATTGACTGTAGAGGCATCTTAAATACCTAACATTTTTAAAGACTAACGTTAGCTGCAATCAGTCATGTTCTGAAGTTAAACTGGATATGTAAAATAGGAGAAAAAATGAAATGATAGAAATAAATTATTTTGAGTCTGATCCAAAGTCACTAAGGAAAATGAGAATCTTTTTTATTGACTTCAAATTATTTCAATATATCTATTAAGGATATCCACTTACGGAAAGGTGATGGTTCAGTTCTATTAAAGTGTAGAGTATTTTATTTTAAAATGTACCTCTGATAACTGAAAAGAGTAACAGATTAGGTTTCTACTGTCTTCACAGTCAGCAGATATTTATAGGAAAAAAAATCCATTTTTGGTATGAAAATTATTGCTTTTTTTATTTCCTCAAATGATAAAAATAAAAAAATGCTGTTGACATTTGTCAGTTTTCCATAAGACTGATTTCCTCTGTAGTTTTTGTAGTTAACATACGATCAGCCTTTAGTGCAGAGGATATACAAGTATTTGAATAAAGACAGGAAAAATATATTTTTTTATCATAACCAATTAAAATCAAGTAAAAAATGTGCTGATTTGGACATCTGGTGATTTTCTTTAAAACATCACAAAATATTGGAATTATCAAATATTACAACTATCTTTATTACAATTGATTGGTAGGTGTTAAAAGACCTAAAAATCACTATGTTCATGATACTTTGTTTTCATAACATGCAAATTTAAAATAAATCTGATATCAACTCAATTTTCTATTTAAGAATAATAACATGAATCTTTTGTAATGAGGTAATATTGAGGAATCTCTATTCTAGAGGATACTACACAGACCAGGAATAATGCTCTGTTCTTCTGTTTACATCTGCAATACACAGAGAAGAGACTGAGAACAATGACAGTAAAATTAGAAGAATAGAGTAACAGTCTAGCCTGTTTCAGATTAAATTTATGCCTGATGACTACTATGTAACCATACAACTCCTACGAAATAGAAAGGAGAACAGCTATAAAATTGGAATTTTATTTTTTTTTATTACATAATACACAAGTGTAAAAGCAAACAGAAAAAAAATTATGACTAATATTACACTGACAGCTGGGTTTCTCCATAGTTCCCCAGTCTGGTATGCTAAGTCCAGAAGACTGTATTTCATTACTTGATGTACTGTTGATAGCGTACTAATATGAGGAAACTCACTGGACCAGCTCCCAGGCATGGATGATTTCAACTAGCAACAGACTGCAATATACAAATGAAAAACTGTGCTGAATTTAAAATATTTTTCTATGGAATATTTGCTCTATATTCTTTTGCAGCCAAGTTATGTTGGAAATTACATTTGCCATTTTTTACTTAAGCTGGATAGGATCATTTTTTTTCTGAACGTTTTTTATTTATATATACTAATTTGCACTTTTCCAAATTGTTTGTGATAGTATTTTGATTTTACCAAAATGTCTTTAAACTTTCTTTCCTCTCCATTTATTTATTCTGTCACTGAATTTCAAAAGACTTTATATCTGTACATTAGAAACTTCCTGCTATATGATTTGTTATTGCAAAGTTTTCATTACCTTCTAGTTAGTTTTCAGTTCTTAAAGTATTCATATCAAAACCTCAATGCATAACATGTATCTTCATTCCTACAACAATTACTGTTTTCCAACTCTGATTGTCTTTGGCAAAGACATGTTTTGTAATCCCAAATGAAGACTGACTATGTTTTCCAGCTGAGCTATAGCTCAGCTATTTGCAGCATTATTCCTTTTCTCATTTTTCTTTACAATGGGGGAACCTTTCTGGGGAACTATTTGACCTCTGAATTTGTCAGAGATCCAGACATAAGGTTTTATTAGTGTTCACTGGGAGTCAAAACAGATGAGACATCTATGTAGAATAAATGTTGTAAAAAAATATGAGTGTAATGACAAATCTATAAGCATCTTTATGAATTTGATAGATGAAACAGTTGTGCAGTCGTCTTAAGGTGGACTTGTGTTGGTTCATGTTATTGTTTGACTTAAAACAATATTAGTAAATGAAGCTCAACATCAGCTGGCATTGTGCGTTTGCAGCCCAGAAAACCAACCATATTCTCAGCTGTATCAAAAGAAGCGTAGCTAGCAGGTCCAGGGAAGTGATTCTTCCTCCTCTACTCCACTCTCATGAGACCCCACCTGGAGTAATGTGCCCAGCTCTGGAACCCCCAACACAAGAAGGACATGGAGCTGTTGGAGGAAGTCCAGAGGAGGGCCATGAAGATGATCAGAGGACTGGAGCACCTCTCCTCTGAAGACAGGCTGAGAGAGTTAGGGTTGTTCAGCCTGGAGAAGAGAAGGCTCCTGTGAGACCTCAAGATGATCTGTAAGATCCCTTTCAATCCAAACAACTCTATGAATCTATGATTCTAAAATGCAGAGCGAGCAGCAATACCTCCTAACCAAATAAACTCATCATTAAACCTCTAGAGGTCCCAACTGTGTATGATTTCCTTCTCAGATTTTCTGAATACAGAAAGCATTTATTTAGTCATGCCTTAAAGAGCTGCACCAGTAGCCATCTTGGATTAGCATTGCTCACATTAGAGTTTACATCCTAAAGGGAATAATGAATTCTTCTGACTTGAAACAGGGGTAATTAAACAACATGCAAGAGAATCCTTATGTTTTCTTTCATTCACACTTTCAGATTTTATTCTGAAGGGATTTTTTTAATATAAAATATTTCTCTTAGGAATGAGCAGCTCTCATAGATACTGTATTTCTATGTTCTGTGGGTGATTTCTGCTGTTTTTCAAAGCAATTATATGCCTAAGCCACAAAGACTGGTCTCGAATTTAGAGTTTGTCCAGATTTATGTTTGCAGTTTAGTTGTGAAAACTGAATCAGGATCCTTTTCCAACTTCAAGCAGAATAAATTAAGACCAAGTGAACCGATTCAGATCTGGTGAAAATCTACACCCCCAGTTTAATCTGAGTGTTATTCTTTTGTACATGCATACACACACCCTTGATGTAGAACACAACCCTAAAAATAACCATGTGAGACCAAGTCTAAATGTCTTCACTCTGGCCAAAATTTGGCAATTTTTTTCTTTTTTTTTGAGAGAGAAATTAATCCTTTTTTCCTTTGGTGAGTACTAGTAAGTGCAGTATGATTTTTCTCAAGCCTTTCTGAAAAAAAAAAGTAGTCTTCATAGAATTATTAGAAACAGGGCTTTATAAACATGGAAAGCTTCAGACAGGTTCTGTGGATTGGTTGTGACAAATTATAGAGGTCTCATGACACTGTAGCTAGTTCTTGATTTTACTATTTCTGGTATGGATATTTGAGTGTATATGTTTGTGAATTAACCATATCTATGTTCTCAAGTTCTAAAGAACAAGAAAGACTATTCCCATCTATGAGTCCACAATGGCCCAGACAGTTTTGCTTGTCTAACTGATTTAACAAATAACACAGATGGACAAAGCTTCAGAGAAAGAGAAATCCCTGTCCTCTGTTTATGTGAGAAGAACATAAAATAGGGCTACCAAATGAACATTTGTGCAGGTTTCTGCCTGGGAACCCTTCTAATTTTCCAGAGCACTATTACTTTTTGCAAACTCAAATTTTTCAATGTAGGCAGCCTGATGTGGAAAAGAGAAAAAAAAAAAGGTGGAAAGGGCTGTTAGAGATAACCTTGATATCAATGATACAGCTAATGTATCACAGAAATTTCAGAAATTTGGGATCTGGGTACTTAAATAAGTCAGTGAAATTAAGCAAACTCTCATTATACCTTTTCTTTCAAGCATTACATGAAATTGATATTATAACATATTGAAGATGGAGAGTGATGATGGCACTAGGTAACATTTCCCAAGACACATTAGATAGGTTGTCTGAATATATTCCTCATTTGGGAACTGAACACCAAACTGTGATATGAGAAAAATTTTCCAGATGGGAGAGAGGTAAATGGTCTGGTACTGGACTGTTTATCTAGTAGATATTCATGCCAGCTGCTGGGGAACCAAGGTAACACTTTCGTGAACTTCTCCAAGATACTGCAAGTGTTTTATTTATTATGGATCCACATGCAATAATGAAGTTTTTCATTTTGTAATAATAAAGTTTTCTTGGTTTCACATACAGAATCAGAATTCACCTCACCTGGCTTTAAAAACAAAGAATCTAAGGGAATATTCCCAAAGGCCAACTGTAGCCTAGTGATTTTAATCTTCCTTCAACTCCTCTGTAATTGACAGACACAATTAGGCATTTATGCTAAGAGAGAGAGATGGGGAGGTTTAACTACTAAGGGTAGCAGGAGGATGTAGTTAGTGATTTGAAAAATTCTGGTCTCAAATTCAGGTCAATAATGTTAGTTCTAAGAGGAATATCTACTTATTTGAATGTAGTTCTTGATTTCACTGACCATATGTCAAAACTGTGTAATATTGTAGGATAATGAATTTAGAAAAAATACAAATCAATCAATTTATCAATTAAAAATTGATAAAAGTGTTGTGGTTTGTTTTGGTTTGATTTTATCCATTGTTAAAGATTGTCTTTTTAGAATAAAATCCTCAGTGGAAACAGATCATCCAAAAGACTGAAGAACTTAATCTAAGATGCCTTTATTGTACTGCTCTCTCATTTTGTCATGGCTTCTGTAGTCAATTTTGCATTATTTTTATTTAATTATTTTCTTTTTCTTGCTCTTCTTCCTCTGTACTGCGGGCAATGGTAAGTAGGAAACCACGGCTTTGGAGGACATTTTTTGGGGTTGGTTTGAAGTCATGTGCAATTAGTTTATACACTTACTTTCATTACTCCCAAGTAGCTTTTCATTTTTCATTTTAAGTATTGCTTTTGGAAATAATCACAGGGTTTTTACTTATAAAAACAAAAATACATTACCAAATGTCTAGTGTAAACACCAAGGAGTACTCTTTTAGCAAAGAAACTACCAAACAAAATTGACCTATGTGTTCATCTTATTATGAATATTATTTATCACAATAAGAGACATAATGGGTGAGATTCTATGAGAATATGAAAGAGGTAATGTTGGATTATTGCCATTGTTAAGCCTACTCTGGCATTCTGCTTCCATAAGCAGCTGCCCATACTTAATGCTTCAAATAACAGCAAAAGCCACCATAAAGCACCTGTCCATTGTTTAATGCCATAATGAGAGAATAAAAGTTATTTCCTGACTCCCATAGATTATCACTTTATGCCCTGAAGCATACAATTTAACTATAATTATGTTAGCTTGCATAGTTATAACTGTTATTAATGATCATAAAGTTGTACCTTTCCCATGTAAATGTATTGGAGAAAGAAATAAGGCAATGTAAAAAGTAACTAACCTTGGCTTCAGTAGGAGCTGTGGGAGCCCAGCAACCAGATCATTTACTGAAGAGTTGCAAATATGGTTTTGGTACTAAGAAGTAGATGTCTAATGTGAGGAGGAGAATGGAATACACATTCTTAAAGAGTCACTATATTTTTATGGATTGTGAGTAGGTCATATAATGGTTTGCACAGGAAATATGTAATGGCTGACACACTTTCAAATTATCAGAGGTTTTAGACGGTGGCAATCTAAATAGTGATGAACTGACTGGGTATTTTAGCTGAAAATAAACCCTCTTCAAGCTGCTTTTGTTTTGATTTGGTTTTGGGTGATTTTGGGTGTGTTTATTTTATTTATTTATTTATTTATTTTTTCCCTGTGGTTGTTTTGTTTCTTCTTTCTTCTTTCTAGCATTATGTTTACTTTAGTTGTAGTTTTGGATCAAGCAGAGGGAAACAGTACTCTCTTGCCTCTAGAGATGATTCTGGAAGAAAAACAGGTAGTGGTATTCAGAAAAAATTAGAAATTAAAAGCTGAAAATTATATTGGAGCCTATGCAGAAAAGACCCTTAAAACATCTGGAAAAGGGCGGAACAGGAAAACACTGTCCAAAAGCGTCAAAAAAATACAATCAGAGTGTGAACGAAGGCTTAGCATTATAAAGAAAAAAATCTGGAGATTAGTCTAGACATGTCTAAATGTGTACTGAAACCTATATAATTAAATAGATTGTCACCAGGAAAAGATTTTATTCATAAGCTATACCTTGAAAGGATTAAAAGAAAAGATGAGTTTAAACTGATTTTTGATTTTGTGCTTGTTTTCTTATTCTTTATATTCTGATTTCCCTGCATAGTTCATTATTCTTATTTTCTGTCAATTTCAATATGTAAATATGTCATGTTACAAAGACTAAGGATACTATACAATTTATGAGTTAAAGATTTTGCATTTAACTGGGGGAAAAAAAGCAACAAAACAACTGTTAATTGTTAATCAGTGAAAATGTGTGATGCTCTATGTCTTTCCATTTTAAGTTATGTTTTACAGTTACAATTTTCCTGCAGTATAATTATGAGGAAGTGAATAAAATGTCAGTTGGTATAATGAAATAAATGTTGCAAGATGATGCCCAAATTTATTTGCAGAACTGGTGCTGTATTCACCTACTTATTTTTGCTTCAGTCTTTGACTTAAACAGGTTTGAAAATATGAGAGAAAAGCACTCTATCCTTTTTGTCCCTGAGTAGACCCTTCAGGAGGCGACTACCAGTGCCTGCTTGGAGTAGGCATTTATGATTGAGGTAGCAAGTTGCTGAATATATGTCATCTCAAGAAGGTTAGGTGTTTTACTTGGGAAGCTATCCTGTAGTCCCACCAGAAGAACAAGCATGTTTTTGTACCAAGGAAACAGAATCATCTTATTTCTTCTCTGCGTATTATCACCTCACTGCTTGAGACCACCAGTAAACTAGAAATGCAAAATTCTTCTCCACTGTGTCTCCAGTAACTGAATATATGACACTGTAGCCACATATGATTTGTTTTTCTTTTCAAATCAGTGTATATTACTACCTCTAAGTCTTAGTGTATAAGGATTTGTTTTGGCAACCTGTATGCAACACTCTGACATCCAGAAAACATCTGAGTTATAACTTGTATTGGTATATGTTTATAAATTAGATATCAATATCACAGTTGCAAAATTGCTATACATGTTGTACTGTAGTACTATATTATAGTGCTATACTATATATGTTTATATATATATACACACAGATGTTTCTGAGCTCTTTAAAGACTGGCTGTGGAATATGAATTCAAAGGTTCATCACAGCTTTGTAACAGGTTTACTTCTGCCTTTTCCTTTGCAGGAGAAGATCATGAAGACAAGACAAATGAGGAAGGGAAGGAAGAGGTATTCATATCATCTTCCTTTGCTATCACTCTGTCCATATTAATTCTACCCAGCACCCTGGTTTTGCTGCTCTCCAGGATGACAAATGTTAATTTTTCATTTGGTTCAGTTCTTCCTTAGCTCTTGCTGGAAATGCAATACCATCACATTTTCCCAAAGAAGATAGGGTCTTTTTGGTAATATTTATCCATTATTTCCTTAATTCTCAATACCAGGATGATTTAGAAATATTAAGCATTAGAAAATTTTGCAGTATAAATGAAATCTTTTTATATTCTTTGCTTTCTGTACCACAGAGACCTGTTCTACACATCAGAGAAAAGTAGCTTTTTTGGAAGAATTTCATAAGCAGTAACATTTGCAGTGCATCAAGATGCTTAGTTACTTTGGCTCACATGACACATTTCTACTGAGGAAATGTTTAAATAATACAAAAAATTTATCAAATGCTGTGAAAAATTTAATCTCTCATCAGAAAAATACTAATATGCTGCAAAAGTTGAAACATTCTTGTATAAGGTCCTTGTATAAAGGTTCTTGTATAAGTTTCTTGTATAAACATACTAAAAGTGTTCATAATGATCATTTTAGGTTGAAATGTGAAGAACTTTTTTGGCAGTGATCTCGTGAGCACTATTAGGTTTACATCACTAGCAGATGTCCCAAACAGTTTGTTAAAAGATATTTGGAAGTGAATCATGAACATTTATCTCCCTATAGAAATCCACCACAGTACACCAAACACAATACACAAAAGAAAGAAATGGATGCATTCATATATCTGACACTGATTGAAGCAATGTATACAATGAAGATTTTTATTGGGAGTTGTTAGCAACATCATTTAAAAAGCAAAAGTTGTGCCTGCAAATGCTTTTTGAAGTTACATTTTAAAGAGGGTTCAGGATATGAAAAGAAAACCTAAAAAGAGTTTTCTGTTATTTCACAGAATTTTGAACTCTATGCCCAATTACTTTCCAGATGTGTCAACACAGTTATTTCATTTAACTTTAGTCTATTTTTTCAGTGTGAGGGAAAGAAACTTTGTGCAAATTTAGGTTGACTGGGAAAGAACAGTGTTTAGCTTTCCACCAAAGTCAAAAGTGACAGAAGTAAATACAAATAAATTAAAAAAATCTGGTTTTCAAATCAGCTTTAGGAATAAAACTAGTAATATTTTGTGCAGACACTGAAAAAATAATCAAAAATATTGGTTTTAGATTAGATTCTGTTTTGTAGGAAGTAACAAATCATAGTATCATAGAATTATAGAATCATAGAATGGTGTGGGTTGGAAGGGGCCTTAAAGATCATCTAGTTCCAACACCCCTGCCATGGACAGGGACACCTCCCACTAGACCAGGTTGCTCAAAGCCCTGTCCAGCCTGGCCTTGAACACTTCCAGGGAGGGGGCAGACACAACCTCCCTGGATAACCTCTTCCAGTGTCTCACCACCCACACAATAAAGAACTTCTTCCTAATATCCAGTTTATATTTATATTCCTTTGGTCTGAAACAGTTTTCCCTTATTCTATCACTACATGCTCTTGTTAAAAGTCCCTCTCCATCTTTCCTGTAGGCCCCCTTTAGGTACTTGAAGGTGCTCTGAGGTCTCCCTGAAGTCTTCTCTTCTCTAGGATGAATAACCCCAATTCTTTCAGCCTGTCTTCTAAATAAGAAAGGTGTTCCAGTCCCCTGATCATTTTCATGGCCCTCCTCTGGACTCACTGCAAGAGCTCCATGTCCTTCTTATGTTAGGGGTTCCAGAGCTGGACACAGTACTCCAGTGGGTTCTCACGAGAGTGGAGTAGATGGGGAAAATCACCTCCCTTGACCTACTGGTCATGCTTGCTTTGATGCACCCTAGCATACAGTTGGTTTTCTGGGTTGCAAACAAACATTGATGGCTCATGTTGACTTTATCATCAACGAACACCCCCAACTTCTTCTCCTCAGGGCTGTTCTCAATCCATTCTCCACTCAGCCCGTATTTGTGCATGGAATTGCCCCAACACATGTACAATACCTTGCACTTGGCCTTGTTGAACTTCATGCAATTTGCATGGGCCCACCTCTCAAGCCTGTCAAGGTCCCTCTGGATGGCATCTCTTCCTTTCAGCTTGTAGACCACACCACACAGCTTGGTGTCATCATCAAAGTTGCTGAGGGTCCTCTTGATCTCACTGTCCATGTCACTGACAAAAATGTTAAAGAGAACGGGTCCCAGTACTGACCCCTGAGGAATGCCACTCATCACTGATCTCCACTTGGACATGAAACCATTGACCACAACTCTTTAAGTGTGACCATCCAGCCAATTCCTTATTCACCCAGTGGTTCACCCAGGCCCATGCCTGTCTAATTTAAAGACAAATATGTCATGTGGGATGGTATCACATGTTTTGCATAGGTCCATGTAGATTACATCAGGTGTTCTTCCCTTATCAACCAGGTGTGAAACCTCTTCATAGAAGGCCACCAAATTTTTCAGGCATGATTTGACTCTGGTGAAGCTCTGTTGCTTTTCCATGTGCTTTAGCATGGTTTTCAGGAGGATCTGCTCCATGATCTTACCAGGCACAGAGGTGAGACTGACAGGCCTGTAGTTCCTCAGGTCTTTCTTTCCTTTTTTAAAAATGGGGGTTATGTTTCCCCTTTTCCAGTCAGTGGGAATTTCATCAGACTGCCACGACTTCTCAGATATGATTGATAGTGGGTTACTGACTAAGTAAAGCTTTTTTTTTCCTGGTTTCAGTTTTTCTGTAGAACCTAGGGATAAGTCTGACTAAATGTATTCCTCATTTTTATGACAACTAACCACTGACAACCATTTTATGACACTAACAATTTAGTAACCATTCACTGGTCATGAATGAGAAGTATGATAGGGCAAATGATAGTGGAGAATAAGGTGTGAAAGGGATACTTGTTTAGAAAACATTTATAGTATCAGTGGAGAATTCAACATAAAAAAACACCAAGATACTGTGGAACATTTGCTTCTATTGCTATCAATATACAGTTGAATTAATATCATTGGGGTTGAGGTTAAGTGTGAGGTTTTTAAATTAATTTTATATTTTTTTTTTCCTTCCCTTCTCTTCCTTTTTCCCTTAGGGTGTTCTTAGTTTTAAAATACACTCTGTGTCTGAAGCTGGTGAGCCTGGTTGCCAAGGGAAGCTGCTCTGGAGCAGATATATTTGCACATAGGGGCTTATCCTCAGGCAGAGAAATGCCAGGGCAGCGGAGAGACCCGCAGGAGCTGGCAGCTCTTGTGGTGCCGCTGACAAGATCTGGGTGTTGCCAGAACAATGACAATCACCCCCTCACCAAAAAAACTACCTGGGAAGTGCAAGCAACCGGATCAGTCAAACAGAGTGTGTGGTGTTAGCCAGAGTGTGGTGCAGCAGTTTACACGTCAGTTCATGTGGAAGGGTGCACAGGAAGGGTGTAAGTGACCCTACTAGCTAAAGACATGAGTTCACTTGGTGGTAATCACCCTCTAAGAAGGAGCTTAACTATGGTATCTACCTGGAGGAAAGCTCTGTCCTCTGCACTCACCAGAATGGACATGGCAACCCAGACAGAACTCGCATGTAAATATGCAGGTGTCTAGGTCTCTGGCTGCAGGGAGTACCACAGTCTTTCACTGGTAATGGATGGCATCACTGGGGACAGCTGTGTGAGGTGTGAAAAAGTGGATGATCTGCTCAGCCTGATGCCAGAGCTCCAAGAGGAGGTAGAAAAGCTAAGGAGCATCAGGGAGTCTGAGAAAGTGATAGACTGGTGGAGCCATTCTCTGCCCTCCCTGAGAAAGAACAGCCACCAGTCACCAGGAAAAAACTAAGATCAAGGGGACTCTGTATTGTTCCCCCACCAAGCAGAAGGCAGTAGTTTAAACAAAAAGAGTGAATGGAGGCCAGTCCACTCTCAGGACCACAGGTTAACCCCCTCCTTTCCCACCTTGCCTTCCCAAATGCCTCTGTGCAACAGTTGTGAGGCTCCAGATGTGGAAGGCCAGCCAATGGATGATGGGGGTGACGGTCCATATACACCAGAGGTGTCACCATGGCCTATCTCCCATATCATGACCACCTCATGCAAGAAGTAAAGACGAGTTATAGTCGTAGTCAAGTCCCTTCTGAGGGGAACAGAGTGTCCAACATGCCAGACAGTCCCTCCTCTGAGGGAAGTCTGCTGCCTCCTTGGGTTCTGTGTTAAGGACATCACTAGGAAACTTCCTAGCCTGGTAAGGCCATAAGACTATTACCTTTCACTGATCTTCCATGTGGGCAGTGATGAAGCCACAATGCATAGTCCAAGGGTAATCAGTAGAGACTTCAGAGTCTTGGGACAGTTGGTGAGGGAAGATGGGGCACAAGTTATTTTTTCTTCTATCCTTCCAGTTGCAGGCAGCAACATTGGAAGGAACAGGTGTATCCAGTCTATTAATACATGGCTCTGTGGCTGGTATCACTGCCTCAGGTTTGGGTTTTTTAATAATGGGATGGCCTACATGGCACTAGGCTTGCTGGCATTAGATGGGATTCACCTTTCTGAAAGAGAGAAGAGGGTTTTTTCTCAGGAGCTTGTGGGGCTCATTGACAGAGCTTTAAACTAGATCTGAGGATGAGGGTGATAATACTAGGCTTTGCTATGACAAGCAGGAAGGTTACACACCAAGGTTAGAGGGACAGGGTGCTAGCAAGGGCCCTCAGCCTATTAATCAGAGATGTGCTGGACACACTGCAGGACACTTGAAATCTTATGGAGATGATTCAGGGGCTCCTGAAATAATAGGAGCCAACAGGGAAGCTCTGGAGAAATACCTGTCCCATTGACTACAACTCTCTGACTTCTTCCCTTTAACCAGCTCTTGATCCACCTCACTACCTGATCACCAAGCCCATACTTTATCAGCTTATCTACGAGGATGCTGTGGGAGACAGTGTCAAATGCATGAGAGAGTTGGAATTGTTAACCCAGGATAAGAGAAGGCTCTGGGGAGACCTTATAGCAGCCTTCCAGTACCTGAAGAAGGACTACAGGAAAGCTGGAGTGGGACTTTTATGAGGGCATATAGTGACAGGAGAAGGAGTAATGGTTTTAAGTAGAAAGAGAGTAGATTTAGATTGGATATTAGGAAGAAATTCTTTCCTGTGAGGGTGGTGAGACATGGGCACAGGTTGCCCAGAGAAGTTGTGTCTGCCCCCTCCCTGAAAGTTTTCAAGGCCAGGTTGCATGGGGCTCTGAGCAACCTGGTCTAGTAGGAGGTGTCCCCGTGCATAACAGGGGGGTTGGAACTATTTGGTATTTAAGGTGCCTTCCAACCCAAACCATTCTTTGATTCTACAATTCTATCACTCAATGATTCTGTGATTATTAGGTGATTTTAAACCATACTTTTCCTTCTGTCAGTGACCCTGGCAAAATTGCTACAAAGCAACACAGTATAGGAAGCTGAGGGTCTTAATTTCTGGTTGCAGCCATAATCTTTATTTCAAAATGATTATTCAAATAGGAACAATAGGGGTTATTGTGCAGTGTTCATGCATGTTGGCAAAGAATTTACATGCTGGAATAATCACTCTAAGATGAAAGAGTCTCCTCACACCAGGGAACACTCATGGATGAAGCCAAGAGAGCCTTAGGTTCAGTTGTGATTAGTGTTTGTAGAAAAAATAATCTGTGAAGACCTAGATTAGTTTTCCAAATCAACATTCTCTTTGAGAGAGTTTTTTTACCTTTTCCTTGTATTTGATTTACTCAGATGAAATATTCTATTTTATCAGTTTGTTCTAAATTTAATAGTAGCATGCTGTATGGAAATAATTTCATAAAGTGCTTTTGAATTGTGTGTGGGTTTGTTTCTTTGTTTGTTGGCAGGGTGTGTGTGTTTTTTGCTTTTTTTAAAAAATGGGAATAAGACTGTCAAACTTCCTGAGCATTATTAGTTTTTCATTTCATACACATTTGATGGGAATATAATTTAGAGACAAAAGACTGGAATATTTTCAAACCTCAATATATCAGAACTGGAATAGTCATAGCAGTCACTTAGCAATCCTGAGATGAAGGTCTTTCTGTTTACCTTTTCTTATGCATGTTTAGATTTTATCTCTTTTTTTCTTTTTTTTCACTGCAATCATGAAGTATATTTTAGTATTAATTTAAATGCATGTTTCCTGGAGCTGGATTTTAAAGAAAAATCCCAACAGCCACAAGACATCATAAAGCTTATGATTTAAAAGGAGATATGGCAATCTGTGGGTCAGAGGTGTCAAACCAAATTAGAACCAGGAATAACACAACTAATAGTTTATGGTTGGAACCAAATAGAAATAGTCCAACCTGGAAAACAGGAAGGTATTTTCATTCAAGTCCATCTCTGTCGTAGTCTGAGTCAGTAATTTTGATTTTTCCTTCTAGTATAGTAAAAATAATATCTATGGTCTACTGTGATTGCAAGGTAGAAAAACATTTTTTTTTCTGACATAAATTATGTGAGGAATTAATATAAAGGACAGCCTAGACCAAGACAGTGAAAACCATCAGAAGATTGTGATGGCTTTCATATAATCGGTGACATCATATGCTTTAGAGACATTTGGAATGACAGAGAAGTAGAAAATAATGCTCACAGTAGGATATTTGGAAATATTCTATCACATATTTGCATATTAATTTGTATAGAAGAAAGCCAAATAAATTAAACTTTCTGAGTAGTTTATAGGAAAACTCAAATGAGATGAAACTGATATATTGAACAATAACTTACAACTGCTATATTTAAGAACGTTAAAATTTCTTTGGAGAACTATGCTTTCCAGGTACTTACTTTGATAACTTGCAAATACTATGGCTTCGAAGCAATGTCATTTATAAGTGTACTGTTCAATGATTTTTGGAGCAAAGCTTTTTACATGGAGCAAAGCTTTTTACAGTGACGACCAATGATAGGACAAGGGGCAATGGTTGTAAACTGGAGCATAGGAGGTTCCATGTGAATATCAGGAAAAACTTTTTCACTGTGCGAGTGATGGAGCACTGGAACAGGCTGCCCAGAGAGGTTGTGGAGTCTCCTTCACTGGAGACATTCAAAACCCGCCTGGATGCGTTCCTGTGTGATGTACTCTAGGTGACCCTGCTCTGGCAGGGGGGTTGGACTAGATGATCCTTCGAGGTCCCTTCCAACCCTAGAATTCTGTGATTCTGTGTGATTCTGTGATTCTGTGATTTTTCATTCTGATATTTTTTCACTGGGCATTGGACCCTTCCTGAAAAAACAACAGTATGGGGGGTTTTATCCCTTCAAGAATTCCCTACAAAAAGTATTCTGAGAGTAAAAATGTTGAGGCAGCTGGATAGTTTGACTTCAGACATAGTCATGTTTTGTAGTCCTCTGCAGGACTGTCACAGTCCTTTGCAACTCAGAATGAGTATATATCACTAATATGTATTTCATTATTAAACTGGAATGCCACAGGATTCTAGAAGATTTGGCAAGGAAATTGTGCCTGTGTCAAAGCCCTTAATTCATGGCCAAAATGATGGGGTTTTGCAGGGATCAGTAAGTACAATAAAGCAGTAAAAATTTTACTTAGAAATGAATTGGATTCTTCTCACTTGATTTTCAAAAGTGTATTAAAAATTGTGTCACAAGTTCTAAATCTACATAGTCTATCTATAATAGAATAGAATATCCTTCCAGAGGCAGGTGAAAAGACTGGATAATGTCCTCAGATTCCCATGAGGCCTGTGATTTTTTGTTCCTTTGTGCGTACAAATTTATGTGAATATATGTGATCATTTTTTGACTTCCAGTTTTATTTGTCTATTAATATATGTAGTTAATAGTTTTCACATTATTTGTAGTTAAGTGCATCCATAATTACATTTCTGGAGTTTTTGTAAGTACATCTAATTGTTGCTTAAGCACAATGTGTGATTTGGTACTTGCAGGCAATTACTATGTCAAAGGCAGAAATAGCTATTTAGTTATATGGATAGTTAGTTACTCAAACATAAATTAAGAACAAGCAGTTTACTATTTCCATGAACAATACTATTCATAGAGATCAGAAAGATGGACTTTTTAACAGATAACGTGAAGCTTCAATGCTGGATTGCATTGTGAGGAGCTTTTAGGATTACATGTGTTATATAGTATTTACTAAATTAAAAAGTTAGGTTTTAATTTTAACACTACAAAGTGTTTGAAGTCTAATTCTAGGGAAGGTTCAGATGATGCTCTCTGCCTCTAACTGCACCATATGGTCTAGATGCTGAGTATTTTATAAACATGCCTGAGACAGTTCTAAATTAGGTCATGGTTAAAACAGCAAAATCAAAATCAAATTTGGGTCGAAAAGGCTTACTTGTCCTTTCTGTGTTACACAGAAATAATTCAATGCATAAATCATTACATCTGCATAGATGCCTAATTTGTGAATCATGTTTTTGTCATTAAAATTTCATATGTTGAGTAAAGCCAGCGTTGCATCAGTATCAAGTTAAACTTTACACAGAGAAAAAAATGTCCTACTTAGAAAAATATATTATGTAATCACAAGTATTAAATCCATAGTTAACAGGTCCTTAAGGTTTTTTGAAATCTTTCAGCTGAAGATGGATTAAAATTCCCATATTCTGCAGTTCGGTGGCTAAAATAATTCTCTGCATTTGTTGTTATTACTTCTCACTGGGTGTTTGAGTTTTCTGCAATATTGTACATTAATACAGAATAGTCATATATTACATTATACATATGCAATAGCTGTTAGCTTTCTAAAATGTGTTAATTTCTTTCCTCAGAGCCTCTGAATCTTTTGATGAATATTGCCAGTATGATACAATATTGATGGATCTCTGCAGACCCAGAAATTTGGGACAATCAACTGCAGAGGGACAATCAATTAACACCTCAAGAAAGTACCTACATAAAGCTTAGTTTCTTAAGAATACGTCTTAAAATATTTTGGAGTGGCTCAGCATAAGTGTTATTCAGCTCACCTAAAAGTTATATTATATAAAAGTTACATATATAATGAAAACATAGACCTATGATTGATGAAAGGAGGAGATGCCACCAGGAAGATAACTATTTTTTTCCTAAAATGAATGTCTAAAGCTGAGTCAACAAAGAATAGGGCACTATCCAATGTATCTGGCTGTGTTGGTTCCCTAACGCTCCCATTAGGGGATGTGCTGGCTCTGGTCCTTTACTATCCACGTACCAAGATATACATTTCTACATTTTCATGAGAAGAACAACCCAGACTGATTCTGGCATGCCCAGGGAGCACTGGGGTGCTAAGGAAACACTGTTCAATAAAACTATTGTAAGATAGTCACTGTAGGTCCCCAGATCTTTGCAGTTCCTGTAGATCTGGGGTAAACTAGTCCCCTAATCATGTGAGAAATATTTCTGTTTATTGAATGCTTTGTATTTTTTTTCCACATCTTAAATACATTTCCCAATCTGTTCATGCCCTAACAGTCCACTAGGACTAAAACATTAAGGAAAATAAGTGTACCAGGATATCAAGCACTCAGTTCTGTTTCAGTTTTAATTTCACTGAAAGTTCTTTATGTAGACCGGAAAACATTATATTTGTCATTTGCCTCAATTTTTATTAGCAACAAATGAAGTATTTGATGGATTGGAAAGATGATCTGGAAGATTCCCATGTTTTTGCAGTACATTAATGTTAAGTTGCTTTTGTTAGTTCTTGGAAAGTTATTTCATAAGACAATGACTCATGAATCTTGAATGCACTTTATTTTAGTAAGTCGATATCATATTTTTTTCACATTTTTATCAAAATATGGTACCATTCAATCTGGTTAGAAGAGATACATCTACATTCTGATTTGTAAGCAACTCATCTTCAGAAATCTACAATAGTTTTAATACATAGCATTTTTTTCTGCTAAATAAATTAAAATCAGAATGATTTAAAAAAGATTAAAATGTAATCTAACATGATATTATACATGCTAATGAATAAACAATTAAAATCCAGATATGATGAATAATAATATTAGACATATATAATAAAATATTTTTTCAAGATATCTTTTCACACAAAAATATTAATATTGCAAAAGTTTTCTGTTTCTTACACTTTTTACTATAGTCTTTCAAGATACTCTTAGTGAAATTATTGATAATATTATCTGAAATTTCCTTATTGACATTTTTATTAAATTTTTTTCAACAATTAAATATTCAGTAAAATACTTCTGAGAAATAGATTAAAGGTTGTGAAGATCAATGCAAAAAACTGCATCTCTCTTTCAAAAATAAAATGCAGACTTTAAATATTCTGAATATTCTTGCTACTTTCAGTAAATTCTTACCAAACTATTTAATTAAACTTGTAGACATTGGATCAAAATACAGTATTCTATCGTGTCCCAATATTATGGCTTATGTCTAATGTTGTGGTGTCTACAATACATTCATTATGGTTTAAACTGATGTTCTTGAAGTTTTAAAGATAAATTTCTGTGAATAAAGAGAGCAGAGTACATAAATGTTGACTAGAGCCGATTCATATCATCATTAGATCTGTCTCAGAGTAGAGGCAAGAAATGTGAGAGACTTTAACCACTGGATTATGTGAGCAGACACGATTTATTTTAAAGAATGAGACAAAAAGGTTTTGGTAGTTTGTGTAAAAAATTAATATACCTGGTGATCTGTGTACAGTATAATTGTACTAAGACTGTATCTTTATTTTCCCAAGGCATAGCTGATCTTTTATTTTTTTTTCCTAAAGACAATTTATAATATGCCTTCATTAAAAATCACAGTATAATTTTGATTTTGGATGATCCCAAACAAATTTCTCTTCTTTAAAAATCAAATAAATCAGTCCTTATAAATATAAACTTACAATTTAAGTGTACTAAATTATTTTAGCAAAAATCAAAGCTATATCAATGAATTCAGCATCATAAAATCATAGAACAGTCTAGGTTGGAAAGGACCTCAAAAGGACATCTGGTCCAACCTTTTGTGGGAAAAGGAGCCTAGATGATCTAACATCCTGTCCAATTGTGTCTTGAAAAACTCCAGTGATGGGGACTCTTCCACATTCCGGGGGGGGTTGTTCTAGTCATTGATTGTTCTCATTGAAAAAAATTTCTTCTTTGTATCAAGATTAAACTTCTTAGTGTAACTTGTACCCATTGCTACAGTCTTCTCCATGTGGTTTCTTGTGAAGAGAGAGACTCCTCTTTGTAACTGTCCTTTAAGTACAGGACATGTGTTATGAGGTTCCCTTGACCCTTCTCTTTTCCAAGGGGAAAAGACATAATACCATCCTTTGTTTCTCACAGGGGATGTTCTCCACCCCTTTGATAATTTCCATGTCTCTCCTTTGGACCATCCCCAGTCTATCCACATCTGGTTTGAATTGTGGTGACCCTAAATGGACTCAGTACTTCAGGTGCAGTTTGACAAGTTCTGAGTAAAGTGGGATAGTAAGTAAGTCCCACCTCTAAGCCTAGTAAGATCATGGAGCACATCCTCCTGGAAACCATGCTAAGGTACACAGAAATCAAGGAGGTGATTGGTGACAATCAACACAGCTTCACCAGAGGAAAATCGTGCCTGACAAATTTGGTGGCCTTCTATGATTGGGTTATGACATTGGTAGGTAAGGGAAAAGCAGCAGATGTCATCTACATTGACTAGTGCAAAGCATTTGACACTGTCCTGTACGACACCCTTGTGTCTCAATTGGAAAGACATGGACATGATGGATGGACCACTCAGTGAATAAGGAATTGGCTGGATAGTCACAGTGAAAGAGTTGTGATTAATGGCTCGATATCCAAGTAGAGATCAGTGATGAGTGGTGTTCATCAGGAGTTGGTACTGGGACCTGTGCTGTTTAACATCTTAGTCAGCGGCATGGATGGTGAGATCAAGAGGATCCTCAGCAAGTTTGCTGATGACATCGTGCTGTGTGATGTGGCCAACACACTGGAGGGGAGGCATGCCATCCAGGGGAACCTTGACAGGCTGGAGAGGTGGGCCCATGCAAACAAGTTCAACAAGGTGAAGTGCAAGGTCCTGCACCTGGGTCAGGGCAATTCAAAGCACAAATACAGGCTGGACAGAGAGTGGATTGAGAACAGCCTTGAGGAGAAGGACTTGGGGGTGTTGGTAGATGATAAAATCAACATGAGCCAGCAATGTGAGCTTGCAGCTCAGGAAACCAACAGTATCCTGGGCTTTATCAAAAGAAGTGTGACCAGCAGGTCGAGGGAGGTGATTCTGCGCATCTACTCCACTCCCGTGAGACCCCACTTAGATTTCTGTGTCCAGTTCTGGAGTCCCCAACATAAGAAGGACATTGAGCTCTTGCAGTGAGTTCAGAGAAGGGCCAAGAGGATGATCAGGGTGGTGAAAAAAAACTCATATCCTTTATTTGTCTGAGGAAACATGGGTTTATGTTACACATAAACCTTCTCTAATGCCCATACTATATAGTATTTGGGGATTTTTCAGGCTTGAGAAATTGCATAAACTAAAAAGCAGGAAAAATTCTACAGAGACTAATTGTATTTCGCTGTGCTATTTTTCAATTCAACTCCCTGTCACAGTTCATTTTGAGAACCTGTTCACACACTCATGTGGGCGTAGCACAAAGGTGCAACAGAGGAAATATGAAGATATGAAATGGCTAACGACTAGATGAAGTGAGGATTCTTGAGTCACATTGGAGTGCTGAGAAATGAGATATATAACTGTGTTCTTATATATCTAAATATTGAAGCTGTAGCTTCTGGTGTTCGTGGCTTCTTATTTAGAATTCTGTTTCTTGTTACTAGTTTTTTTACTAGTCCTAGGCACAAAATAACAAGGACATTGGGAATTAAAATAACTTTCAAGGTGACTAAAAGTTAGTAGCTGCCATGGTTATTTCAAGATTATGAATTCAACCCTTCAAGGATTTTATTTGGATCCAATGAAAGACCTAATGTTAGATTAGTCTAATAATAAAGAGATACAGATTGTTTTCAGAATGAATTCACTTGTTTTTGTAAAAGACTAGCCAGGTAATGAACTGTATTGTACAAACTGACATTTCAGAAAGCCTCACATATAACTATACAGAATAGAGTCTATTCAGAAATGAGTGAGCAATAATTTTAAGAGAGACAATGGGGAATTCCTACATTGGATTTAAGATTTATCTGGACACAGAAAGATTATGGTGTGTAGCTGTTGTAATAGAACTGTGACTTGCCTATTCTGTAAATTGAAATTTGAAAATTATATAGAATTTGAAAATTGTCAGATTTTCAAAGTGTGTTTGAGAATATTTAAATAAAACTAATTTTTCAATATGTCAGTTATGCAAATAATGACATGCACATTATACTATCCATATAAATAGAGCGCATATAGCTCTATATATTAACATATACAATATTTTTTCCTTGGGAAACAAGGTTTTGCTGTATTTTAATCCTCATTCTAATTCTGACATATATCTTCAGTTAGTGTGTCTGATTTCCTTGTACTCTGAGTCAGTTTTCAGTTTCTGTTTCTCGTCATTAACATTGTAAAGATAAAATATTGACCGATACATGATTTCTACTGTAAACTTTATGTACTGATTGTGTTAAGAATACTGTTATATTAGTCAAAATAGGACTTCAGTTACCATGAATGTTTCCCTGACAGATCAAGGAAGGGAAGTACTGTTACTATTTTTTCAATAGCTTTCAGGAAAGGAAAAGAGTAATGATTTGTGGTGTTCTCTTCCTTGTCTATATATTAAGAATTGCAGGAATATAAGAAAAATAGTAAAATCTACTGTTAGATTTTAACACTTCCTTGTATTATTAACTTTACTTTTATATTAACTTCCAAATTATTTCCTGTTTATACTACTTTTTCCATTCCTTTTTCTTCTACCTCAAAATTTTCCCAACTTTTATATTTTTTACAGAAAGATCATTAATTGCTTCTCAGAAGACCAATTATTGCTACAAAGGGAATGCTATAATCCCGTCCTCTTTCCTGTGACTGTTTCCCAGTTGTACAAGTTGGATTTGGGAGTTCCATCAAATTTTCTCTTAAATTGTTATAATTTTATTTAACTTCTCCTTCTTGTTTGCCCATCTTTCTTGCTTTTTTTTTTTTTTTTTTTTTTTTTTTTCCTTTTTTTTTTTGCCCCATTTTTTTTTTTTTTTTTTTTTTTTTTTTTTTTTGTGCTGCCTATTCCATATATAATTTCTTGCCCTATACTTGCTTTTGGACTCCAAGCTCCTCTTCTGAGGACATGACTCCAAAATTATGATAACATTCTGTCAGAATCCTTAAAGAGAAAATCAGCCAATATGTCAGACATCTCATGTTGTCCAATCACAGAATATTATTATCTATAGTCTTTATTTTGGATTATTAAACAGGTAGATGAAACTATTTCTAGTAATAGGGAAATAAATTATTTATACAGCAGTGCTTTCTTTTTTCAAGAAATAGTCAACTTCATGGTGATAATTTGTGTTTGGAGAATGAAGAAATTTTTAGGACTCTGTTGCTTTCTTAATAATATACTGGGATTACAGTGTCACCAGTAAGTGCCATCATGATAATCAGTATACAAATGGATAGTAAAAAAAGTCTCTGTCCAAAATAGCCTGGATTCTGACTAACTACCCAGGGAAAAATGTTACACAGTACACAAATAAACAGTCTTTCACACCCAGAGGTAATAGTATTTGTTCCCTTATTTCTTTCTATACTGAATCCCAGCCCATTTCCAAGCCTGTTTGTATATGCAACCACTTGTTAACAGAATTTCACCATATAACATTAAATATTTATATTCATACATAAGCATTCATATATTTCCATATAAATGTTTATGAAAGTCATTTATACCGGCAGTTCTAAAGGAGAGTTCATGACAGCATATTCAATAATTGAAGACAAAAGATCATAGCTCATTTAGAAAGTATGACTAATCAAGCAGTTCCTAGCCACTGGCAAGGTAGGATGTAGCTTGATGCTGGAAGGAAGGACAGCCTCTGAAAATTAAACAGTGTCTTAGTGTTTGGTGTGAAAAGTGCTTTGTAAAAAACTAAAATGTAATGTTATATTATTAGGACAAAACAGAGGTCAAACATCCTTTAAAATGAGATTAAGTATATTATTCATGATAATGTACACATAATTAGAAATGTATAATGTCTGTGAAGAGCAATCTATGTGAAAGGATATCAGTAATTGAGCTCAACACCACCAACCACCCAATTCAGAATTCTCTTGTGATGCATAAACTGTATAGATCTTCAGAAACATTATTTTATGCTACAACTGGAAACATAAAACTGCACAATAGCAAGTCAGGGAAACAGATCTCTATACTAACACAATAATACATTTGTTATTGTTCTGTAATTAATAAATGACACACAAAATAGGAACATAAAAGTGGGAGGTAAAACTTGCAAGGTAAAGAAATAAAGGTGAGAAAGGAAAAGGTGGGAGGAAAGAAAATAAAGATGAACGTCTTTCCCAGATACCATAAACCCCAAATCAACAATTTCACGATGAAAGATGAGAGAAGGAAGTATAAAGAGAATAAAAGTGAAAAAATATGGTGAAATTCAGTACAGTTAACTGATGTAAATTATGCAGTCAGGTTCTGCTGTAATACTAACACCAGATACTATGAAAGTTTAATATTTTATGTAAAATGGTAAATATACCTTTGAGATAAATCATGTCTGAGATTTTTGTTCAAAAGAAACTATACAACCTTTTTTGAATATGGTAGTGTCACCTTGTTCATAAGCAAGTTTTGTTGCAGAAGTCTTCTTAGTTTATTGACAGGGTGCTTACAAAGGGAGAAAAGGGGCATACACATATTGATAAATATATTAAAAACATAAATAATGGGAGGCATTGAAATCACACAGGAGTTAGATTTAAAATGACAGAAACGATACTAAAGTCTTTCTTTAATTTTCAGCATGCATGTCATTGTTTTTTCTTTTCTGTTCCTTTTCTCTATCTGTTCTCTTAATTAATATCTCAATCAATAATTGAAATTGAGTCAGTTTTCAAGCAGCTTTGGAAATCTGAGGTGAGTTTGCCTGAAACATTATCAACAAAATCTGATAGAATTGAGCAAACACCATCTAGTTGAATCTAACTCATGGATATTGAATACTGACATAACTGTTTACTTATGTTTCCATGCTGCAAATGTATTGCATGAGCTGAATACAATATGATAGAGTGCACAACAGAGAGTGGATGAACTACAAAAATCTATATTGTTTCATGACTCAGTTTACAACAGCAGGTAGATGAAGGATAAGATATAAGACTACCCTTGCAGAACTGTGGGTATGCTATGTGGCAAACCAGTATTTCTTAATGAAGACACTGGAAATAGGCATATAGCTTTATCACACAATACACAGAAAAAAAAGGCAAAACAATGGCAGTAGCATCTCTCACAAAAAATTAAATCTCTACATGCTATCTAATTATCCAACTGAAAAGTGCTCTTTCAGACTATGAGCATATACTTTGCAGATCCAGTTTGGTGCTTGATTCTGTGAACATATGAAGTGGATTTACTCCACTGAGTAGAAAAGAGTATGTAAAGAATGTTTACATGACTGTCTTCTAACCAAGATGACCAATAGCTGTAGTAGTAACAAGTTTTGTCTCACCGGGGTCCATATTGATGTCACCTACCTGGATTTGTGAAAAGCATTTGACACTATCCTGCACAATGTCATTATCTCTAAATTGGAGAGACATGGACTTGATGGATGGACCACTCGTTGGATAAATTGACTGGGTGGTCACAATCAAAGGGCTGTGGTAAATGGCTCAATGTCCAAGTGAAGATCAGTGATGAGTAGTTTTCATCAGGGGTTGGTATTGGGACCAGAATTATTTAATATATTTGTCAGTGACATGGACAGTGGGACCGAATGTTCCCTCAGCAAGTTTGCAGGTGACACCAAACTATGTGGAGTGGTCAATGTGCTAGAGGGAAGGAATGCCATCCAGATGGACCTTAACAAGTGTGAGAGGTGGGCCTGTGTTCAACAAGGTGAAGTGCAAGGTCCTGCATCTGGGTCAGGGCAATCCCATGCACAAATACAGGCTGGGTGAAGAATGAATTGAGAACAGCCCTGAGAAGAAGGACTTGGGGGTGTTGGTTGATGAAAAGCTCAACATGAGCTGGAAATGTGGACTCAACAGTCCAGAAAGCCAAACATATTCTGGGCTGCATCAAAAGAAGTGTGACCAGTTCAGCCTGAAGACGAGAAGGCTCTGGGGACACCTTATAGCAGCCTTCCAGTACCTGAAGAGGCCCTACAGGGAAGCTGGAGAGGGACTTTTACAGGGGTATGTAGTGATAGGAGAAGGAGTAATTAATGGTTTTAAAATAAAAGAGGGTAGATTTAGACTAGATATAAGGAAAACATTTTTCTATGATAAAGATGGTGAAACACTGGAACAGGTTGCCCAGAGAGGTGGTAGATGCCCCGTCCCTGGAAACCTTTAAGGTCAGGTTGCAGGGGACTGTGAGCAACCTTGTCTAGTTGAAGGTGTGTCTTCTCATTGCAGGAGGGGGTTGTACTAGGTGACCTTTAAATGCCCCTTATAATCCAAACCATTCTTGATTCAATGGTCACTAGTTGCAGATGTGCCTGTTTTACATTTCACATTTTCTAGCATTTTGGAAATAACCATGCTTTCAGAAGCTAAGGATTTAATGTACCAAGCATAGAATCATGGAATCATCAAATCATAGAATCGTAGAATTGTTTTGGTTGTAAAAGACCTTTAAGATCATCAAGTCCAATTGTTAAATATGGGTGCATTTGCATGTGGAAATAATTCATGACACTTTATTTGTTTGGGGTTTTTTGGGTGTTTTTTGTTGCAGTTTTGTTTTTTTTCCTCTACAGAGTACTGTTTCTTTGTTGGGATTTTAACAACTGCAAATATATATATTAATATATATATATGTTATAGTGCTCCATTTGTTCAGCAGAATACGTATGAATATTTGATAAAGTTTACAGACCATATGAGAACATGCATGTGTTTTTAAAAAATGTTTTTAATGAAATATTTTTGCATTGTCACTGAGATTTCTAATATATAAAATATATTTTTATCATTTAAATCTATCTATTATTTAAATCTCTCACCCAAGATACTGAATTTTATATTAATCAAATGGATTTTTAAAACAGGAAAGAAATAGATAGCAGAATGTCTCATCCATAACCAAAAGAAAAATCACCATAAAAAATCCCCGAGAAAAATGAGAAGCCTGTAAAAAGCCTGTAAAAATGGCATTTTAATTAATGAATTTAACCTAGCTTGTGAGTATAAAAGTAACGAACCATAGATGAAAACGTTTTATGGATAAATGAAAGAAAGTACCAGTTGTTTTGTTGTATGACTTGAGAAGGTCAGATTAGATTGTAAGTCTTTAATACCATGTATCAGTTCAGTGTCCTTCTAGATACGAATTACTTTGGTCTTATTTCTGTGCAGTCATACTTACATTACACAGTAGCATAGAACAGTTGAGAAAATCCATGTTACGTTAGAAGAATATGGTGATATGGACATGACTTCTAAGCTGAGTCAATAAATACACATGCACATACTTACACACACACAAACGTGTAATATATATATATACATCAAATATATGCATTATTATTTGTAAGCTCACACTAGCAACTTCTATTTAGGAGTAAACTGTCCTCTGTTATGTATTAGCTAGCATATATGAATATGAAGTAGAGGACATCTTTAAGGTTTACGCTACCTTTCCTCACAGTATCTTGTTTATAGGTCTGTATCATTATTTAGATGCTTGTGTTAAAAAAGAGATGCATTAATCATTGCACAGAAATGAATGAAGTAACCGTGGGGTTTAGCTAGAGTAAGAAGATGAATTAGGTCTATTTTGTAGAGTATGGTTTCCATATCTGACTGTTAAACACCATGCTTACCCTGCATCTCTGAATACTTATTGCTACTATTTAACACTTGACAGTCTACTGCATCTTTGCAAAACAAAAAATATTTGTATTTAAATTGTAATGATTCAAAAATGGGAAGATGTGGACAAAAAAGGTATTTATTGCTTTACAACACAAGAAATAACAGAGATATTATTTGTGATCAATTTATTCCAGCCATAAAAATAGTGCTTTTATAGTTGTAATTCTTCCTGAATTTCCTTTGTAGACTATTTCTTTGGGTTTTGATACCTTCTGGCTAAGATTTAATATGCAAGCAACTTTATGTACAAGATGTCTATGCAGATGCATCTTTGCAGAAATTCTTACAAAGTTTTATTTATAATTTCTTTTTATAAGGACTTGGCAGGTAATTTTGAATACATTTTGAATGATTTTCAAAGCTCCTTTGTCATTTCTTTGTTAAGAAAAAGGCAGTGGGTCAGACATACAATCAAAAATTCAAGAAATTGTTTTTTTTTCTTCTTGTATTAAAAAAAAATTAAGCTGTTAAAAATATGATATACATATAGTGAAGAATTATAACTAGCAACTCTAGGGCATTATTATTCTGCAGAATCTTAAGTTGTTTTCTCACAATGTTGACATATGCAAAGTCTCAAGTTCTTCTGCAAGAATAAGCATAACTGGTATATTTTAGAGCTGACTTGTATTGGTAGCTTGTTCTCTTAAATATTTGAAAAAACTGGTAATCTACTTCTCAAAGAGACTGAATACCAGGAGTTAATTAAACTCAGTAGATTCTTAAACTGCATGTGAAAAACTCATGTCACAAAGATAACATAAAAGACAAAAATGTTGTTCAAGTTTTTTGATGCACAGATAATCTTGCCTCAGCCAATTGGAAATGTTTAATTGTTCACTCAAATAAAAAGCAGTAGCTACATACCAAAGAATATGAACTGCTTAGTTTCAATGTTACAGTAATAAAGTCCACAAATTTGTGTCCTAGTTTGGACTGGGGTAGAGTTAATTTTCTTCCTAATAGCTGGCATAGTGTTGTGTTTTGGATTTAGTATGAGAATAATGTTGATAACATACTGATATTTTAGTTGTTGCTGAGTAGTGCTTATACTAAGTCAAGGACGTGTCAGCTTCCCATGCTCTGCCAGCAAGGAGGTGCACAAGAAGTCAGGAGGGAGGATAGCCAGGACAGCTGCTCCAAACTAATCAAAAGGATATTCCATACCATATAACATCATGCTCAGTATATGAGCTGGGGGGAGGGAGCAAGTGGCTGTGTGGTGCTTAGTAGCTGGCTGGGGTTAAACCAGGACAATTTGTGAAACAGAATGAATATTCAAAATAATAATTCATATATTGTTTACAATGTGAAATATTGAAATTAATCTCTTTTTTGTTGTTGTTGATTATTTTCCTCAGATGTTCAATATTAGCACCTACAAATTGACTTCATTTGTATATTCCAAAGCAAAGTGTAAATTGTTAGTACATTTAAAAGGAACAAAAGTTATCTGGGATAAATGAAAAAGTCTGGATTCTTTATTATGTATTTTAAATCTAGTTGTTCAGTGAGAAAGGTTATTCTGAGACTTGTGTCCTCAGAATTTACAAGCATAAATCTGGTTCAGCATGAACAGAAACATGTAAAACTGCTAAAGTGGGAGCTAAGAGCAGACAGAAAAAACCCCACCTAAAATAATACTTAATGTTTCAAGTCCCAAGTACAGTCACTTTCAAGAACCCTGTCCTTACCTCTAGTGTATGTAACTCTGCTTATTCCAACTCCATAAAATTAAAAAAGAAAAATCCAAGTCTATCAGAAGCAAAGTACAGCTTTATTTTTTTTAATTGATAGATAAGACATGAAGATTAATCAACCATATTCTAACATCTGAAGAAGAACCACTACTTGTGTTGCTCAGTTAATCAACCAAAACCAGGACAAGGCTATTTTTGCTGCGTTGGCTGAGTAAAGAATCAGCATCTGCAATAAGGGCTTCTGAAAATACTGTACAGGGAGTTCATCCTGAACTTCTGTTGCAGCTACTACCATGAAGCTACAATAAGAGTCCACATTTCAGCTGTACTATACATAGTAGAAACAACCACAGTTTGTCCATAGTACAGCAGATCATGGAGTTGTGTGTCTGAGACATTGAGATATAGGCAGCCCCTTGCAGATTGGAGGTCTGCTCATTTCTGTGTTGCTTATGTATTCGCTGCCACTTGTGTCCCCAGCTGTATGACAGTTATGACTATTCATCTGAGTACCTTCAGGATCACATCTCTCAAACAGTACATAGCATGCAAAGTACATACAATGAAGGCCAAATTCTGGTAGAACTAATGAAACATCCAAAAGACTGAAAGAGAGAGAAAAACAGATACGATTTAGAAACGAGATAATTTATCTTCTGGTAAACTGGTGTAATCCCAGAGAAAATATTTTAACATATTTGAATTGTTTCTGCTTTTATATTTTTTTGCATGATCTGGCAAGTAATCTTCAATATGTTCAGGATTACTAAAAAATAATAATAGATTTACTGATTAGCTACCCATCTGGATTACAGATAACTGTACTAGATGTTAATCTCTTCCATTTCCAATGTTGAATGTTTTACCCCAAATAATTATTTTTTAAATGTGCACTCTCTTTGAAATATTGCATTTCTTTTATTAGTGTTGTTATTGCTAGATACAAAACATTTCTTTTAAAGGTCAGCACCTTAGAAATCCTAAAATTACTACCTGTAATATAAAGAGCTTATAAGGAATGTAGTTTTATTTTTCTGACTTCTACTAGACTTCACCAAAATTTTTCAGACTATTTCAATTTTAGAAAAGAGTAAATTAGAAGAATAATTTCCCAGAAACAGCTCTATATACAAAATATAATATTAGCATATTATGTATATATATACACACTTATGTTAATATATATATATTTATATATGCAGTTTTTTTGATAATGCATCCAGCTGCATATGTTTATTATTAAGTTGTCTTCTAGTAATACTCTTCTAATAATTACTGTTCTATGTCACTTAGTATTACTTTTCTAATAATGCATCATGTTTGTTTATCTTTCCAAGTCTTTCCAAGTTAATAGGAGGCAAAAAAAATAGATTCTAAATTGGTAGTTTGTTGGATATTATGACTAAGATTAAAGTAGAACAAGTAGGGCCAGAAAAACTATTAGAGTAAAACAAATAGGGCCAATGGACTTATTGAGATTGACCTTGATGGGTACTTCTATAAATATTTTCCTTGGGAATCTAGTTAATCTAATATCTTTTTTTCTCTGCTTTATTGTCTAAAGGAAACAGTAAAAACAAACACTGAAGCAGACTGCCCAGGGTGGTTGTGGAGTCTCCATCCTTGGAGATATTCGAAACACAACAACACAGCCCTAAGCAACCCACCTTAGCTGATCCTACCTGTACTGAGCATGGGAATGGACCAGAGGATCTTCTGAGCTGTCTTCCCATTTTGATGATTTTGTTAATATTGTATGACTGGTATTTTAATATGGTATGACTGGACATTTATTAAACAAGCCAGTGAAGTGGTATGAAGTATTTTTTTCCAGATCATTAGTGCAGTGCTTGAGATAATGACTTTTGTATACCCTTTCCCCCCTTTCTTGTTTGCTATGAGTATTTCTATATAAAATCACAGAATCACAGAATCACAGAATTCTAGGGGTTGGAAGGGACCTCAAAAGATCATCTAATCCAACCCCCCTGCCAGAGCAGGGGCACCTAGAGTACATCACACAGGAACGCATCCAGGCGGGTTTTGAATGTCTCCAGCCAAGGAGACTCCACAACCTCTCTGGGCAGCCTGTTCCAGTGCTCTGTCACTCTCACAGTGAAAAAGTTTCTCCTGATATTTACATGGAACCTCCTATGCTCCAGTTTGCAACCATTGCCCCTTGTCTTATCATTGGTCATTACTGTAGAAAGCTTTGCTCCATCGTCCTGACACTCACCCTTTACATATTTGTAAACATGGATGAGGTCACCCCTCAGTCTCCTTTTCTCCAAGCTAAAGAGACCCAGCTTCCTCAGCCTTTCCTCATAAGGGAGATGTTCCACTCCCTTAATCATCTT
>VZRW01006037.1:61557-92271 GCA_013398125.1 Aegotheles bennettii | reverse complement strand
CCTGACTTCTTCTGGGGCTTTAGGGATCAGGGGCTCCTGGGGAAAGCCTGCAGGAGTAAAGACAGAGGCAAAGAAGGCATTCAGCACCTCTGCCTTCTTTATATCCTCTGTCTCTAGGGCACCCACCTCATTCATCAGTGGGCCTATATTGCCCCTAGTGTTAGTTTTATTTGCTATGTATTTGAAAAAGCCCTTTCTATTATCCTTGACCTGACTTGCAAGGTTCAGTTCCAAGGAGGCCTTGGCTTTCCTAATTGCCTCTCTACATCCTCTGACAACCGTCCTATATTCCTCCCAAGTGACCAGCCCCTCCTTCCATGATCCATAGATTCTTTTTTTCCACTTGAGTTTGCCCAGCAGTTCCTTGTTTAACCATGCTGGTCTCCTAGCTCCCTTACTTGATTTCGTACCCATTGGGACGCTCTGATCCTGAGCTTGCAATAATAGTTATAATAATAGTTATATGCTTGCATCCTATGACATATTCCTTGATCACCTTTAAATTCCTTTACTTCTCTCTGTTTTAGGTTATTAACCTTTAAGACTGTGTCTATTATTTTTATGAACATTGTTCTACTTAAATATGTGTTATATTTTACATGTGGATAAGAGAGATGGATAAGTAATTTATCTCTTTTTTGCTTCAGACTATTAATGCCAGGTGAAGGGCACAAGGTCCTGGCTGGCAAAGGTCTTGCCTAGGAGACCAATGCTGTGTTTGTGAAATTTGCTGTGTATCTGTGAAGCAGTCCTTTGGGAAGCAGATAGGTGAACCACACTGCATGTGCTTAGGGAGACTGTGCACCAGGAGTGCAATAGCCATAACCTATGTTTCTGAAAGATGCCTATGTCAATTTAAACTACATTTTGGGTTTGCTCAGACTCTGAACAGTCTAGAACAGTAAACATTAAAAATAAAATAAAATAAAAGGGGTTAATTTATAAGTAGAAAACTACAAATACAATAATTATATTACTTTATATTATGTTTATATAAAATGATGTCAGGGTGATAAATAGGCTGCAGGAAACTGCTAGAAAAGTAATTCAAGTTCCAGGAACCCTGCTAATATTTTATCCAAAAGAAGTTTAAGCAGTAACTTGATCATGATCTATAGTTGTTTATAACAGAAAGGAAGATAGCTTAGCTGACTACAACACAGCAAAAGCTGCTATCAAAAATCTGAAGCTAGAGGAATTCAGGCTACATAAAGTAAACATTTTTATCAGTGGAATGCCAGGGAGCAGTGAAGGTCAGTTACTCCCGAATGCATGGGAAACTGGAAGCTGAGACTGATCCTGAGCAGGCTGTGCCCTTGCTGATGGGAAACAGTCCTGCAAGGACTGAACACAGGGGCAGAGCTGAGGACAGGTAATGGGTCCATTGATATGACAAGTAAGGAACCAGGTCCAGAGTCCCTCCAAGACCTCACCTGTGAGTTAAAAGAGAAGGGATCAGGGAGAGATGGGAACAAACCAAGTCATAGGACAGAGGGGTATATCCATGGGACAAGCTGCAGACCAGCAGTTCTACAGTGTTGCTGAGGTGGGGATGATGGCCCTGGAGCTGAGATTAAATGAGGTCCTAGGTCCATGTGCAGGGGTGGGTGAGGGTCCCAGGTGAGTCTATTAATGACCTTAGGGCTGTGACAAGATGTTATGGATTCTTCACCACTTTATCTTTTAAGTGATATTGGTGATGTTGTAACTCAGGCAGGATGTGTCATGTACTGTTTATTTTCAAACACATTGAGCATGATTCCCTTGCTGAAAAAGCATTCTAAGTTCTTACAATTATGCTTCACTGGTATTAATATATATAGTTAGAATAATATTTATAGCATTAAATATAGTGTAAATGGATAACTGCCTCACTTTCAGATGAGAATTAGACTTATTTTTAATGCAACAGTATGCAATTGATTCACTTTAGAAGTGGTAGTGTCTTATGTTTCCTGTCTTATTGATCATGCATTAGATAAATTCAAAAGATTTTGCTGAGTTTCAAAGATGAAACCTTTGCACTGGAAAAACAATTTTCTCAGCAAAGTGAAATTCCTTAGTAATTCAAATGTGACAGTACAGATGTTTCAAATGTGACAGTACAGATGTTTCAAAAGTTTCCCCTGACTTTGAAGAAAAATAAAAATAAAACCAATGCAGAACACCGTTCTGACAACATCAAAATGCATAGAACCATTGCATTCATGCTTGGTTTTACCCTAGGGTTTCTTTTTAATAAATCTTTATTATTACATTGTAATTTTATAATACTTATTTAAAGTTATGTGTTGCATAAGACACTTTATTAATGTCTACAATTTATAGTGATCCTTCCTGTCCATCTTCTTTCTTTATTTTCTTTTTTTAATGAGCTTTGGATAGTTAGAAAGAATGAGGACAGCTGAGATATTCTTACTCAATGCTTTTACTAAGACCTTCTAATGAAAGTTCCAAATAGCTGTATTTTATTTTAAGGAAAATTTAATCAAAATCCCAATCATACTTGGCTCACATTGCATGTGAAATCAAATGCCTGTAATTCTCTATGTTTGAATTTCAAATATTTCTTCAAACTCTTTTTTAAGGTATCCAAATGCTTACTTTAGCTAATAAATGCTAATTTATGACCAACATATATGGCAGATTAATGCATAAGTATACATTTAAGAAGCTGTATTTAGAACTCTGTGTTTGAAAACTGAGTCTGGAAAATTCCCCTGCGTGTATGACATTAATACTATTTGATGCTACATTAACACTTCACAGGGATTAACAAGAACATAATATAGTGTGTATGTGTTTGTGTAAATTCATCCACCTACTTTTTCATATATTCCGTTCACACTATCATATCTCTTTAGTGTTTTTTTGTAATCTCCTCCCATCCTGTGTATGTTTTTGCTTGTTCTACTCACTCTAACAGGAACAGTTCAGGAACTTTTTTCAATCTAAGTAATCAGAATTCATACTTAAGTACAGGTCTTTCAAAGGTTACTGTCACTGCTTTATCTGACACATTTCTGATTAGCCTTCAAATAACAACTCTGATTTTGATACTGTCTTCATCTTTGATACTGTCTGGATTTTCTTGAAATGTTATGCCTAGGTATACCCATACAATCTCATTTATACATTTGGTTTTGGCTGTGCTCTGAAATGAATCTATTACTATCAATGCTATTGCTACATAAGGAACACCAATTTAAGTATTCCTAAACCACATATATTTATCTATGACTGAGTCATTCAGAGTGCTTATGTTAGCTGTTTAGCTTATAAGAGCAGTTGAAGGATGGAGAGAGGGACCTTGGAAAGATGATTCAGTGCTCTAGAAGTCTGATCAGTGAGCTTGCACCAGTTACTCATCAGAAATGTTAGCTGTGAATCTGATTTCCCACTATATCTGAAACTCTTGCCAAAACAAATGCCTTTTCCACCTGGCTGTGGCAAAGGAAAGAATAAGGACAAAAAACTGTTGAATTTTGCCTGGGACAGTTAATAGCTAAGGATGTGATAGTCAGAGGCAATAAGCCTAATAAAATAGCAAAGAAGTGTTAACCCAGGCATATATAATAGTAGTTATGGCACTTTTCTAACTATGTTTATTTACATTTTTATTCTGAACCCAGCACTGAGCATACATTTGAGTCAGTAAAGGTTCAGGACCAAAACCAATTACATGTTAAGCCACACCAAAAGGAATTGATGGATAGTTGAGATAAAAAACTAGTTTTTCTTTAGCTTTTTTTCATTGTTCCTTGCCCAGGGGAAGGAACAGGAAGGAGTATACGGTTACGAGAGTCATGTAAAAGATGAAAACTATGGGCTTGAGACACTTTAAGAAAGGGATTAAAACTGAAGTCCAGTCTCCAACGTTTGCAGTGTTTTATGTTCATATAGGCAGTAGTGTTTCTCTAGCCTGTAATATTAATGAAAGAAACCATACCTATTGTCCTTTTTTTTGGTTGAATTTAATTTATTTCAGGTAGCTTAAGATCATATCAGAACTTTCTTGGGATTTTGAAATCTCTCTAAGCTCTGTGTGAATGTAACAGTAGAACTGAAACACCTAAATGTTTAGTACCTCTATTAATTTTAAAAAATGTAAAAAATAAAATAAAATAAAATATTAACCTAGGTGTCTACAGCTCTTGCTGATCTGCAATACTAATGCTCACTGAATTACAGACCCCTCCGAGCTAACACATTAATGTAAAGTTGGAATTCTCTTTTCCAGGGATCTGACTACATACATTCGATGGACTTGTTTCAGAGGCCTTAATCAGATGCTCAGAACCTCAACCATCAAATAAGAAAAACAATGTGATGTCATATTTGATATCAAATAGGTGCTATGATTTCAAAACTCTGCTTATTTCCTGACTTGTATGCCAGGCTGCAAGAATTTTCAGCTTGTCAGAACTTGCACTGCATAAGATGCTGAACTACATGACATTTTCTATTAATTTCTAGCACAGTACATCCTGCTTGTATGCAGTCCCTTATTATACAAATTTAAGGGTTGTTTTTCAATTATTTAAAGGACATCCGTGCAATATAAGAATTTGCTGAAGAGAAACAGTACTGTCTTCCAGTTTAATAGAGTTGCTGCTTTACCGTCTAAAAAGCTCATCTTGCTAAGGTTATAGGTTGTTTTCAGTCACCTTCCTGATCTCCTGCCTTCCTGTAGGGTGAGAAGCATGCCACTTAATTCCCCTGTGCTTCATTGTCAGAGAAAGAAAAGACAGAGAAATAGACAGTCACTGTTATACATGTAGTAAGTTTTAAAGTTTGCATGGAACTTCATAACAACTGTATGCTTTCTTTGTGATTAGTTGCTACCTAGTAATGTAATGAAGAATGTGAATAAAATAATCATCATTTCTATTGTCTTATTTGCCTTCCAGCTATTTGGTAGTTGTGTTTGTCAATGTGGAATGTGAGAAAAACAGGACAGCCCTGGGAATAAAGAACCCTCAAAGGATGACTTTGCTATAAATCTTGTGCGAACTGGGGGAGTTATCAGCCTCTATCATTAGCACAGGATGGTCCCAGGCAGAGGCCCTTGTGAAGGCAAGAACTTCTGCTCTGCTCTAGCAAGACAAGATAACAACAAGTCATAGCAATCTTTGCTAAAGGAGCCATGTTGTCCGATGGTGACTTTTTCCTCATTAACTGTGAAATGCATATTAAAGTTGACACCCCTGTTTATGCTAATGAAGATTTTAATGAATATGCATCTATGACTATAGTACTCTTCTCTCCACCCAAATCATACTACACGTCACCTGAGAGTGGGAACCTGGTAGCTTTGGGGATAAAAGAGAGAGAAAAGGATCATTAGGTGGGAGAGAAGAAAGTGACAGAGAAGAAAGAAAAACCAACGGACCAGTCAACGGGCTGCGTTCTCTTCCTCCACCCCAGGCAGGGATATCTCTCTGGGTAAGCACTGTGCCTTTCACCAGGTTGTATTATTATTAGTAGCATTGTTGCTAGCAATATTAACATCATTTAGTAGTGTTTTTGCAGTTAGTGCATTTATCGATGTCAACTCCGAACTTGTTACATCTGTTGCCTTAATAAACTCTGGTTTTGCAACTTTGTGCATCTGTTTCGGTGCAAGTCCTGGGTGGGACTCTGAGACAGACAAAGTTGTCTCTGGATCTGTTTCGGTGCAAGTCTTCTGTGAGACTCTGGAACAGGCAAACATTCAGAGGCCTTTTCTCTTTCCATCCCCTTCTCTTCACACCCCTCCCCCCCCCTTACATGTGACAGTCAACTACAGCAACTTTATTCATCTAACTTACTATTTATGTAACTCATCAAGGAAGATGAGAAGGATACAGTATTGAGAGAGATGCATATAAAAGTGAACTGGAAATGAGGATAACTGGTTGGACAAGAGACTGATATGAATAGGCTTCCCTTACTTCTCATGGGGATACATGTGAACGTACTTTACATTTGTTGTCCATGTGATTGGTGGATCTGATGTTTCTGGGAAGACTCAGATATAATTCTATTCACAGACTGCTGGGCAATGCATGTGTAGAAATTCCATTGAGCATTTGGCTGCTTGGTTTAAAGACTAAATAAATAATCTTTTTAAGGTCTCTGGATTTATGTCAAAATCTTGTAGGAACTTCGGTTGTCAAATCATGATATATACCTAAAATATATTCAACAAGATTTCCAAGTTTTACTGCAGTCATCACCAGAATTTCTGATATATGAAGCTTTACTGGGGACAGCTGACCTCTTCTGGTCATCCAACTAAGAAAATCTCATTGCAAAGCAGCTCTATATATATCAGAGTGATGAATGTAGAAGAGACATTTAAAGAACTTAAATTTAGGAAAAGCATTTATCTAGTTAGGCAAAAGCTTATTGTATTTTTCAGTTTGCTCTTCTGTGATATCATTCTTTTCTCTAAATTCTTAACGACAGGACCTGTATATTTTATTGATTGGAAAATGTCCAGTCAAAAAAGTTTTGGGTGCCAAAGCATTTAATCTTTGTGTCAGGATAAATATCAGTAATGACAGGTCAGAATAAAATGTGAGAGTGGTCATTAGCCTCTCATATCAGGGGAAAGATATTCAGTTAATACTGTAAGGTAGGACTAAGAATTTCCTTTAAGACATGCACACAACCATAGCAAATACAATCACTTATCTGGGATCTCTTTGGAAAAAAAGTGCTATATTCTGCATATAATTTTAAATCATATACATTGCTTGCTATAAACAAAGATTGATTTGATTTTTTTGGGGAATAATGCAGTATAAACCAGCTTTCAACTAAAGATGAGGATATGCTGAGAAGAACTGAATTCACAGAAAAAAAATTGGTTTTTTTTCCCCTTTTTTCCATCTGTGGAACTACAGATATTACAACCATTCCTTTAAAACTTTGGTAAATCGTAGCATCATAGAATAGTTCGGGTTGGAAGGGACCTTAAAAATCACCTAGTTCCAACCCTTCTGCTATGGGCAGGGACATCTCCCACTAGACCATGTTGCTCAAAGCCCCATTCAACCTCTCCTAGAACACTTCCAAGGAAGGAGGCATCCACAACTCCTCTGGGCAGCTGCTTCCAGTGTCCCACCACCCCCACAGGAAAGAATATCTTCTTAATATATAATCTACATCTAATGATTTGAAATATTCCCCCTTTCCTAACACTACATGCCCTGGTAAAAAGTCCCTCTCCAGCTCTCCTGTAGGACCCCTTCAGATACTGGAAGGCTACTCTAAGGTATCCCTGGAACCTTCTCTTCTCCAGGATGAGCAACCACAACTCTCTCAGTCTGTGTTCACAGGAGAGGGATTCCAGCCCCTTGATCATCCTCTTGGCCCACTTTGGGACTCCCTGTGAGAACTCAATGTCCTTCTTATGTTGGGGACTCCAGAACTGGACACAGAAATCTAAGTGGGGTCTCACGGGAGTGGAGTAGATGCGCAGAATCACCTCCCTCGACCTGCTGGTCACACTTCTTTTGATAAAGCCCAGGATACTGTTGGTTTCCTGAGCTGCAAGCTCACATTGCTGGCTCATGTTGATTTTATCATCTACCAACACCCCCAAGTCCTTCTCCTCAAGGCTGTTCTCAATCCACTCTCTGTCCAGCCTGTATTTGTGCTTTGAATTGCCCTGACCCAGGTGCAGGACCTTGCACTTCACCTTGTTGAACTTGTTTGCATGGGCCCACCTCTCCAGCCTGTCAAGGTTCCCCTGGATGGCATGCTTCCCCTCCAGTGTGTTGGCCACATCACACAGCATGGTGTCATCAGCAAACTTGCTGAGGATCCTCTTGATCTCACCATCCATGCCGCTGACTAAGATGTTAAACAGCACAGGTCCCAGTACCAACTCCTGATGAACACCACTCATCACTGATCTCTACTTGGATATCGAGCCATTAATCACAACTCTTTCACTGTGACTATCCAGCCAATTCCTTATTCACTGAGTGGCCCATCCATCATGTCCATGTCTTTCCAATTGAGACACAAGGGTGTCGTACAGGACAGCGCCAAATGCTTTGCACTAGTCAATGTAGATGACATCTGCTGCTCTTCCCTTACCTACCAATGTCATAACCCAATCATGGAAGGCCACCAAATTTGTCAGGCATGGTTTTCCCCTGGTGAAGCTGTGTTGATTGTCACCAGTCACCTCTCTGTGTTCTATATGCCTTAGCGTAATTTCCAGGAGGATGTGATCCATGATCTTACCAGGCACAGAGGTGAGACTGACTGGCTTGTAGTTCCCTTGGTCTTCCTTTTTTCCCTTTTCAAAAATGGAGGTTATGTTTCCCCTTTTCCACCTTGAAATAAAACACTGGTTTAATAGAACTTGCAAATAATTAGACGAATTACACAGTCATCAGAGTTGTGCATTTAAAATTTACCTAAGTCAGCTAATTAATATTTGAAACCTTGAAGGTTTTTTCCATCTTGTAAATATGTAGTGATAACAGTTTGGGAGAAGACTGTTTCAATGGTTAAGCTACAATTGATTGGCAATGAACAATATCAGCCTTTTATGTAACACAATGTTCAATTTTAGCTGACTCCTATGAAGGTTCATAGGTTATATCTCTTCCAGTAAATAAAGGCGTCAGTCCCTGTCTGCTTGTTAGACAGCAAGTGTTCCTGTCTGATTCACCTCTGTTTCTTTATATTCTCTTTCAAGGTAAAACAGGGTAGCTTCATTTGTGCTGGCTACCCTTTGGCCCACTATTCTCCTGAGTGATACTCAGGTCTCATCTGGGAGATTGAGATTTGGCATTGGATAAATCCTGAGAGTGACAGCCCTAACCATAAGAACAGTTGTTCACCAGTCTTTGAGTTAGTATAGCACCTCATTCTGTTTATTTCATTAGTATAAATGTCAGCTGGAAAATCAAGGAAGAAATTAGTGACAAAATATGTTTGATACGGTCCTTCTTATATGCATAAAAAATACAAAATTGATTTCTTGAGAACATGTAGCATAAATAATCTTTCTGGATTGCAAACCAAATCCGTACTTCTTTTTTTCCAAAGAACACTGTGGACTTTCTAATCTTATTTTAATTCTCTGTACTTCTCTTGCTGCTTTTTGCATTGCTCCCACATTCAGATAGAGCCATCTCCATTATTTTTTATTTCACATTCTACTGAAACCTTTTTGTCTTGTATATATTTAGTTTTGGACCAGCTTCACACTCTGTTCACTTTTTGTGTGGTTGCAGCCATTGTTTCATCTATCCTTTTTTACAAAGAAACCTAATGACTTCTTAAATATATCTCCAGCAAAGGATAGATTGCATGTTCTCCAGTTTCAAAGAGCCTTGTGATTGCTTATAGCTCAGAGATACTCCTGCTGCTAGAAACCAACTTCTTTGTCATAATACATAGTTGAATGTAAGCATCTCCTATGCTTGATGTCTTTGAAAATTGCATTTCCTGCTGAGAGAAGTCACTCTCTTTACTGCAAATTTCTTTTATGTGATCAAGTTAGCTTAAAAGCATCCAAGCACTTCCCAGAAACAAGTGTTTAAAGGCAGACTACAATAAAAAATGAGAATTTCAGCTGGCAACTTTCTCTACCGAGAAAAAAAAATCATAGCTGTGGGACCACATATTCTAGAATATTAAAAAGACTTAATCAATGTAAACCAACTGTAAATCAAGGCTGTAATTTTGCATGAACATAGAGAAAGACAGTAAAAAGCAAACAAAAGCTATAAACAAATCATAAACAAAATATTGCCTTTTGTTTAAAAACTTGGCTCAGAGTAGATATGTATAAAAATAGATTATACAGGAATATTCACTAAAATACTTTCTTTAAATCTGCAAGAGGTTTTTCTTTAATAAAAAGAAAGAAACAAAAGTGTTATAATTGTTTCTAGGATAGTAGAAAATTATATCAACAAGCTAATCTACTTTAGATAATTTTCACTGAAACAGTTGTATAAAGAACAAAGGATCACCACTTCATTATAATTTCTTAACACCTCAGATAATACAAACAATGCTGTTTAGAGGAACCATTAAGTAACACAGTCACTGTGATGCAGACCAACGATCAAATGTCCAAGAGGGAAGACCGTTGTGATCTAAGGAACCTTGATCCATAAAATTCCATATAACAACATTGAAAAAGTGTTTGCGGGGTATTTTGCTGTATAATATCCTAACATTAGTCAGAAGGTGAAAACTGATGAATTAAGGAATGTCAAACACTTGGGTCGGAAAGTAGTGAACTAGCTCAAATTAGGAATTTTCAAATAAAATCATCACCTCCTTCTCCACATCCTCTCAGGAAGCTGTAGAGAGCAGTGAGGTCTCCCCTCAGCCTCTTTCTTTTCAGACTAGATAAGCTCAAAGTCCTTAGCTGCTGCTCATAGGACATGCCTTTCAACCCTGTCACCAGATTGGTTGCCCTCCTCTGTACTTTGGTGTCCTTTTTAAATACCATTCAAACAACAGAAATATAAGTTATTAAAAGAAAGAAAACATTGTTGTCTACAGACTTGACCCAAATGAAAGAATAACACAACACCACTGTATAGTACATCCAGTACAAAAATACATGCATATTCATTCCTATTAATATTCACTGTATAATCTGCAGGAACTGGTAGACTCCTTTGGATTCTAAAAATACTTTTTTAGACAAAAATATGAAAATTAAACAGATTTTTCATAGGTCATATCTCTTCATTATTTTTCTGATTTGTCTAGAGTATGAGTATGCTTATAATTCTACCAAGAGTTATAGAATGTTGAGTCTTAGACTCAACAAGCAAGAAATCTGAAGTAACAAATTAGTTGATTTCCAATACATTGTTTCCCTGCACAAACTTGTTTCACTCCTCTGAAATCTTTCTGTTAGACGTGGGTTGATAGTGTTGTCTGGCTTGTTCCTAAGTGCCATGTGAGATCAATAAACTTGAAAGGTTGGATATTTATCCATAGAATCAAAATTGCAGTTTGTTTTAGGGGATTGACTGAAATTTATCATCCACAGTATTTCTCTGCCATATTCTGACTGGAACTTAATTTTAGGAGACTATGTAGTTGGTCTTGTATGATAACAGTTTCTCAACTGTACAGTAAAGAAAATTGAGGTTTTCATTGATGTACAGTCTTGGCATACATAGATGACATTTATTTATTTTATTATTTGTGTTAATAAAATGGAAGTTATAGAAATAGGACATACTTGTTAGGAACAGAGATTTACTTCAGAACATTGTTGGGCAGGGTATTCTCTGCTATTTCAGCCTTTTCTAGATGTGCTTGACAAACACCTTTTCCCTAGGACAGTAGCAATCCAGCAATGCAGCAGCAGCAGCTGGTGGAACTTGGACGCGTTTGCTGTCATTTGATATTCCCCTCCGAGAGGCATCCAGGTGTCTTTTTTTCAAGTGTTTTCTCTCTCACTCTTAACCTGCATAGACATTGCAGTACAGAGGTTATAAAGACATGAGTTTAATAAATAAATAAATAAATAAATAAATAGAGTTTTGGATCTTCACAGATTAAAAATAAGTGACACTTCACACATGCAAAACCTTATCCTTTTTGTTTTAAAACATTAGTGAAAATGTTTATTCCAACTTACTCTGTGTAGATATTGTTATTTAACATTATCATACCTTGAAATAAAACTCAAGTTTTAAGATAGTAATTGATCTTTCACACAGCAATTACTAGCTACCTTGCTTCATTTGAACAAAACTGTTTAAAATAATGACATTTTAACTCACAGTTAGAAAATGTATAATATTTACCAGAAAGTAAGATTGGAAATGCAGAGAGATGTATTAACAATGCATTTTTAATGGAATTTCATTATTAGTTGTATCAATAATGAAGCATAAATTGAAATAATGTTTAAAGTTATCCAATATTTAAGGTGTATAAAACCTGCATTTTTGTAGGGCAGTCTAGTCATACTCCATGTTTATAAGACAGTGATAAAAATAAACTGTCAATTTAAAAATATACAAAATCTTACTGTTTTTTTACTTAATGAAGTTTAATTGAAGTATTGTAACTTAGATTTTTGTCAAGGAATTTGAATATTAAAATATAGCATTTTTAGTTGAATTGTCTGTCTTATTTTCAAATGTATAGAGACAGCATTTGCATCAGAAATCCAATTAGTTGTAAATCAGAATTAATGAATTCTTAATGTTTCTACTTAGATAAAAGAGGATATCTCATTATATTTTTGGCCCAAAAAAAAAGATTTAATAAGATAATAATTTTTACTAAAATTTATCTTGTTCTAACTGAAAATATGGCCCACACTTGAAAGGATCAGACCTCCATTCAGGGAAAGTGATTTATTTCTTGCTTAGGGTGAACAGTGTTGTTTTCAGAGATATAACCATCCATTAGATGCAAGTTGAAATGGCATTCAGGAAAACAGTAATTGAAATGTGTGTCTCATTTTTCCTGTAAGACAGAACTTCAGTTTCATGTGTCCTAGTATTGTTATTTTCCTTCATAAATGTTCCATCAGTCTGGGAGGTAATGTTATTTATTACTTTCCAGTTAATTAATATTTGAGTTTTGTTTTGTATATAATTATTGAATTAATTAATTAAACTGTCCCTAATCTGTCTTTTTCACTTTTTTCTTCATATTTTATGCAATAAACTCTTAATATGGAATGTCTCATATAATGAATTCTAAGGATAGAAAGGCTACCAGACATGAAGCTAATTGGAGAGAAGTGAGAGAAGTAGTGGGATAGGGCCAGGGCATGGCATGGCATGATGAGCAGGTTATCACTTGCCCAGGGGTAGTCTAGCACAAGGAACAGACCCAGTCTGAGAACCAACATCTCTCAATAAAGTAAGAAGTAACAAAACTAGCTAACAAGGTTATAGTAGGCTTGCTAGAATAATTTGGAGCCCAGAGTAGAGTATTTTGCTTCCACTACCCAAACTTTCTCACTTAAAGTTAACTCAATTATCTGCATAATATGACATTGGTAAATTTGCTTCTAGGTATTTTTGCCTTTATTTAACCATGGTCAATTTATTTTTAGGAATCTTTTGCCTTTGCTTCACTATTTCTTTTTGAAGTGTTTATAGAGTTAATAATCAAATTTATGGACCTTTCACTTACTTTTTTTTTTATAATTACTTTGTCTGCCAACATCCTTCATGAATGAAAAAGCAAGGATTACATAAAGATGATCCAGCCACCCAAGAGTCAAAGATAAAAGCAGGAAATAGTCAAGGATTAACTCACTAGCATGAATTTTTAGTGCAAATGAAGTAGGAGTCTAACAGGTATTCTTATTCTTGCACAAACTTATTAAGCTTATTTGGTGTCTCAACTAAAATTTCGGTCATAATCATAACTGTCATAAAGTGATTTTGTATGTATTAGGAAACCCTTAAGGATGTTTTAATAATATATTTTTCTTATAGTTATATTTTCTGTTAACACACATAAACTTTAGAACTTTCATTAATTTTTTAACCCCTTCCAATCATCCTCTGCTGAATGTCCATGCTTAAACTATATATTTAAAATTCAATTGTATTTTTAAAATGCATACCTATACTTAATGTTTTTTTGTTATTTTTTCAGTAATATTGGTTGCATTTCAGAAATAAATATAGTATTTTTTAAAAAAATCTATGCCCAGTTTTTGATGTAACTAATAATTAAAATAATATAACTATATCGTTATTTTAAATTACTTTTTCTTGTTATGTTTCTTTATTCTTACTTTTTTTAACATAGCACATGTGTAGAGTAGAATTTTACAATGTAAAAGGATTCTCAACTTGATCTTTTTCTCATTATCTTATTGCTTAACTTTTTCTTTAAAAAACCATCTTAATTCCTTGACATAAACTTTTACTTTTCTCAACATCTTCTTTTCTGTTACATCATTTCCATGATATGTGTATTCATGCAATTTTGCACTTGAACCCTGTCAGTAACTTAACATCTTTTAAACTGGGCTGAAACTCCTCACTCTTGCTACATACAAATCCAGGAGTACGGATGAAATTATGCAAAAAATGGTTTCCAATTTTGAGCGGCCTAATTTTTAAAATAGAATATCTCACTTTTGAGACTATTTTGAGATTATTTTGAGATTTTTTTACATTTCTTTGAAAGTACTTATATCAAGTAATGCCTTGGAAATATTTTTATAAATTTTTTTTCCTCTTGGATTTCTTACAAATCTACATATACTTTGAAGAAGAAAAGAAATTTCTTCTAAATCTTGCTTCTGAATTGCACATTCCTTTGTAAAGAAAACACACAACTCAAAAGATATGTAAATCATGTTAATCTTTTCAAAGCATTTATATCCTAAAATACTATTTGAGATTTTTAGCTCATTGAGAAGTACAACATGCTTTTATACAGTTTTGCAAATAAGAACATTAGAACAATATGTCCTAGTGAAATCTTTTCATCTGACGTTGTTCAGAACTTTAAGTATGGCCTAACTTATCAATTTCTTTCCAAAGACACAAAGTGCCTGGGAGTAAGAAGATGATTGAGTGTGTTTTTAGTGTCAGCAAGAGAGACTCAACTTTTCTAGCTTGAAAAATAGTGTTTATAGCCCTCAGATTCACTGACTTTTTCAGCTGAGTAAAAGGTCCTTTAATATTAATGAAATAATGTAAGTTTGCTCACAGAAAAATTGAGCTTGACATGTTAAAGTATTTGCAGAAAAAAGTTATTTCATGAAAATAATTTTGAAATAATATCACTTACCAAATTAATCTTGAAAAGCATTGTAGAAAATACTGTACATTAATTGTTTGGTCCATCCAGTGAGACAACTGGTAAATCTATGGTAAAGAGAATTTAAGGTCAAATGTTTCATTTAGGTGATAGACTTAAAAAATCCTCAATACATAAATAAATAAATAAAACATAATAAATAGTAGAACACAATGTGTTTTGAAAGTACTATGCAGTAATTTTAATTACAAATAATGTTACGATAAACAAGCTGAAATATTAAACAAAAGTGTCTTTTTGAACTTCGCCACTTGTCAATCTTAAGCACATATTTCTCTACTTGGCATCTAGGTCCTAGAACACTCATCTAAAGGTAGGAGATTAGTTTATATATTCTGATCCATCAGGAATAGTGGTACTGTCCCCTACCTCTCTGCACAATTATCTGTTCATTATAGTGGGATGCTGGTTTATTAATGTGCATGTATTTATTCTGAAGTCAATGCCATGATATTCCTGTCCTCCTATTCAAAAGTGATGAAAATAAACAGGGAAAGGGATGAAAAACACATAAACTGGAAAAAAAGAAATCTCAAGCTTCCTAGAATATGGGGGTGACAGAACAGGATAGTGTCCATCTCTATGTTATTCTCTTTTCACAGCTGAATGTATTGAAAATACTTTTAAGAGAAAATCTTGGTATACTTTTAATTGTTTGGGGTTTTTTTCCCCTTTTTTTCATTGTTTTCCCCCATCCTCCCATCATGGATTGATGTGTTTGCTGCTGTAGTTTTGGACATTTAGACAAACAAGATCTTGTAGCAGAGTGGTTCTGTGGTATCTGTAAAGGCAAATACTGATTGAAGAGAGTGACAGTAAATGATTTACTCTTCTCTCATTAATCTGTAGACAAATGATCAAGTTTGTTATCTTTGCAAATCAATTTTTGACAGTCTACTAAAAGTTATTTTCCTCTAGTTACAGGCCTTAGATGTATGTGCTATATTCTTGAAATCTTTTCTCCTTTTTATTTTTTTTTGTCTTATCATAATCTAATAGACCTATGAGATCTCACACTTGTTTCAAAAATATCTTTTGAAATTTCTCTGAGATTCATTGTCACTTCGTTATATCAACCGGTGCGTTCAAAAAAGCCCTATGAAAAATATAATAGTCACTAAATCAAACAGAAATTGGGGTTAAGTGAATCAGTATGTGCTCCTCAGTGGGAAAATTCCTAACACTTTTTTTTTTCTTTTTAATTAGCATAATTAATTTGCAGAACAGCTAGTAAAGAGATTTCTCTTCTTACAGTAAATTCACCTTCCTTCAACCTTAGGGGATAGTTAGTAAGACTTATAAAATATGATGATACAGTTGAGTTATGAATACTGCCTGAATACTGGAAATAATAATTTCTCCTAAACTGTCTTTATGACTCTCTCTCATGAGGCTTCTTCTCAGCTCTGAGGGACATTGCACAGAGAAGATCTGGAGGCTTTAGACTGCTAGAAACAGTCCCACATCTAATTCTGAGCAGCACTAAAATCTCAAGGTACTTAAAAATATGCACTCACTGTTGACACTGCTGGCATTTGAGTCCTCAGTTATGGTCACATTTGGCCTTGGACACCTAACAAAATATGTCTCCTTTATGACCCTTTTATTAATTTAATTTCTGTTCTTGAAAAGGTGAAGTTCATCACAGAAGCTTTGCTTATCTTTTCACTCACTTTTTTGTATTGGAGTGGGGTGGGAGGGAAGTATTTCACTGTACTAAATCCCACAATGCACAACAAATCCTCTATGATACAAATGTCAACATTTTTCTGGAAGTCACAAAAATGGAAATTTTAGAAGGGAAAAAAGTGTTTGAAATCATGCATGACTGCAGAATAGACTGAAAATTAAACTGAAAAATATGGTCAAAACACGTATTACAAAACAGTAACAAAAGCAGTAAGGAAAAGTAGTCACATCCTAAAACTGCAGAAACATGCAGAACAATTAAACATGTCCTGGTAATTTAAATCTATGAGCCATGGAGAGGAAAAAAATCCAACTAGTACTGATATTGAATACAACTGAATATCAGTGCACCTACTTTTATGGAGAAGGAAATTTATACACGGTAGGTATAACAAATTTTCTTGGTTTAGTGGTTGGGGTGAACCAAAACCCAGAGGACAGAATTGCCTTTCATTACTCCCCTCCACCCTCCCAGGGGAAGATAAAAGGACAATAAGGAAGAGATACTTAAAGGTTGGAAGATAAAACTAGAATAGTTTAATAGAACAGGGAAGGGAGAGTAACACATGGGATAAGGAACAATACAAATATATACAAAATCTGGTTTTGATGATTGCTGATGTAAGTGTCCGAGAATCCCTCACAGCAGACTGACATGGGAAAAGGGTCCAAAACTCTGCCCAGCACTTTATGGATTCAGATCCTGCAGAGCACGTGACTAGCTGATAACAAAGAGAAGGAGCCTCCCTCCAAGATCTCCAAGCGCAGCAAGGCAGCAAGGAGAAAAAGAGAGCAGGAAGGGATGGACTTCCTGTTGTCCTGATTTTTATAGAGTATGGCAGGAAATGGGAGGGAATATTGACTCCCTTATCTGTTCTGCCTCCTGTCCCCCCTTGGATCCCTCAGGGTCCTAAACACCCTCTCTCTAGGTCTTCGCATTGGTACCATAAAATTAGCCTGTGCCCCCTCAAACCATAATATTGATTTTTTGTAAATGTAAGAAACTGTTATGCCAAGGATGAAAATGTCTCATTGACAGGGAACAGCCAAAACAATTATTTGAGGAAAACACATTAAAATAATTTGTTATACTTCTGGTGAAAGCTTGAAAGAGCTTTCTGAACTGATTCTGCTGCCGTCCTTTATTTTCTCTTACTCAGGTTCAGCAAGTTCTTTATGTCAGAATGATAAAAAGTGGGTTTAGTTTGTTTCTTCACTTGCTTAATATAAAGACATAAAAGTGTCCTCAGTGTTTTCAAGCACATACCTAAAATCAACATACAGTCTTCTATATGTTATGCCTATAACTCACATAATGCACCAGTAACAAAAGCACTTTTACTGATAGCTTTTAACTGAAAGGAAAAAGAGTGATTCTTCACAATGTAAAAGGATATCTGACGACATAAAACTTGTTCTTTCCTTGAGCAAAAGAAGAAAAAGAATGAGAAACATGATGGACTTTGAATAACACCTCAATGGTAATGCTATGTAATTGCTTTCCATCCCTTCCATCAGCAGTGAAGCTTCAAAACATTGATCAAAGATGATGACTAACACATAATGCTCAGCCTGCAGCATATTGTTACAATTTCTCACCTTCATAATAATTGTAGCATGAGCCAGCATAAAGATGAATATTTTTTCTTAAAAGGTTTTTCAATCCAGACAAAAAGGATTAAAAGAGTCTGACAGGAATGAGCTGTATTAGAAAATCAGTGTCAATAGATATATTATGGGCAGTTGCCTGAAATGGATAAAAATACTCTGAATGTTTTATGTTATTACACAGTGAGAAAGCATTACTCACTGTCAAACCCCTGCTCCACAAAGAAACCATGTAAAACCTCAACTGACAAATTGCAAACTGGAGCTATTTGAAATTATATGTATTAGCTGATGACATAATGTGCTTACTATCTTGCCTGCTGTGATTTAATAGGATTTGTCATTAATGATGTTAAATTTGAATGGTGCTATTGAGTAAAAGTTGGTTAAGAATTTCCAAAAGTTTTTGTGAAAGTCCTCATTCATCAGAAGCTAAACTATCATGGGAATTTGTGATACATATAATGAATTTTACATATGGAAACAGATAAGAGAAATGTAATTAAAAAGTAAAGATGATGAGTTTTCATATGGATTGATATTTTACATTTGTAAATATGAGTTCACTTTTTAGCTAAAAACAGTAACATTCAAAAAGTAAAAATAAAATTAAAAACTGAGCTAAAATTTTTGGATAATGGGAAAAAATTCTTTGGAGGGTGACAACTCTGAATTTTTTACACAACCCGTTCATATAATTTATGAAAAACAATTTCTGGTTATGGCTATTTAAACTTCACAATGATTTTTAATTAATTTACAGATCAGATTAGTTTCATAAACCTGTGAAATAATTTTTTTTCTTCCCTTTCTGGTTCGATTATAAATAGCTAATTATAAAGCAATATGTTATGTAGAGTTTCTCATTATAGTTCTAGGGAATTTTAATAATTTAATTTGTAAATATAATGTGGATATATGACTTGCAAGAAATTCAGACTCTGAGTCAATAAATCATAAAATACACCAGTGAAATTATTTTCTAAATCATCTGGAATATACAGGAGTATAAGGACTCTTGAATGTTTTTGGTAAAGAAGTGTGCTGTCCACTCATACACAGGATATATGCAGCCTATGATACAGTAGAAAAAGAGATTCAAAGTGTCAAAGAGTGTATTGTTACATTGATGACACACATTTCGGCTTTCCTTAATTTGCCTGCATTCCTAAACAAATAAAGCTAACATTTCACTTCAGCTTTCAGACTGATTCACATCAACGAAGAGCAGAAGGCTGCTGCCCTTACTCTGGCCATTCACAACTATCTATCTCAAAATATTAGTGCCATTCACAGTAGTTAGTTACGGGCATTTGTCAACGACTGTGTGATAGTCCTTTTTTCTCTTGTCTTTCATTAAAGGAATGAAAAAGATTTTAAAAGGTCTTGTTTTTTTCCGACTGTGGCATAGGAAATATTTTTACTTTATGCCAAAAGATAGTTTTGCACCTATTCCATTTATCACAGATCAGAGAGTATTACAGCTTCCCATTCAGCTAGAGTGTCAATTGCTTTGACAGAAAAAATGAAAAAGTGGAAAGAAAGGGAATGTGTGAAGAAAACAATAAGAACTTCAGTATTTAATCTTGGTTAAGCAGAACTGCTGGAAGAGAAAAACTTCAGCGTCTAAAATGAGGGCTGAAATAAATTAAGCAGAACCACACAAAACTGGAAATAGACAGCTGATACTCTTGTTGTCCTGAAATAAATTAGAACTCTACAGAGCTGTCATTAAGCCAAGTAAACACTATTTTGCATATCAGTTCCCACATACATAAGTGATAAACCAAGTAGGATTTTATGAGCACACAGTACTTTCTATAACTAAACTTTTTCTTCAGAATACCAAAGCAAAACTGTTGAATTATAGATATATTTCTTACCGCTTTTCTATCTACAGACCAATACACAAAAAAAAAATGTCAATGAGTTATTACTAAGTACCAAAGAAGCCTGGTTCCCACAGTAATATCCTTAATGTTTTCATGATGAATTGTAGTCTGAACCTTGGGAAATCTCTCCTGTTACTTCATAAAGATTTCACTAGTTACTGAAGTATTTTCTATCAACTCATGTCCCTTTAGTTGTAGTCTCATGCTTAATTACCCTCTCTATAGAATAGATTGTTGTGGCACTCAGGATCTAGGTAAGAGAACAACAAAATAAAAGCTTACCTTAAAATACATTTATACTTGGTGAAGCACCTTTATAAATGGCAACTACTCAGCTCTATTATTGTCAAGTATTGCCTTTCAAATTAACAGTAATCAATCATTTTGTGAAAATCAAAGATTATTTTTGTTAGTATCAGTCTTGCAAAATGCAAACATATCAATAACATAAATAGGAAGAATAATCTAGCTGACATTTTTGATTTCCTGTAATTAAAAGCAATTCAACAAAACAAACACCAACAGCCCAAACGCACTACTGACTATTTTTTCTTGTATTGGGCTTCATAACATTATTTAGACTGAAGTTTGGTAAAGTCAATACTGAAGCAGACACTCCCTCTTCTTTCCTTTAGAAAAGGGAAAAAAAACCCCAAATGTCCTCTTAAAATTAGCTCAATTCAATTTAAGTACTTCATTTTTTATTTTTAAAGTTTTAAAATATACTTTAATTTCTTTCAATTTAAAGAATTTCAATTCATTAGATAATTTCAGTTCAGGTAAATTTGGCAATTAAGACTTTGGTTTGCAATGAAGATATGGCATGGTGCACTTCAAAACACTGAAAAGTAATCTTTCTAGAATCTTTCTACCTTCCATTACAGTGCTGCTTTAATCATTTTTTGTGTGGATGTACAAATAGTTTAATACTAACAAAAGGTTATCTTTGTGCAAATAAACTAGTATGTTACTGCTATGGCTATATATTCTTGAACACAACTAGTATAAAAACCTATCCTTCTGAAATAATCATAGAATCATTCTGGTTGAAAAAGATCATCGAGTCCAACCATCAACCCAAGGCTGACAAGTTCACCACTAAACCATATTCCCAAGTGCCATATCCAAACATTCTTTGAATACCTCCAGGGACACTGACTCCACCATTTCCCTGGGCAGCCTGTTCCAATGCATAAACACCCTTTCCATAAAAAAAAAATTCCTAATATCCAGCCTGAACTTCCCCTGTTGCAATTTGAGGCCATTCCCTCTTGTCCTATCGTCTGTCACTTGGGAGAAGAAACCGGTCCCCCCATTGCTCCAACCTCCTTTCAGGTAGTTGTAGAGAGCGATAATGTCTCCCCTAAACAACCCCAGCTCCCTCAGCTGCTCCTCATAAGACCTGTTCTCCAGGCCCTTCACTAGTTTGGTTGCCCTTCTCTGGACCCACTTCAGTATGTCAATGTCTTTTTTGTAGTGAAGTACCCAGAACTGAACACAGTATTCCATGCGAGGCTTCACCAGTGCCAAGTACAGAGGGACAATAACTTCCCTAGTCTTGCTGGCCAGACTGTTTCTGATACAGGCCAGGATACTGTTGGCCGCCTTAGCTACCTGGGCACACTTCTGGCTCTTGTTCATCTAGCTGTCTATCAGCACCCCTAGATCCCTTTCTGCCGGGCAGCTCTCCAACTGTTCTTCCCCAACCCTGCACCCTTGCATGGGATTGTTAATCATGTTTCACAGTAAGTTTACACACTTAAGATGGCTGAACAGCTTCCTGTCAGCAGAGAGTGAGATTAAATATTCCAAAACATTGTTTTCATTTCCTGACAGGTAAGTAGTGTAAAAACCATGTTTGCCTTCTTAGCTACAATAGTATTTTCAAAGTCACATCCAATCAATATGGTTGGCAGTATGACTGACCATTGACATTTATTGCTACTAAATGCCCATCTTTATTCTATCTTTTTCATAATCTGGGTTTAAAATTTAGAATACTTTATGAAATTAATTGAGACTTCATTTACTCTCTCTTACAGAAAATTGTTAAAAATATAATCAGAATCTCTGTTGCCAGGTTTGTTACCAGTAATTTGGTACTCTCAGATAGCTCTCACTGTCCAAGTCCATTTGCCCAGAATGTTGAACCTTCTAAGGAGTAACATCACACACTTCAAATATAATTGTCATACACTTTTCTTACTTTATCCATGAACATTTTAGTATTTTTAATTTAATTTCCATAGCTTTTCTGTAGTAGTTTTTACAAACCCTCTTTATTTAGCGTAAGTATAGTGTGGTATATTAGTCTTAACTAAGAACATTTTTCAGATTGTAGTTATTTCTGTTCTATCTGGAGGAAGGTTACCTACCCATCAAACAGACATCAGTCTTGATTGCCTTGTGATCAGCTCCCCTACAGGGTCAGGTGAGTTTTCTGACTATAGAGTTTGCTAACAATAGGCACAGCTCATTATTTTGTATTTCCTATTCTTACCCAAGATGTAAGTGAAAGTTTCAACCATCTGTGTTCAACCAAGTTTTTCATGAGTATTTTTTAATGGTAAATGGATTTACTTTGTTCACATATGGGTTACAAAGCAAAAAAAAAAAATGAAAATCACATGTAGACAGTGCCACCAAAAACAATAAACTCTCTTTGATCTCTTAAAATAATGCTACTGTCATGAAATTGGGTTGTGAAATTAAGTTTTGGGGTTTTTTACTTTCCAGAAATGTGTTGGTGATAGTAAAGATACTTCTGTTTTTCTAGGAGATTTAGCACTAGCTAAAAAGTACTGTGTTTTCTTAACATATCATTCTATGAATTTGTTTGTAGAAATGTCAGAGTAAAGGTTTATTAGAATGCAGTACAGACACTTTTGGTGTTGTGAAACTAAGAGCATTGTCTCCTTTGAATTATGTCTAGTGAAAAGTTGCAAATTATTTCCTTGGTGATGAAATGGTATTTTTCCAAATGAACACTGTAAGTGCTATGCATATCTACAATGTTGTATTAGTTCTATGAACAGTCGTGAGTCATCTGAGAACTGGTCACTCATTTTTTTAAGACAGATAATGATTTCACTGATCTAGATTTTTATTTCTGGTTTGCCTTGTCAGCTATGACTAAAATAAACAATGCTCCCTTTCCCTCTCCATTGTACTGGCCATTCTGCTCACGTGGACTGTCTGTACAATGAAGTTAAAATACAAAAATAAAATGATGATTCATAGTTCATCTGCAATGCATTTGGATAACATAATTATTGAAACAACACAGTCATAATTAGTTGCTCTTTTCTGTAAAGCTTCATGAATACATTGTATTGTCTGGATAGAATAGAGAAAGAACTCATGTTTGAGTGATGACATTCACTATTAAAACACTATACACCGTTCCCTTCCAAAATTTGCCTAGTTTCCCTCTCCTTAATTATAATAAAAGTGTTTACTAAATGTCTAAACAGGCCATTCTCAGCTATTAATATCAACATTTGATAATGCAAATCACCAACACTTCTATTTTAGTAACTTTGCTATAAATTACCATGTCACAGTTTAATACTTTGGATAAAAGCATTTGTTAGCTGATACCTTTATTAGGAAAGTTCTTTTCTCGCTATATTCTACTCTGACATATTCTCTCACTCACCTCCAAACTACAAACAAATAGGCAGAATTTTTGTAACATAATGCCTCAATAGTGTCAAAACACTTCATATTGACATCTCCATTTTGACTATCGTATATTATATTCTAAATGATACTACTGACGTGAAACTTTTTCACTTTGTCTATACAAAATGTATTGACCTTATCAAATAAAAATGTTATACAAATGTATTACAAAATTTAAGACCTTAATAGTATTTTGTTTCAAAAAAATACTGACATTTCATATTTTGTTTTCAATTTATGATGCAAAAAATATGCAATTTCATCCAAATTCACTAAGATTTTGTCTTAATATTTATTTTTACTCATGTCTTCTTGAGTAATATTTTGATAAGCTCTTGGATATCTTTGATCCATTCTAATGAGTTGCTTAAGAGAAAACTTATGAATCACTTTCTCAACTTGTTGACGCTCTCCCTTAACTACCTTTTTAATTTCAGTAGTTATGGAGAGAAGTTGCTATTTATGTTTTACACAAACTCTCAGATGTAGGTGTTTCATTAGAAAAAAAATACACACTAGCATCACTGTCACTGCACTGTCTGACCAGTAGTTCAGGCTTTTTCTATAGTTGCAATTCCTCACTTATTTGTCACCCACAAGAATTTGTAATAGTCCGCTTAAGTAGATTCCTTCAAAGATGAAATATATGATCTTTTCCCTGGAATCTCAGCTAGTTCTCATATTTATTTTTTTTTTGTCCTACTATTCCAATATTACTTCAGTACTGATTTCCAGTGATTTTTCTAAAATCAGGAAATATGATTTTTGAGTTCATTGCTTTTTTACACATATCTGGTTCTGCTTTTAACCACAAAGTTTTGCTGTGTCTCAGGAGTAATCTGGCTAATTACTACATCAACCTTGCAAATTTATGTAAAGAAAACAAGAGACTTATAGATGGCAGAACATAAAATAAAATAGAAAAAAAAGAGAAACTCAGCAAGTAGTATTTCACCTTCTAACCTCACTCAAACTCTCAACATTATCTAATATCTCTCACTGTGATTGAAAGATGACCTTTTTGTCATTGTTAAAAGTGAACACTGTTTTAAGGAGAAGTCTAAGGGAACACTGCAATATATGGTTATTATTGAACAGAGGAATTCTGATTTAAAGTTTTAATTAGCAATTACTACCAATACAAATAAACAGAATAAATTTAAACCTGCACAACATAAAAATTTTGGGTCTTTGTCTTTAATGCCTTACACCCTGAATGGTTGTTTTACACCAATGTGACAATTTTTCAAAATGGTAGCAGAGATTTCCTGTTTCATAAGTCATCTAGGTAAAATAAAAATCTCTATATAAAGAGATAGACATGGGAACACAGGCTCTGGGAACATGTCAGAAATGTGAGAAATGCTGTCTGAGGATGCCTGCCAGCCTCATGCAAAGCTCATCTAGAAGGTGAATGTTCTACCTGGTATTAAAAGCATTCACACAAAACCAGCCACACAAACTATAGGAAACCTAGGTTAAATTCCTTTGCAGTGGGATTTGACTGTCATCTGCCCATTCCTGGAGAGTTCTCCAATCATCTAGTTGCAGTGCTTCCGGAGACCTAAGAGGATGCATTAAATGTTTCTTGTTAAAGACCATACACCTTAACTGGAATACGAAATAGATAAAATAAAAAATAGAAAACAAAATAAAAACAAAAGAACTCAACCCAAAACAAAACAAAGAAATCACACAGCTGGGTTAGAGGGAAAAAGACAGAAAGTCTATGAACTTCAGCCTGTTATTTCAGCAAAAAAAGTGGGAGGTACATTCACATTGTTAATGATTGTGTCACTGTTTTGCAAAAAATAGATTATCTTCAGCTAGTGAAACAGAAAGAGCTGCAGTCAGTAATAATCCCTGTCTATAGACTGCAATACTTTGAAGTGATCTAAATGATACTATTCACATTCTGTGACATACAAAACTGTTGGTTTGGATGAAATGAAAGTCAGGTTTTCTGCATTGCATGTTATTAGGTGATGGTGCACAAGTCCATGGGACCTAATGATATACATCTGCGTGTCCTGAGGAAACTGGCAGATGAAGTTGCTAAGTCACTGTCCATCATATCTGAGAAGTCATGGCAGTCTGGTGAAGTTCCCACTGGAAAAAGAGAAATATAACCCCCACTTTTAAAAAGGGAAAAAAACAAGACCCAAGGAACTCCAGGCCAGTCAGTCTCACCTCTGTGCCCAGTAAGATCATGGAGTACATCCTCCTGGAAACTATGCTAAGGAATACAGAACACAGAGACATGGTTAGTGACAGCCAACATGGTTTCACTAAGAGCAAATCATACCTTACAGATTTGGTGTCCTTCTATCATGGGACTACAGCATCGGTGGAAAAGGGATGATCAGGAAAAGGGATGTCATCTACCTGCACTTGTGTAAAGCATATGATACTGTCCCACATGGCATTCTTGTCTCTAAATTGAAAAGGCATGAACTTGATGGATGGAGCACTCAGTGAATAAGGAATTGGCTGGATGGTCACACTCAAAGAGCTGTGGTAAATGGCTTGATGTCCAAGTGGAGATCAGTGACAAGTGGCATTCCTCAAGGGTTGGTACTGGGACCTGTTCTCTTTAACATTTTAGTCAGTAATATGGAAGGTGGGATCAAGAGGACCCTCAGCAACTTTGATGATGACACCAAGCTGTCTGGTGTGGTCTACAAGCTGAAAGGAAGAGATGCCATCCAGAGGGACCCTGACAGTCTTGAGAGTTGGGCCTGTGAAAACCTCATGAAGTTCAACAAGGCAAAGTGCAAGGTGTTGAACCTACATTGGAGCAATCCCAAGCATAAATACAGGCTGGGTGGTGAATGAATTGAGAACAGCTCTGAGGAGAAGGGCTTGAGGGTTTTTGTTGATGAGAAGCTCAACATGAGTCAGCAGTGAGTGCGCTTGCAGCTCAGATGTCTGGGCTTTTTCAAAAGAAGTGTGACCAGCAGGTCACGGATCTCTACTCCGCTTTTGTGAGACCCCACCTGCAGTATTGTGTCCAGTTCTGGAGTCACCAGCATAAGAAGCACATGGAGCTCTTGAATTGAGTCCAGAGGAGGGTCAAGAGGATGATAAGGAGGTTGGAGCACCTGTCCTATGAAGACAGGCTGAGAGAGTTATAGGATTATTCAGCCTGCAGAAGAGAAGACTCCAGGGAGACCTTATGGCAGTCATCCAGTACGTAAAGGGGTCCTACAGGAAAGCTGGAGATGGACTTTTGTGATGGCATGTAATGATACAGCAAGGGGAAATGGTTTCAAGACAAAAGAGGGTAAATTTAGATTGAATATTAGGAAGAAATGGTGGGAAACGGAACAGGTTGCCCAGAGGTGTTGTCGATGTCCCCTCCCTGGAATTATTTAAGGCCAAGTTGGATGGGGCTTTGAGCAACCTGATCTAGTGGGAGGTATCCCTGACTGTGGCCAGGGGGTTGGAACTAGATTATTTTTAAGATCCCTTTCAGCCCAAACCACTCTATGATTCTATGGTTCTATGATTCCCTTTCTGCTTAGGGAGGAGTTGCTATCAGCACTATGTCACAAAAACTGTATTTAGTATTAGTGAGCAGTAGAAATAAGTCTGTCTCCATATTTACTAGTTTAACATGTTGTGATAGTTGAATCTCATTTTCAGACACCATAACTAATTATGCAGTGTCCAATAGATAGTTTACAGACCTAATGATGAGAGACTTATTTGGTTCTCTATAAAATAAGCACAATAATATCCTGACAAAATTGGTAGTAGACTTTCATGATATACTGTTTATTTATTAATAAAATTTAGATACTGTAAAACATATTTGGATGCCATATTTTTTTTTATTTTCCTCATTAATGAAGCCTGAAACTTGACTAAGCTCATATCATAGAATCATAGAATCATTTTGCTTTGAAAAGACCTTTAAGACCATCTAGTCCAACCATTAACCTAGCACACTACCAAACCCACCATGAAACCATGTCCCTAAGCACCACATCTACACCTCCAGGAATGGTCACTCCATCACTTCCCTGAGCAGCCTTTCCAGTGCCTGACATCCCTTTCAGTAAAAACCTTTTTCATAATATCCGTCTAAACCTCCCCTGGCACAACCTGAGGCCATTTTCTCTTGTTCTGTCGCTTTCTAATTGGGAGAAGGGGCCAACACACACCTCCCTACAACCTCCTTTCAGGTAGTTGTAGAGAGTGATATGGTCTATCCTCAGCCTCCTTCAGACTGAACAACCCCAGTTCCCTCAGTCTCTCCTCTCGTGCTCTAGACCCTTCACCAGCTCTGTTGCCCTTCTTTGGACACACTCCAGTGGCTCAATATCCTTCTTGTAGTGAGGGACCCTAAACTGAACACAGTATTCAAGGTGTGGCTTCATCAGTGCCAAGTACAAGGAGACAATCACTTCTCTAGTCCTGCTGGCCACATTATTTCTGATACAAGCCAGGATGTTGTTTGCCTTCTTGGCCACCTGGGCACACTTCTGGCTCAAATTCAACTGGCTGTCAATCAATACCCCCAGGTCCTTTTCCAATGTACAGCTTTCCTACCACACTTCCCCAAGCCTGTAGCATAACATGGGGCTGTTGGGACTCAAGTGCAAGACCTGGCACTTTGACTTGCCTTGCCTTGTTGAAACTCATGCAATTTGCCTCAGCCCATAAATGCAACATGTCAGGATCCCTCTGTGGAGCCTTCCTACCCTCAAGCAGATCAACACTGATGCTCAACTTGGTGTCATCTTCAAACTTACTGAGGATGCACTCAATCCATTCATCCAGATAACTGTTAAAGATATTAAAGAGAACTGAGCCCTGGGGAACACCACTTATGACCAGCCACCAACTGGATTTAACTCCATTCACCACAACTTTTTGGGCCAGGCCTACAAGACAGTTTCTTTATCCAGTGAACACCAAGCCATGAGCAGTCAGTTTCTGCAAGAGAATGCTGTAGGAAATTGTGTCAAAGGCTTAACTAAACTTAAAGTGGACAAAATCCACATATGTGAAAATAGTTTGCAAATGTCCTACAAAAAATTTCTGAAGTTACTTCATTTTTATATTCTTGAGTGCAGAACTTAGTTTAATACCTTTCACCAAAAATACAGTAATTGCCTATGAAACATATAGGAAATAAAGTTTCTCCAGTATTCCTGTTTTTTCTTTATTTTAATGAGCATTTTTAATAGTTTCCTGCAAATATTGTAGAGTTATGTTTAAAGCCTTATATTATTTCATGCTTAAAGTTAGATATGATTAATATCTAAAGATGGATTTATTTTTATTTTTTTTCCATTTCTCCTATTTATGCTGATAAATATATCCTAGTGCATGTGGGATTTTACAGACAGATATTAAAAGACAGGAGTAAATGAAATATATATAATGTATTATAAAAATGTTGAGCACATTCATATACTTCCTTTGATAGCGACCATGGCTAGAGTAGAAAAATAGTAAATATGGTAAGACTGTGAAAATCTAGAGAATTTGATTTATCATTCTTCTCATTTGTGTTAAATTTATGTGAAAACTGAATCATGTGAACCTTTTGGGGGAAATGAGATGTTGCTTCTGAGGCATAAGACACACTGAGGAAAGAGGAGTTTGCAAACAGTGATGTGAAGCAGGGACAGACAACCCTACTGACCATTCTGAAACCTGAAAGGGCAAAATGAGCAGTGGGAGAATTATTTACTTCTCATTTGTCCTACCAAGTTGCAGCATATTTTCTTTACTTAGAAAACATTATTTGTCCTAGCTTCTATGTGTAAATCTTCTTTTCAACTTGAAAACCTCTTTGGTCTTTTTTAAGGTATGGGTGCAGATAGTTAGCCCTGTCCCATAGCCAGACTAACAGGGTAACAAGATGAGAAATTTCTGGATCCTGCAGAAAATTTAAGGGGGAAAGTAGCTGATCCCACCTGACCTGGGCCTAAGCTACTTAGACAAGACAGAAACTACAAAAGTTGGGAGAGGAGTATCAGGAGCTAGATCTAAGCAAAAGATGCAAAAAAAAAAGTGAAACAGATGCCACTGGTTCATCAAGGGTTTGATGCTTAAGGTCAAGATTAAAAAACAAGGATGTAGAATCAGTAATACTGGATTAAATGGAGAAAAAGTTTAATGGATGAGAATTATTTATCCAGGAGGAGGAAATAAGGGAAAAAAACTGACTATAGGGGAAAAATCCTGACTATAAGGTCAAGTAAAGAATATGTTTTGGACTGTTTGGAGGTTCCTGGCGAGTAGCCCTGACCTGACCAGCACAGCCTGGAGCAGAAAAACAAACCTGTTCTGATCATAAGACAGGTGTCTGACTTGATTTTGCAGTCAGGGGACTTGGAGTTTTTCCCATAATATTAGTGAGGGGTTACCACACTTCACACTCTCTTAATGAACACTCAATTCTTGATAGTTGTTTATCAAAAACAAAGACCTTCCTTAGGTCCCCTTTGTATTGACATAAAGTGAGCTTCTTTGAATTATTCTCTGAGCTTCATGGCCACATCACCCTCACCCATCTCCACTGAGTCTTCCTCCATTGTAGGAGTTTATTCAGTGAGTTACATTCCACCCCTAAAGGTTTAGTCAGTCAGACACAGGTCTGCCTGACAAATACCTCTGGACAAAAACAATGAGATTATTTACATACATTGTTATAATTTTTTCTCATTCTTGACCTTTTCAACATCCTTGTCCCCTCAGATAAAAAACCTGCCTTTACTTATTTTTTCACCTTCAGTCCCAGCATTGTTACATCCATATCCAGTTTGGTATTTTTGCTATGTCACTATGTAAGTGACAGTGGTGCACAGCATTACTGACAGTGTCCCCCAGCAGTGCTGGCCTTGGGCAAACACACTACTGTTGTCCCCAAATGGGGTTTGTCTACCCGGTGTGCAAGCCAATTACATAGAGTCGAGGTATTAACAATTTATTAGCAGTTCTGTGCAGATGTGGGTGTTGGGGGGTATCACAGAATCACAGAATCCTAGGGGTTGGAAGGGACCTCAAAAGATCATCTAGTCCAACCTGCCTGCCA
>VZRW01006037.1:40641-51612 GCA_013398125.1 Aegotheles bennettii | reverse complement strand
CCCGCCTGGATGTCTTCCTGTGTGATGTACTCTAGGTGACCCTGCTGTGGCAGGGGTGTTGGACTAGATGATCCTTCGAAGTCCCTTCCAACCCTAGAATTCTGTGATTCTGTGATTCTGTAAGTACCATACTACTCACAGTGTTGCACTATAGAAAATAATTGATACAGAAATATCATTGATCACTTGTAGTTCCATAGAATCATAGAGTATTTTGGCTTAAAAGGGGCCTTTGAAGGTCATGAAGTCCAAGCCCCTTCCAATGATCAGGGACATCTTCAACTATATCAGTTTGCTCAAAGCCCTGTTGAAACTGACCTTCAATATTTCTAGAGGGGGCTTTTATCATGTCTCTGGGAAACCTGTTCCAGTGTCTCACCACTCTCATCTTCAAATATTTCATTATTATACCTAGTATAAATCTAACTTTTTTTCAGTTTAAAAACATCACCTCTTGTCGTATCACAACAGACCTTACTGAAGTTGTGGGAGCCATATTGTCTATTCTATAAGTGTTAATTTCGGTAATATTGAGTATTTGGCCAATATTATTGTAATGCATTTTAACATGGAAGCTAAGTGTCTTTAAGAGTCTAGTTTTTGTCAGGCACCTTCATGCACATCAGCCACATTCTGATCACTGAGTTGAGAAAGGATATTATTCAGCTGAAACTCTGAAAGCTTGATTTCTTCTGGCCTGACAGGAACAAACATGCAAGTCAGAGACACTTCCAGAGCACAGAATTTCCAATTAGAGGAGAGAACAAGCAGTTTCAGCTTTGCTAAATCTAAGACAAAGGCAACAGATATATATTTTTTTTTGTTGCTCCTTTAGGTATACTTAAATTGGATTTTTTTCCTAAGGGTTCTTGTTTTCAAAAGAGATATACCATCTATTGTAGTAGTACTTCATGGAATCAGGAAATATTTATAAGATTGGTTCCCTATGAAAAATGTTGAGTATTAAACATGTATATTAAAGGTGGCACATGCTATAAAACCGAACTCATATTACTTCCATTTACTTGCAGCAATCAATACTTCTGTATGTAGTCTGCCTCCATATATTTGTTCTCTGTTTGCTGTGACTGTCAAGCCAGACTTTAAAAATACTCTTTATATTAAGTCATTGGTTATAAAACAGGAACTGTCTTCCAAATGAAGATAGTGAGCATGAGTATTTTTACCAGATACTGTGAATTGAACCTTGAACTAAAGGAACTTACTCGGTCTTATTTGACAATGAAAAACACAGAGAAGCATAAAAGAGATCCCAAAGGGACAATGCTTGTCCTGGAGCACTATCAAAAGTATGTTATAGGCAACTTAAAAACATTAAAAGAACACTTTTGAATTGCTTAGCTATAGACAGAGAAAATACGGCTTGATCACAAATGTTATCAGAGATCTGTGCATCAAAACCACATCAATTATCCTATGCAGCAGATCTGAGCAAAGAAGGGAAAATTACACATTTCATATGATTGCCTAGATCTATTGATGGGGTAATGATATATTTAATAATTCATCAATGAATATTAGGCAGATGAAAGGAGCAGAAATATTTTTTTAATAAAATATTAAAACTTTATTAACAGCATACAAAAATATTAACCCACATACAATAATTCTAAAAATGGTAACATAGTGTTATTTAGTATCTATAGTGGTATCATGGGTAGTATCTTTTGAATTTATTTTAAAATATTAAAATAAAAACATTAATAATAAGAAACAATTATAGGGAAGAAAATGAGAAAACTTAGAAAGAAACAAGGTGAAAGAATGATACTGTGTGTGATGGATTTGCTTTGGTGGCTGTCAGATGCCCACTCAACCATTTGCTCATTCTCCCTTCTCAGCAGGACAGAGGGAGAAAATAAGATGAATAACTTGTAGGTCAAGACAAAGAGAGGGAGATTATTTACTGCCATGGACAAAATAGATTTGATGCAGAAAATTAATTTAATTTATTGTCAATTGAAAACAGAGTAGTATGGTGAGAAGCAAAGCAAAAACTAAACCACTTTCTCTTCCCCTATCTATCCTCTTCCCAGTCTCAGATTCACTTAATTCTCAACTTTTCTACGCCCTCTCCCCCTGCAAAGTGGTGCAGGGGGATGGGGTTAGGGTCAATTCATAATAGTTCATCTCTGCCACTTTTTCCTTCTCACACTTTTCACCTGCTCCAGTGTTGTGTTTCCATAGGCTGCAGTTTCCTCTAGAACATATCCACCTGCTACAGCGTGGGGATCCTCCATGGGCTGCAGAAGAGTATCTGTACCATGGAGCACTTCCTCTCCCTCCTCTCTTTCTGAACTTGATGTTTGTAGCTTTGTTTCTGACATTTTTTCTCTCTCTCTCCTTACTGTCTATGCATTTTTTTCCCTTTCTTAAATATGTTATCACAGAGGCACCAGCAGTGTTGCTGATGGCCTCAGCTCTGCCCTGCCATGGTTGCATTGGAGCTGGCTGGGACCAGACATTCCTGACATGGGGCATCCCTTAGCCTCTCCTCACAGAGCCACCTCTGCAGTCTCTGCTGCCAGAATATGGACAGGGACAGCCAACATACCATGCTTAAAACAGCAGGAGTTGGGTAAATACATGAAATACTCTATTATTAGAGAAGGACAATGCTGCACTTACAAACATGTAGTGTGATCTTCATCTGTAAAACTAGCATTATATTTTCATAATTTCAGGAAAAATCAGATAGCCAAAGGGGTAAGCACTGAAATATTCCTTTATAACCTTTAAAGGACTTCTATAGGAAATCAACCAGGAGTAATGATTTAGTGGTCAGGCTTGTATATGAGAATTGTGCTGAATTCAAGCCCTCTGGTCAGGGCAAATTATCATAGAATCATAGAATCATAGAATCATTGAGGTTGGAAAAGACCTTCAAGATCATCCAGTCCAACCACCTACCTATATCACCACTAAACCATAACACCCAGCGCCACATCCAGATGCCTCTTGAACACGTCCAGGAACAGTGACTACCACCTCCCTGGTCAACCTATTCCAATATCTAATCACCCTTACAGTAAAAAAAACTTCTGAATATCCAATCTGAATCTCCCCTGCTGAAATTTAAAGCTGTTTCTTCTTGTCCTTTCACTATGGACACAACAGAAGAGACTACCTGCCTCACTACAACCTCCTTTTAGGTAGTTGTAGAGAAATGACATGTCCCCTGAGCCTCCTCTTCTCTAGACTGAACAACCCCAGCTCCCTCACTTGCTCCCCATAAGACATATTTTCTAGTCCCTTCACCAGCTTTTTTGCCCTTCTCTGGACATGCTCCAGCACCTCAATGTCTTTTTTGAAGTGAGGGGCCCAAAACTGAACACAGCACTTGAGGTGCGGCCTCACCAGTGCCGAGTACAGTGGGACAATCACTGCCCTATTCCTGCTGATAGTTCTTGATGCAGGCCAAGATGCCATTGGCCTTCTTGGCCACCTGGGCACACTGCTGGCTCATATCCAGCTGCCTGTCAAACAGCATCCTCATGTTGATCTCATGAATGAGATCAGGTTGGTCAAACTAGATCTTCCTTTCATAAAAACCCTTGTTGGCTGGGTCTGATCCCCTGATTGTCCTGCACGTGCCATATGATGACACTGTTCCATGACCTTGCCCTGTATTGAGGTCAGGCTGACACACCTGTGGTTCCCTGGATCATCCTTCAGACCCTTCTTGTAGATGGCTGTTATGTTTGACAGTTTCCAGTCAGTTGGAACTTCTCCAGTTAACCAGGACTGCTGGTAAATGATCGAAAGCAGCTTGGCAAGTTCTTTCACCAGCTCCCTCATTACTCTGGGGTGGATTCCATCTGGGCCCATAGACTTGTGGGTGTCCAGTTGGCATACAAGGTCACTAACCATTTCCTCATGAATGATGGGGGCCTTGCTCAGCTCTCCATCCCTAACTTCTATCTGTGCAAGCTGGGCATCCTGAACACAACCAGTATTGAAGACTGAGGCAAAGAAGGCATTAAGTACCTCAGCTTTTTCCTCATCCCTTGACACTATGCTACCCTCTGCATTCAACAAGGGTTGGAGGCTCTCCTTGACTCTCCTTTTGCTACCAACATATTTATAGAAACTTTTTTTATTGTCTTTGACTACAGAGGCCACATTGAGTTCCAGCTAGGCTTTGGCCCTTCTGATTTTCCTTCTACATGACCTCCTAGCATCCTTATAGTCCTCCCAAAACACCTGGCCCTCCTTCCAGAGGTGATACACTCTCCTTTTTTTCCTAATTTCCACCTTAAGTTCATCAGGAACACAGAAACCATGTAATACAGTCAAAGATACAATGAAGATGTTGGTTAAAAATATCATCTTGACCCTGCTAACATAGAGTAGAGCCCTCCAGCTTCACTGGACTTGGTAAGCAGTGTGGTTGGGCTCTATGGGAGCAGAGAGGTGCTGAAGGCCTTTTGATGCACCATTGGTGACAGAGGGAACTGCTATGCTCCCACTTGCAGCCATGGGCAGGTTGACAGCAATGTAACAAGAATATGGTAGTTAACTGTGCACTGAAAAACTGATAGATTGGATGACTAAAAAGGCCCTTCCTATCTTTAACATCTCTACTTTCATGGCTCCTTGGTAGTGTTTTTGCTTTATTTTACACCATTGCTACAAACATAGATTCTGCTACTCCTTATGCACTGAGTACTACCTATAGAGCACAAATGTACTATTCTCAGTACATAAAATATAAACAAGTCTATAGTTTTTTCCATAGAATTAGAACTTAAGTCTCTATCCTGAAGCATGAACTGAACTTGATGTTTACATGATGTACAAAAGAAATCAAAGACAGCCTGAACAAGGGTAAGGGACTGTACATAAAGAAAAGTGAAAAATTGGAATAGTAACTGGAAATCATGCAACTGGTTTAATTCATGTCATATTCTTATAGGTTGCTCAGTATGGATTACAATTAAAACTACAGATTTACAGGAAGTTGTTGTCACATCTAATTGGTTAGTGGATTACTTTATTTCAAGAAATGTTTCTTGTGTATTTCTGCCTTTTAGAATGGCTCCCTGCTAATGAAACAAGTGCAATTCTTCAAGTCTTGAAATAATTTCCACATCACAGCATTATGATTAGTTTCACTTCCACATCAAGTCTGCCAATTTTTTTAAAACAGTCTTTTCATTAGTAATACTGCCTAGTACAAGATGCCAAAAACTATTTAACATGTGATTTAAAAAATCTGGCATTATGGAGGTGGTTAGTGAGAGCCACTAGTGTAAGATTTTTAAATTTTCTCTAATGGATTTTTCTGTAATGAACTCTGTATATTCTCACTACGTATTCTCTGGTAAAATATGATTGCTATTTTTCATCATTCAATTTACACATTTGTGAAATCAGAGTGGTACAATTTGTATTCTCTTAATCTTATTTTTATGGATGCTATTCACATGCCAAGAGTAATTTTCTTGATTTCAGTTCCAACACCTGAAAATACATTACTTTCTATTCCTATTGAGCCCTAGCCAGTGTACCTTTTTATCACAAGGAGATTCACATTGTCATTTTTCTAGCCTACGACTGCATCCTCTTTTTTTATTCCTTTCCCTTTATCCTGCTGTCTTGGCCAGATATTTATGTCTGACTTTGTGTTCCTCCCTCTGATGCCAGCTTTGTGCTCCACACCCAGCTTACCTCTTTTTTTCTGCTGGACACCTTTCCTGATGACTCACTCCAGCTGTATGACTTATTTGGTTATTCCTGCTCTCTCTTCTCTAAAATTAGCTGGTGAGATCTTAATTTCACAGATCATGTCTTTTTATCTGTCCCATAAAGCTTACATGACATTTATGGGAGCAATGTAAATTGACAATAATAATCATTTTATACTCTACCGATATACATTTAGATATTTGAGCTGTGAAATACTGCCTTCAGTCTAAGCAGATGTCAATGTATAAGTGTGTGAGGGTGTAGTATGGGCTGGGGTCTCCCTGGGACTTGGGGATGGAGGGGGTTTCCCTGGGGCAGCAGGGCCATCTGGCGGGCAGATCTGCCCCACTGTCCCAGGAAGATAGCAGGGCAGAGAGGGGGGCAGCAGGGGCAGCCCCAGCCCTGGACATCAGGCACCTCCCTGGGTCAAGAATGGGTCAAGGCTAGTCTGAGATATCAGCCCGTGGGTGGGCCTGGCTTTGTGGGTCCCACAGTGAGCAAGGCAGGGCTGTGGTAAACTGGAGACCAGCTCTGCTGTGGCATAGCTAGAACAGAGCTTATGGTCCCAGGGAACTGAAACGGGGTCCTGTGTCCAGGTCCAGCCTGGGTGAAGCCTAAGGAAGGTAGGGCAGGGACAATCAGTGATGTCAGTGTCCTTGGTGTTCTGCCAGAGGTACTCTCTGAGAAAACTATTTCTTTATTGAAAATATATTTTTAAAAGTTTTGTTTATATATCTTATGAAAATGTAAAAGTTAAGCTACCTCTGGAAAGAATTAAATACACTTTTCAATAATGGTCTCCTTTATGGTTCTCAGAATAAGTGAGTGATCATGAAATGTATTTTGTTTGTGTGTATCAGTGATCCCAAGATATTGTCCTTAGTGATATGTCAGTAGTTAGTTGAGTTTGAAGACTTGAAGAATAGTTTTGACTGTTCTTATTGCTACATTCAAACGACTTTTGGCAAAACACAATATGTGACATCTTCTATCAGCTAAGGAAAGTGCTTCAAAGCTTTTTGGCATGAGGATATCCATGAAGTTAAACTATTTTAATTTTAGCCTTACTCATGTTATTTTGCTAATCAGTGTTAACAATACTCAGGAGCTGGTGAAACTATTTATAAAGCCTCACAAGTAATTTCTTTTTATTACATTAGATAATTCAGAATCCAGATTCTCTCATGTTAAGAGAAAATATATTATATAGCTGCCTCTTTAAAAATGTATGAGAAATAAATAACTTCCATGTGTTTAATTTTAAATCATAGAATATGAAAAGTTAACCAGGATGAGCTTTGATTGCCTGAACTGAGACATACAGATGTTTTAACTCCAGGTATGTGAGGTACATTTCCTGACAGCAATCAGCCTGGCCTTAATGCCCCCAAGGAACACAGGTCTTCTGTGATGCCTCCCAGGCTCACAAAGGTGCGTTAAATGTCTCAAATGTCACCTTTTACATCTATTTAGGAAAATTAATGTCACTCTAACTTTTAAATTTATCACACAGTTTTGGATATTTGCAAGTTGCTAGGATCCATTTATAGTCAAAGCAAGAATCCTTGCATAAGGATTCAAAGAACTTATATGGGTATTTTTGGATAAGACTAATTTAACAGTGAGTACCTATTCTTCCTTCTTGGCTGTTGAGAAGGTAACATTGTCAATGCTTACAGTGGATCAGAGGAGCCCCTTCAAAGTGCTGTTGCACTGGGTCACTGAATGTCTTAGCCACATAATAATCCATCCTTGATAACTTTTCCCCCATTTTTAACAATTGAACACTGCCTGTACTTCATTGTATTGGCATATCAACAGTTTTCTACCCCTAAATCTGTTGTTCATCTGAACCTGTTACATGGACAAATGATTCTTGCAACAGAATGAATATTGACATGATCTAAAATTTTCAATAGAAATCTGGCGATTCATATGGCAACATATTTATGTTGAAGAAAGAATAATCATAATCATAATCATAATCATTATTATTTAAGGAAAATATTTATGAAAATATCTTATGACAAGAAAGAATACTAATCTCTTTCCCTAGGAATACCTCCTACAGAACTGAAGTGAAAAGCCTTCAGTTTGAGCCTAAAAATGGAATAAATATTTATGTTGAAAGAAATATTTATCTCATTTAGTAGTGAGGTAACAGTAAGAGCTTTGTGAGAAAGAAAAAAAAATGCAATCTGTGTAATTTTGTAACATATGTGTACCCTCCAACATGACAATAGTGAAAATCTCATTCTAATCCTGCCTAACTGGTATGAATCCACACCAGTCTAATGACATCAGTTATCACAGACTGAAGCGTATAAGGTGATGGCTTTACATAGGTATAGTTGCATAATTCGAATCCATATTTTTAATTAAAGGATAAGACTGTGATACATTTTGCCACAGGAAAGATATTAATTAAATGTTTAAACAAGTGTGAATTTTTTAATATTTGCCCATTATTTGGCTATTTACTAAATAGATAAAATTCATCATTTTACTAAAAGATTTATTGAAAAAAATAAAACAATTTATGTGCCATACAATTTTTTCTTAATTACTAGTAATGCTTTCTAAAAGACCCATTTCTGGGGGTTTAAATATTTAGAAGTGTGACTCCATTTCTAAAAAAAATAATTCTATAAATGTGGCATCATTTGATATCAGAGAACTTGCTCTGTTGTGTAGTTAGAATCATAATTACGGACTTTAGTAATGAAAATAAATATAATGTTATATCAGTTACTGTTAGCAAGCTTTGACAATAAAGTTAAAAAGAAAGTTAATTAGAATCTGCTGCATTTTGGGTATCAAGTGCATCACTACACCTACTCACTGAGAGCAGTAGCACCTTAGAAGTGCTCCCTAAAAACACAGTCTAAATGTAATGGGTAACACAGCTAGGGATATTAAAGCAGAACATGAATAGAAATATTAATGATTTTAACAAATAAGTATAAAAGAAATCAGCTGAATCTGCAGGAGGCTAGATTTTCACATTTTGCTTTAAAAAATAACACATTTTTTTAATGTTTTGGTGAGACACACTTATTCTGTAAATCACTGGAATAACAAAGACATTAGGTTTCCAACATCCTTCATGGAAAACCATTGGATTAGATAAGAGTCACATACTATTTTCTTCCTTCAGGCAGAGCTGCCATTTTATTTTATTTTACAAACTCCAAATATCTTTAAGTGTAAAAATGGCCATTATCATTACCCCAAAGTGGTGGATATTTGCCTCTTACCTGTACCGAGAACTGAGTCAGTAGATGGCACTCATATCGGAAGAGGCATTTTCAGGATACTATGGAGTTACCATTGAAGAAACCACTATATAATATGCATGTGGGAGCAAAATTTGGGATGGAAACAAACTCCCAATCTTTAGCTTCCAAAAGCTGGGTTTCCAGGTTAAATTACTTGCCCAGGTTCCCTTAACAGTATTCTTTTCAGAGAGACAGGGCTCTATAAATACAATCATCCCATCAATTTTCCACTCCTATTACAAGATGATCTGTTCTTTAGAGATGCTTGTGTATTCCTGATAATTGTAAAGTGAACCTGGATTATCATCATAGTTGACTAAAATTAAATGAGATTACTCCTGATATCACAGACTATCCAATAAATAATGTCTAGCCCTTATATACACAATAAGGTATTTCAGACTATCTCAATATCAAGTGCTCCTTTTTTTCTAAGAGGCAATGGATGTTCCATTTTAGGAACTACTCCATTAAAACAGTTATTGGATAACAAAGGGACTAGGATCAATAATGATAACTGAGGACTACCTAAATGGCTAATTTCCAGGAGTTTGCCTTTTAAAATATTTTCCTTGCATCTTGTACTTTGCTTATTTTAGGCTGTGTGATAAAAGCTCATATACAAACTCATAGAGGAGCACAGAAACCCACATAATACCCAGACAGATTGTTCCCAGGCCCATCACAGGATCCATTAGCTTGGCACAGGTTCATCTTTGCAAGTCAAGAAGAGCACTGGACCACAATGGCAGGTGTGACCCTGCCTCAAGGACTCAGATCTGGACCCTCCTGGATCCTCCTTCTTACCCTCTTGAAAATGGGTGTCACATGTGCCAGTCTCCAATCCTCTGGGACCTGCACACTTAACCAGGACTGCTGAAAAATAGTGGAGAGTGGCTTGGCGAGCTCCTCTGCCAGCTTCCTCAGTACTATCAGGTGGAATTTGTCTGGCCCCATAGACAAAGTATGTCTAAATGGAGCAGCAGGTCTCTAACTGTTTCTTCCTGGGCTGTGGGAACTTCAATCTGCTCCTTATTTCTGTCTTCCGGCTCAGGAGACAGAGTACCCTGAAGACAACTGTTCTGGTTGTTAAAGACTAAGGCAAAGAAAACATTTCTCATTCTTTGGGATTTGGAAGAGATGAACAAGAATAAACATGAATATGTTTGTACAGAAGACTAGTCTGTTTCTAGTAACTTAGAATGAACTTTATTGCTGAATTCTAAATTGTATGTAATTAACCAGTGAACTTTAAAGATTTGTGTATATTTAAAACAAAACAATCAGGAGACTACTGTGTTCCCTTTGTTACTGTTTTCACAGAATTTTAGAAACAACATCACCTTTGTTAGCTCTGATCACATTATGACCTTCAATTCTCAAGGCAACAGATGAATGGTAGTGTGAGTAATAGTTAGTCCTCTACTTCTAACTGTGACACTAGATAGACACAATGGGCAATATACTATCTTGAAAAGATTTCATTATTCTGTAGAGTGTCATAGGAACATGAACTATGATTCAAAATTAACTTGAATGCACAAGGTGAACTACAGCTACAGTGAAAGATTCAAGTATCTAACGATTTATAACATGACTCAGGTGTACTTGCATGAAGTGTCTTGCTTCTCAAGATGCTTTTATGCAGTCCATTTCTACAGCAATGTTTCATTCCTTATATTAAGCATCTGGGTTCATTGTTATTGGTAATTACATCAAGGCAATGAAGAAGATAAACATTATCTTTCACAGATTTTAAGTGGCCACCAGCAACTATTATTTCAAGACTGTATTGCCTGTTGTGTATTTTCACCTACCACCACCATACTGATCTGTCACCTATTTCAATTGTCCACAAATTTGTAATTCATATCTATTACTTTTTTGGTCATTATAATTTCAATCCTTTAGCTATTTTTCCTGAAAATTTATGATGTGGATTTCCTTGTTCTGGCTATTTCCATCTCCCCACTGCTGCCCCCCC
>VZRW01006037.1:30258-40635 GCA_013398125.1 Aegotheles bennettii | reverse complement strand
CCCCCCCCCCCCTGCCCCCCCCCCCCCCCCATGTTTTGGTCAAAATTTATCAAACTGAACTGAGGTCTTTACCTATTTTAAGAAATAAACATGATTTTCTATATAACAGATCCCAGTTTGATTTTTTATGCTAAAAAAATGTTGTAATACAGTGTAATTTTGTTCTGTTCATTTTTCTACTCAATTTTTGTTTTTTTCAAAAGCTTCTTATAAATCATCAAATCATAGAATGGTTTGGGTTTTAAGGGACATTTAAAGGTTCTCTAGTCAAATCCCCCTGCAACAAGCAGGGACAGATTCAACTAGATCAGGTTGCTCAGAGCCCTGTCCTACCAGACCTTGAATGTTTGCAAGGATGGCACACCTACCACCTCCCTGGGCAGCAAATTCCGGTGTTCCACCACCCTCATTGTAAAAAAATTCTTCCTTATATCTAGCTTAAATCTACCCTCTTTTAGTTTAAAACCACTACCCTTTGTCTTATTACAACAGGCCCTACTAGAAAGTTTGTCCCCACCTTTCTTATAAGAACCCTTTAAGTATTGGAAGCCCTCAAGAAGGTCTCCCTGGAGTCTTCTCTTTTCCAGGTTGAACAACACCAACTCTCTCAGCCTGTTTTCATGGGTGTTGGGGATCCAGGCAAGGCGATGTGTCCGGGATCCAGGCGAAGCTAGATGATATATTCCCAAGCTGGCAGCAAGCTGCCCCGGAGCGCTGGGTGCGCAGAGCCGGCCTCCTTTCTCAGCACTCAATGTTCTTGCTGATATTGCAGGTTGAGTAGTTTCTCCAACTCACAGAGCACGTCCTGCTCCTTCCCCCAGTACTCAGGCACTGAAGGTACTCTGGTGCCTCAAGCCCTGCCTTTTATGGTCCACCCCCCTTGTTAGGCCATTAGCTTTATTACCAAACAATTAACACCTGAGTATGATGACCAGGAGGGCTGCTCTGTCAATCAACAATCAGGTAGCCCTCTGGTCATCCTCTACACATGGGAAAGGTGCTTCAGCCCTCTGATCATTTTTCTGGCCCTCCTCTTGACCTGCTCCAACAGGTCCATATCTTTTTGCCCTGGGGACCTCAGAGCTGTATGCAGTATTCCTGGGCTGGGTCTCGAAAGAACAGAGTAGGAGAGAATTACTTCCCTCAAACTGCTGGTCACACTTCTTTTGATGCAACCCAGAATACAGTTGGTTTTTTGGACTGTAAAAACATTTGCCGAGTCATGTCACATTTTTCAGGCGCTAGTACTGTCAAGTCCTTTTCTACAGGGCTGTTCTCAATCCATTCAGCCTTCAATATATATTGATATACTGGGGATTGCCCTGATCGAGGTGGAGGACCTTGCACTTGGCCTTGCTGAATTTCATGAGTTTCACATGGACTCACTTTCTGAGCTTGTCCAGGTCCCTCTGGATGGCATCTTGTCCCTCAGGTGCATCAACTGCACTATTCATCTTGGTGTCATTTGCAACCTTGCTGATGGTATATTAAATCCCACTGTCTATATCATTGATGAAGATACTAAAGAGTACTGGTCCCATTGTGGACCCCTGAGGGCACCACTTCTCACCATTCTCCATCTGGACATTGAGCCATTGAACACTAAATATTTGCATAAAATAAAACTTTCACCTTACTGGTGTATAAGATGTAAGCCTGATGTGTTTTCATGCTTATTATTTATTTATTTATTTCTCCTGGAAATAATTTGAAATTTCTAGAAAATAAGAGAGGAAAACAAGGATCAACAAAATTCAGATACTGTAGTGATACCTCCCTTATTAAACCATTATTTTGCCCCAAAATTCCTTCTTGGGATGTAACTGTTTTCACATATTTCTAAATTCCATTGAATTCTGCCATCTCAAAATGTTAAATCTATTAAAAGATTGATAGTCAGTTCATCTACTTCAGACTGAGTAATATATTCACTGATGTGCATTTTCTATCAACATTTTGGCAACAGAGTAATAACAGGAGCTTTTGCAATTTTACGGTAGAAGGGGACTCACATCAAATATCTTATTTTGTTCCAATTAGCATGGCAAAGAATTGGTTGTATCATCTACAGGAAAACAAACAACAGTTTGACACTGAATAAGAATTAAATGCTTTTAATATATTGAATGAATACTTGAAAACAACAGACAGAAACATTGCTAATCTCTCCATTGGACAGCTTATGCTGTTCTAACAATTTAAAAGAAAACTCATTTGTCAGGTGAGCTTGCTAAACCCTGACAATTTTAAGACAGCTTACCAAGATTCTGAGAGATTAAATGTTCACTTCATGTTAATGTACTCATTAGTTTTACTTTACATTTGGGACTGAATGATTCACAAAGTTCACTTTAGGAAAGTTTCAATCAAAGGTCAAATGTAAAATAATGAAGTAGAAAAGGCTTTCTGGTTTTGGGTGGTTGAATCTAAAAAATATTTTTATTGATTCAGAAATTTTAAAACATAACAATTAAGCAGTCCAGATCTGTATAAAGAAGAATTGATCATATGATTCAGTTGCTCAGTCAGTTGACAGTGATAACCTCTGTAGTCACACAATAATCACAATAAAGAAGTTAAAAAAATTAAGGACTATAGAGTTCTACAGTTCTTACTACTGTTTGAATTTTACACACACAAAACCTGCCACATTTTTTAAAAAATTGTAATGATCTTTAAATATAGTAAAGTCACAAAATCCAGTCAGTTCTATGAGACCAAATTAAACAGTTCATATCACACTGTTTCTATGAGTAAAAGTTTTTTGGGACATGAGGAAAGAGACTTGTTAGGAAAAAATTAGATATCTTGATTATATCAGTTTTGTACCTTTCCACACTTTTACCTGTAAGGTAAAAAAAATAATCATGCTAGCAATAAAAAATGTAAAAATTTGGTCATTAAAGTCTGTTTCGTGCCCAGCTGATGAACATAAGCAATTTACAGTCTTTTAGACTACAAAAAGCTAGTTATTAGAACTGTGACATTTATTGTACTACAACCTGAATTTATTCCACTGCTTATTCAAGTCTGTATTTAAAAAAGGACAGTTCAGAATCAGTTTTCTTCTGTGCATTAATTACTGCATGGTGTTTTAATTCTGGACATCTGTTTTTGACTTTTTATTTTAAATTAATAGCTTTTTCAAAAATATGGGTAGCATTAGTCAGTCATTTTCTTTCTAAGTTGTGTACAGTTTTGTGAAACATTCTTGCTCTTCTTTCTTCCTATGATATTGATACCAAGTTTCATTAACAACCTAAAGTGATAAAAATATGGTTTATTCTACTTATATAATAAGTCACAGATACCAAATTTTTTAAGCATCCTCAGCTTTTGAAGAGTTACTCTGGGTTTCATTTATAACAGCAAGAATAAAATTCTCTTGAATGATTCTACCTGTTCAATACAGCTTATCGTATAGAATAAGGAACACAGTACTTACATAGTACTGGAAACTTTCTACTTAACATACTGGAAAGATGTAATTTTTACTTCTCTAAAGGTTTAAAGAAAGAAATTTTCATTGCTCATAAATGAGCCAGGTAGGGCATGGTAAAATTTAAATCTATTACCTGCTTTCCTCTCTCATATAAATAATCAGTTACTTGACAGAAAACGTTATACTTTATATTAGTCAGGCCTAGTAAATCAAACAAACCTCCAAGTCAATTAGATTCAATAGTTCATCAAATTTTATTTATCTATAGATTTATATGTGTTACAATTTACAAAAAGTTACCTGTCATCCACTGCCCAGAGCCTATCAACTTTACTTGGACTACTTACCTAACAAACCAGGTTTTCAGTCTAATAGCTGCTAACTATGTAGAGAAATTCCGGATGTCTGGACTAGCCTTGATCTGTTGCACTGGGAAATATTGTTGTGGGTTCTTTTAATATTCAGTGAGCACTGTAGAGAGGAATCAACTCATGCTTGCATTTCACTGAGTGTTCCCTCAGCACTGACTCCTAGTTTAGTCCTTGATTTAAGAATAATGCTCCCTTGCCTCTTGTAAGGCTTTTAAAAATGAACAACCATCAAATTATTCTAAAACATTGAATAACCTGATTTTATAAGCCAGTTTACAATTGAAAGGTATCAGAATACTCCTTTAAGAAAGGATTTTGGTATGTCAGGTTCTTAGCATGATACTTTTCAAGCCAGCAATGAAAAAACACATTTAACTCACCAGCATATTCACTTTCAGAGTTACAGGTCACCTACCAAGAAAGAGTGAGATATGCAACTGTAAGACTCTTCTTGATAGCAATCTCTCTGTTATTTGAAAGGGATTTTTGACCTTTGTTCATTTAGGCTCTCATGATTAAAATTTTGCATAAAGATCCTTAGAGATGCTGTGTCCCATTTGTGGATCAAGTTTTTGAGTAATGAGTATCTCGAGTTACTCTTTTTCTGTCCCTTAGCTATTTAATTATGTAACAAAGATGGATCATCTTCTCAAGTAGTAATCTAGCATAACCTGCACCATTGTAGTTAGGTCAGGCTTCTCTGAGATAGTGGATGTGACTTTCATTTTATCAGGGAGTTCCTGGCACCTCAATCCAGGTCTTAAGTGAGTGTTCAGATACTGGACATAAGGTCACAGCGAAGGAAATAGTGCCAATTTTGCCATCTGTCTATTGTAAAGCAAAGTCTTCTGCACCTGCTTCCAGAAAGGCATAAACCAAAATGAGAGAAAAGATATTTCTGTAGCATACACTCTGAGGAGCAGCAAAATTTAAGATATGGCTCTGTCCTCAGCAATTTTTCTGTGCCTTTTTGGGAATTCAATTTTTCTAATGCATTTATGTGCTTTATGTGTGGAGCTAGCATGTATAACCCAAGTAGTAAATTCCATTTAGGAGGCAAATATCTGAAAGGTTTTTTTCCAGCAAAATGTAAAGTAACAGTATTTAAAACTCTTTCCAGAATTCAGAAGACCTTTTGTGTTTAACTCTATCTTTTATTCCTACACTAGAAATGTCAGTGAGGCTAGAACATGAGAGGTCAGTTTTCTTACTAGTTTACTGTGCTGACAATTGGAAATCATAGTAATGCTTTCTAAGTTAATCAGGTTTCATAATTATTTGGTTAGTTTTTAACGTCATTCTTCAATGAAATACTTAAATAGTCTGTTTTGTTGTTTTCTTTTCTTTTTTTTTTTTTTCCAGTAGGATAAATTGACAATTTAATAAGAAAGCAAAGAATAGGTTTGAACTGGGCTCAATTTGGTTTTACTGAGGCCAAATTTAATGAAGTTACAAAGGCCATATGATACTGCAGATTTTGGTCTTAGATGAGAAGATATCTACTAGAAACATCCTTTTAATCAGGAAGGAAGCAAAAATTTATCAGAAGACAGAAAATGGAAAGTCATAGGACAAAGTGATATCAGGATATTTTAATCTACTGTAAAAAGAACTTTCTGAATTTCTTTAAAATAGACTGTGTTAATCTTAAAAATCTGTAAAAATCCCACCCTTTTACATATAGTTATTCATTTTTCAATATCACCATTTTATAGAATGATTTCAAATAATAGTGCTATATAAAACAGATAACTATCAATCTACCAAAAGATGGGCAATCACCTACACTTAGGAAATTTTTGCAGTTTTACAGGGCATGAGTATAAATAAGAAAAGACCACAACTATCTAGAATAGAACACTTAAAGCTAACTCAGCTGAAAAGGGCCAGAAAATATTTCAGAACTGACTTATATTTTCTCTCAGTGGAATAGACACTGTGGCAGGATCAAGAATCATCAGTCATTTATATCCAGTTGTACAGGATTTGCAACCAGCACATACAGTGCAGAATATGAGGAAGGAAGAGGTGAATGTTTAACAGATGGATTCACTTGTAGTCCATGGGAATCTACACCAAAAAAAAATCTATTTTCTGACTGTTTGTTTTTCCACCATGTATAATTTCTGATTATCTTTTTGAGCCCAGGAATTCAGTATTACAGAAATTAATTCAGGTGAAGTAGGCTTATATTATTTAATAATTTAATAATGTATTAATAAGAAGTCAGAAGGGAGTTAGGTGTGTCTTAGTTTAAGAACGTATTCTGAGAATATAAAGTACCATTTGGAAAAAAAAAATAAAAGGATTTACACACTAAACCAGTGCATTTCTCACCAAACAAACTTCTGTGCTCATATTTACCTCTGCAGTATTTCAAGTAAATGTTGCAATTGCAACATTATTGCAAATAAAATGCATACATATATATATATATATTAGTTAAGAAATTAAGAGGTCACTGTGATGGGGATGGTCAGAAGACTGACAAATCAGGCCAGTTTATAACTAAATTTTACTAATTTAATTCCTTAGCAGCACAATTTTTCCTAATGCTTAGTTCTTGTATGTTATTGATCATCATCACCACCTGTATAAAACTATTAGTTTTTATCACTCATATGCAATTTTAGCTGTGATTGCATAACTCCCTGCGGCTGATGCCATTCATTGTGTACCGATGGCTGTGGTCATTGGTAGCTCTTCGTCACCAAAGTCAAGGTGGCCACGTGTGGCAACTCTGATGAGACAAAGCAGAACTGAAACAGTGTTGTATTCTGTCTTTCTTTTTAATGGTTGGTGGGTTTAGGCCATTTGCCTCTTTCCTAAAGATCCTCTTGATACTGCTTTTTTCTTGTTTGTTTTGGTTTTCTTTTTGTTTTGTTTTGTTTTGTTTTGTTTTGGTCTGGACAGTCATTCTTTTTGTGCATTAGATAAGACATCTATTGGCAGTCCCTTGTACGTATCTCCTTTTCCTTTGCAACTTTCTTATTTGGCTGCCTCTTATGCAATGATGCATATCTCTTAAACCATTTGGTGCTTGTATTACTTGCATAATTATGTAAAATGCTTACATGTTGTGTATCATGCCATCATAGTATTAAAAATAGTTATGTATATGTTGTCATGTACATTATATATGTTATAGGTCAATGATTACAATATTACATTATATTACATACCCTTGTATATATGTCTCTCTCCAATACCAGGGCTTTAATTCAAATTACTTCACTGCAGGTCCAGTATCTTACTGCTTACTTCTCTTACATAGAACAAACCCAAATGTTGTGTAGGAATATCTGACCAAAAAAAGGCTGATGAAGTCTTAAAGGCTCGAGCTGAATAGGATGATCCTAATTCAGAGGATCCTGGTTATAATTATATTGTTAGGTGAACTCAGTGGTTGCACTTATGGGCTCAACTCCCTTAGCACCCCTCCAGCTACTCTGCCTACAGCCTGACATTTTTAGAAGGGAAGCCCAGAGATTAATTGCTAACTCACACTCAGTCTCTGTACCATCTCTCAGTAGGAAGCACAGGTGGCTTAAGAGACTACAGACTCAATCACAAATCTCCTCCTGAAGACCACTCATTCTAGTCCTAAGTTGGCAAGTAATTTCCATTGTGGTTTTCAGTTTACTGTTTAAATCAAGATCCTCTATTAAATCAAATGATTTTACAGTCATTCTTGGCAATCAAATTTGAGAAAATTACCAATGCTTGTAGATTTCTTTAATGATTTTGGATTTAAGTGTGTTTTGTATTCTTATCCAAATCTTATGAAAGAGACTCAGGTAAACCACAATGTCATTTGGAAAGACACAAAACTCAAAAACTAAACCAAGAAAAAAATATCATTATTTTGTTAAATTCTCCAATTGTTTAATCACAGATATTCCAATTCAATACAGTTTTTGATTAATTTCAGGGAACATCTTCACTAGTACTCAGAACAAAATGTCCTAAAAATCACACATTCTTGACTTTTACACTGAAAAATTTGTACAACATTGTGAACAAAATACCAAAACCAATTGGGGAAAAACAGTCAAGAAAACCCCAGGAAGAGAATTACATCTTTTGTAAGAATCTTACGTTTTGATTCTTGGAAATGTTGCAAACGTATTTTTCTTATTTTTCAGTACACTCTGAGAATATCTAGGCCAGCTTCAAGAGAAGCTATTTTTATTTAATATACACCCATTTACAAACAGGAATGTCCATTTAATGGGAAATTATACAATTTCATAAATCAGATTTGCTTCTAACTGAAATTAAAATATGTGGTTTGAAAACGTCTTTAATTATTGAAAAAAATCTGCTCACTCAAATCACAGAATCACAGAATCACAGAATCACAGAATCACAGAATCTAAGGGGTTGGAAGGGACCTCGAAAGATCATCTAGTCCACCCCCCCTGCCAGAGCAGGGTCATCTAGAGTACATCACACAGGAACGCATCCAGGCGGGTTTTGAATGTCTCCAGTGAAGGAGACTCCACAACCTCTCTGGGCAGGCTGGTCCAGTGCTCTGTCGCTCTCACAGTGAAAAAGTTTTTCCTGATATTTACATGGAACCTCCTATGCTCCAGTTTAAAACCATTGCCCCTTGTCCTATCATTAGTCATTACTGACAAAAGCTTGGCTCCAAATAAAGCATATCAGCAGATTTTAAGCATTTTAAGTTAGACTTGTGTTTTTAAATTTTATTTTGCAACATACAATGTGAAATCATTTTATTCAAGAAGAAAAATTTATCCCGTACTGAAAATCTGTTAAATTTCATTGTAGTAAGGTTGAAATAAGAATGTGTTTGAAAAAAAAAATGTTTTGATTATAAATATGATTGTATACACACACACACATATATATTTGTGTATATTTCATTACTTAAGTTACCTTGGAATACAGAGCATTCCAGCTGCCATGTCTTGCCCTTTTAGAGTAGGGTAATGTTCTACTGGAGGTTTTTTCATTAATTCCAGTATAAACCATTGCACAAAAAAAAATACTAATTTTAGATGTAATTTCAGAGGTACTTCTTTCATCTGCATTAGCTGAAAAAGGAAATGGTTTTCCAGATACTGTCTTCATAGATTTTCTTTCTACTTTGAAGCCTAGTAAGAGAGGAAGACTGAATTTCTCTGTGCTCATAATGGTGACTTGGACCAAAATCCAGAAACAGAGATCAAAGAACTTCTTTAGATTTTTCTGATCAATACAGTTGTTACTAGAGATAAAATACTTTTTCCAAGTATTTCAAAAGAACAGTGAAAAAGAAGTTTACTGTATGATTTTAATTTTAGAGAATCATCTGCCTTTATAAACTCCCTATAAATAGGTTGGAGAGAATAAAAAAAAAATAAAAAATGTCCAAATATTTATTCTACAACTTTACACATGATTTTTTTATTTTTATTTTTTTTAACTGGAAAGTGGAACAATGGTGATGCACAAATGTGGGAATATTTTTTTTACAAGTATATGAAAAGAATTAACATTATTCTGCCAGTATGCCAAACTCCACCATCCCCAGACCAAATTTTGTACTTTCCACACCAGTTTTGTAGAACTGGTAGAGATATTTATGGATGCTGCATCTGAAGCTCAGATCACAAAACGTTCTCATATATTGCTAGGCAGATTTTTAAAAATAAACTTTTTGTATAAGAACTAATGACAAGAATATCGATTTGTCAAATATTTTTTCTATCTATCTTTCTTCTGCTTTCCACTTTCAGAACTCTTTTAGGTGTTTTGATTTAGAAATGCTTCACAGGTAAGTGGTTGACCTGTGTTTACTGTGCATATGCTACCTTCTGTTACATATGACACATCACAGTTTGCCCTTTACCGAACCGAAGTCGTATATCATAATGAGCTGAATGGTCAGTGTTACCTACGAAGAAGTACAGGAACAAAAGAAGTACAGTAACCTCTCTATAGAAAGACAACTTTTTGTTTCCCCCCAGGTGAATTACTTTCAACTATCTACTTGCAAGTATTTCTAAGACTTTATTGAAAAAGCAGATAAATTATTAGAAAATAGCAATGTTGCACACAGAGCAGTGTTTGAATAATCCACAGATCAGAAGAATTTTGGATATACAAGGGTTTGGAATACAAGGTTTACTGTGTAAACACATTCCAAACTTTAGGCTGGAGAGATAGGAAAGAGAGGCTTTTTATCTGCTCTGTCTTAACATGTAACTTATTACAATAATAATCAATCTAAAGAGTGTTATTTGGGGGGTTAGTACAGTAACTTACCTAGCCAAAGCTATAATGAATATTTAGAGTGACTTGATTTTTATAAGTTTTTGAGATATCTTAAGAAAGTTGATACATATCTACTTTGAAAATAAAGCTCTATAAAAATGTTCAATTTTGTCCTTTCTGAAAATTTCAGTTGATATTATTGCAGAATTATTGCAATGATTCTTTAGGAGGTTCATTTTATTTTGAATGAACTTCTGAAACAGTTATCCACCTTTTTTTTTTTTTTTTTTCTCCAGAAGGCTATATCTCTAGGCACATCAAGGATGAGGGGGTAATTAAGAG
>VZRW01006037.1:13784-29594 GCA_013398125.1 Aegotheles bennettii | reverse complement strand
TCCAGCACAGAGCCACTAAGATGATTAAGGGAGTGGAACATCTCCCTTATGAGGAAAGGCTGAGGGAGCTGGGTCTCTTTAGCTTGGAGAAAAGGAGACTGAGGGGTGACCTCATCCATGTTTACAAATATGTAAAGGGTGAGGGTCAGGACGATGGAGCAAAGCTTTTTACGGTGATGACCAATGATAGGACAAGGGGCAATGGATGCAAACTGGAGCATAGGAGGTTCCATGTGAATATCAGGAAAAACTTTTTCACTGTGAGAGTGACAGAGCACTGGAACAGGCTGCCCAGAGAGGTTGTGGAGTCTCCTTGGCTGGAGACATTCACAACCCGCCTGGATGCGTTCCTGTGTGATGTACTGTAGGTGAACCTGCTCTGGCAGGGGGGTTGGACTAGATGATCCTTCGAGGTCCCTTCCAACCCTAGAATTCTGTGATTCTGTGATTCTGTGATTTCTGTGGATATGGTCATGTCAGATACAGCTGCTTTGATGTGGCATACACAATATTTATTTCTTTCAACAATGACCTTAAAATGGAAGAAAAGAGTATGTTGTCATTTCATTGTTATTTAGCAAATATGTCTACTTTATATAATGTAATTATATCAGCACATGTTAAATTGTAAATGTTGAAAGCTGTTTTCTCACAGGTAGACTTTTTTCTATTATCATTTAGGTTTTTTTGCTGGTCACTTAACTGACCACCTTCTTCTTTGAAGAAGTCTGTTGACTTCTTCAAACATTTCTATAGAAGAGAAATTAGTTTGATTTCTTTTAGGCATGGGAAATGTTGAATCCAACTGTGTTGCAGCCAGAGTACATACTCTGAGTTTGGACCTATTAGACTGAAGAACGATAAAGGGATGGGTAAAGATGAAAGTAGCTGCCTGTGAGCAGTTTTCAGACAGATTTGTGAACCTTTCTCTTTCTGCTGGCAGTCTGACACCTTTTTTTTTCAGAAAACAAATTATTGATTTCTGGAAATTATGAGTAACTGGCTGTTTCATGCATACAGATCAACACATGAGCAGTGGGTGCAAGCAGCTATTGATTTTCATATCAAATGTGGACCTAATGTATCCTACACATGTTAGACTCGCTGCACATGATCTGAAACCTACTTGTAATGATGGTTGCTGTCAAAAAAGAACATAAACAATCACTTTCAGGAAAGAGCCTGGCATACGGATCTCACACTCAGGCAATGACTTTCAAGAGCTACTGCAGTAGACAGCAAGCTGAAGACAGATTCAGAATTTAATACCCAACTTTTCCTGCAGAACTTCCTTCTACGGACATTAGGATATGAATATATTGATGCAGTTATAAAAAACCAAGCAGGTTTAGAAAGAGATTTTATTGGCTGACTAAATTACTAGAAATGTAGTGTGGAGTCTGCCATATATTACATATACATTGTTTTCAACTGGGAGTAAACAGTACTTCCATCTGGTTGGAAGGACTGCTTGGAAATAGATAAAGATGAATATGATTTTGACATAACAGAGACTGGTTGGCCTCTTTGAGGAAGGGAAGCACAAAGACATCTAGAAATTATCTTGAGCGATGTCTTTCTGTAAAGAATAGAAGGAACAGGAATTGAGGCTCCTATGAGCTCAGGTTTCTTATGGATACTTGTGAGATTTCTGTCAAAGTTAGTAATCACTATTTGTTATTAAAATTATCTTTACTATGTGTACCTTTTTCCCACTGACATAGCATAAATGTATATAGTTCAAACAATGTTTGCAACACTTTCAAATCTAAAAGCCAGAGTAAAACCTTTGCTAATGAGCAAAGTGGATACTATCCAGATATGCATATAGTGTATTCTTCTAGAATCATCACTGAATGCGCATTATAGAAAAAATAAATTAATAAATCCTATCTTTACTCTTGTACTCTGCAAAAATAATTTTTGCATTTTCTAATAATAACTTGTATTTATACATCTATCAACCCTTTGAAGACGAAGACTTCTACTGTAGACACGTAGCTGGGAGTGAACACTATGGTGCAGTGGAAGTTACAAAATGTTTCACTTTAGTGAACTATTCCACTTGTTCCAGAACTCTGAGTTCTTCTTTATGCCAGTTTCCTTAGGAAGTTGGGTTCCTTATCTCCTGATTGATTCCACATCAGTTCTCTTTTTCTTTCCCAATCCTGGGGAAATAGAGTTAAATTCTGTAGAACTAGAAACCCTGTGAACTTTTGATTCACTAGGAGGTTAATGGCTTTTAACTATTCACTTCACTGGTAAATCTGTAGCCTCAAATAAATTCTTTATTTAATAAGTGTATATTTTATTTTAATTTAATAATTGTGTTATAAAATCCCTTTTCCAGAGTGTAGTCATTTGCACATGAAGTGTACATGAACAAAGTCTACCATTAAAAATTATAATCTAATTTGAAATGTGCCCTTTAAATATAGGAGACATGAAATAAAAAGGGCAGATGACAGTGGCTGAAGTATCAACATTTAGTTATACTGACTAGCTATGAATAGAAGCTAATTGTTTTGAATAATTTGAAAACATTTTTCATGTTTATAAATAAATAACATTGTAAGCCCAGCTCAGCTTGCTTTATTATTAGAAGTTGATAGCTTTTATGTGAGCATCAGAGAGGAAGATGTGCAAGTCAAGATGTGAGAAAGATGGTGGACTTCACAGTGCTATGTTATACGGTTGGACTTGATGATCTTCAAGGTCTTCTCCAACCAAAACAATTCTATGATTCTGTGATTCTATGAAGACTTGGTTTAGGCAAAACTAGTACTGGCAGGTCATTTCATATATCAGGGTCTACAGGAAAAAAAGTCAAAAATGGGTGATAACAAAAAGCATCTACTGAAATACATTTTCTAGCTAAAGGTTACACTTTTAAATTGTTGATTTATCTGCTGTAAGTGATTGTCACTTTTTGCAACTAGAGAAGATAGAACAGAACAAGAGGTTTGCACATAGTGTCTTCTGCCTACCTATGCCCTTCCAGGTGGGTATGTCATCTCCAAGTCAGCTCAACTTAGGAGGCTTTCTGAGTAGCAGAAAACTCTGTTCAGGCCCCAGAGGTTGTTAAAATCATCTACCATTTCAGAGATCTGATTCAGCACTATGCTAGGACCTTCCTTTCCCTAACCACATTCTGCAGCCTCCAGAGTTTTCTCAGTTCTTGGTAGCTTTCCAAGGCAAGGATATACCTTCCCACACTTTTCATGTATCTCTTAAAGGAGTATGAACACAATTGGAAGCATGTATAAATACAGCCTTATGTCTTGGTTTTACGGCCCAAGGCGAGCCACAGCTCGGAGACAGAGTTTGCTTTTCTCTTTATCTCTCCTTTCCCCCCACCCCCCTTTCGGAGAATGGAGGAGAGAGTAAGGAAAGAAAAAAAACCTAACTGGTTGGAATTAAAGAAAAAAAACTATACACATTTAATAAAACCGAGAAAAAGGGATAACAAGTAGGGGAAAGGGAAAAAAGAATAAATATAATACGTATATTTACAAAATCCTGGAATCAGAGATCTCGAAAAGTGTCCTCAACTCGAAAAAGCCAATGAAAATTCAAAGCATTCCTCAGATGCTTTCGAACAGTCTGTGCATGAAAAAAAAAACAAAACTCGGCAAAGCTGATAAGGAAAAAGTGGCCTGTCTCTCTCTCTCTCTCCTTTTCTCCCCCCTTCGCTCAGTCTGACAGGAATGCAAGCAGCACCGCCGAGAGCAGAAATCGAAGAGAGAGAACTTCCTGGTCTCTTTGGCTCTTTATCCAGTCTCAGCAGGAAGTTTTGGTTATAGAATACTACTATACGGATCCTCAAAGAGGACAAAAAGCTTCAAACCATAACATTCCACCCCTTATTCCATACCAAAACTCATGCCATGAAACTGTCCCAATGAAATAGTAATGCTAAGTCCAAGTTCATTTCCACAATGATGAGACTCTGGCAATGGGCTCGTCCCGTGGGTTCGCATGGAAGGCTCCTTGGGTGCCACCTCGTCATCTGAAAAAAACAACCTTACAACACATTGTTATTACCATATAGCAATTGAATCATACAGAATTATACAATCTGGAAACTAGACTCTTTCAGCTAGGGTTAGATTTCCTTGTGGGACACATTGAGCTTCACCATCCTCCCACATTACCCACCAAGCGTGGCCAGGGCCTTGAGCAGATACAATCCCACAAATGGGTTTATTTCTGCCCAGAGCTGGATAAACCCAAACAGTTTTTCCCAACAAATTCTTCTCACATACAACAGGAACTTTATCCCCATCTACTGTATGTAAAAGGTCAGATTGGGCTGGACCGGCTCGATTGACGCATCCCCTGGTATTAACTAGCCAGGTGGCTTCTGCCAAATGCTTATCCCAATTTTTAAAAGTACCACCACCCATGGCCTTTAGGGTGGTTTTCAGCAAACCATTGTAACGTTCAATCTTCCCAGAGGCTGGTGTATGATAAGGGATATGGTAGATCCACTCAATACCATGCTCTTTGGCCCAATTACCTATCAAACTGTTCTTAAAGTGATTCAATTCTCTCTGGAGTACCGTGCCGCCACAAGACTTGCCTCTCTAGGCCCAAAATAGTGTTACAGCCAGTGGCGTGGGGCACAGGGTACATTTCCAGCCATCCGGAGTTTGCCTCCACCATTGTAAGCACATAGCGCTTACCCTGGCAAGTTTGGGGGAGTGTGATGTAATCAATCTGCCAGGCCTCCCCATACCTGTACTTTTCCCAATGTCCCCCATACCACAAAGGCTTCACCCGTTTGGCTTGTTTGATTGTGTCACAAATGTCACAATCATAGATGACCTGTGAAATAGAGTCCAAACTTAAGTCCACCCCTTGGTCACGGGCCCACCGGTACATGGCATCTCTCCCTTGATGACCTGAAGTGTCATGAGCCCACCAAGCTAAGAACAGTTCTCCTTGGTGCTCCCAGTCTAAGTCTGTTTGGAACACCTTGGCTGCTTGATCCACGTGATGGTTCTGTCGATGTTCCTCAGTGGCTCGGCTCTTTGGGATTTTGTTTTTCTCCTTACACTTAAAAGTAATGTTAAATATTGAAAACTGAGTATTTCCAAAAGCAGGAAGGAAAAGATAAATTCAAACTTCAAGAAAGATCCATCGAGGTTAATTCAACATTCTTAACCAAGTAATACCCCAAGAGAGTCTGGGTTAGATGTCTGTGCTCCCCACACAATCACTGGGGACTACCAGTCATTTCCAAAACGCAATCCAAAAAGATGAATATACTGTGAAATGGCTGTTCCAGCATTAATCAATAGGAAAAGCCAAGTGCAGGGTTATCTATATCAATACTGTTAATTCCAGTTTTGGAACTTAAAATTTGGCATCTTTGAAAACTTGTGGTACTTTCAAGCTGAATATGTTCATCTCCTTGGAACATACTGCTGAAGTAATTCTCTGCAAGTGCATACATTAAGCAGGAATTGCATATGGTTTCCAGAAGGTATTGCTTCTGTAGTACTAAGCTGTCATTTAATGAAGATTTAGTTATAGCCTGACTCAGTTTGAAAGGAACCAAACCATTTTTCTAGAGCGTTCCCTGAACAACAGGTTATCAAGTAACTATTGAGAGTTCATTTATTATGAAGATAGAAAAGAAATATCTAGACAGGGCAGACCTGAGCTCTGGTCCCAAATTCGTTTCTGGATTTCTTTTAATTTAGTCAATGTTTTATTGGAAAATATCAGACTGTTCGAAGGATAAATGCTAGTATAAATCACTACAGGATAAAAAAGCAAGATACCAGATTTCCCCATTTCCTGGGTGATTACCATAATCCCCAGACTGTAATACAGAAGTCAGCTCTTCTCCTGGCAGGCTTGTTCTTACTCCCACAATCTCTTTGAACAGTGCTGAAGGTCTGCTTTATTTTAGACTTAGTACATTTTATTTATTTATTTATTTATTTATTTTTACATTAGAGAGAGCTCAGTGTTTCTGCTTACAAAGAAGAACATGAAATGAGACGAAAACAATAGAATTTTAAGCACTGGAATATAAATTTTCTTTATTTCATGGGATTCAGAGTCCTAGAATTTGGCTACCTCCCAGTTTAGGCAAACTAATGTCTCAGTTAAATCCTAGATATCTAAATAGTATGATTAGCTCTATGTATGGTAACAGATACACCAGAAGGTTGTGCTGACATTCAGAGGGACCTAGATAGGCTGGAGGAATGGACCAGGAATGAAACAGAAACCTCATGAAATTCAACAAAGGGAAAAGTAAAATTCTGCACCTGGAAAGGAATAACCCCATACACCAGTATGCATGCAGGGATGACTGGCTTGTAAACAGCTTTGTAGAGAAGAAATTGAGGTCCTGGTGGACAACAAGTTGACTTTGAGTCAGCAATGGGCTGTCATCAACAGGTTTAAGAGTGTGATCCTTTCCCTCTGCTCAGCCCTGGTGAGACACATCTGGAGTGTTGTGCCACTTCTGGACTCCTCAGTACAAGAAAGATATGGACTTATTGAAGTGCCACCAGTGAAGGGCCACGAGGATGATTAAAAGACTGGAGTAGAGAGGGTTTTTTTATTGTGAGAGTGGTAAAACACTGGCAGAGGTTGCCCAGGCCAGATGTTGAATATCCATGTGTGGAGACATTCCAACCAATAGAACAAGAGACAATGGACAGAAACTGATGCACAGGAAGTTCCACCTGAACTTGAAGAAGAACTTTACTGCACAAGTTCCTGCACACTGGAACAGGTTGCCTAGAGAGATTGTGGAGTCTCCCTCACTGTAGACATCCAAGAGCCATCTGGATGTATTTCTGTGCCATGTGCCCCAGGATGACCCTGCTAGTCAGGGAGGTTGGACCAGATGACCCACTGTGGTCCTTTCCAACCTTGCCAAATCTGTGATTCTGTGATTCTAAACCTGACTAAACATGGTCTGGGGCAACTTGCTCTAGCTGACCCTGCTTCAGCAGGCAAGATGGACTAGGTGATCTCAGGTGTTAATTCCCAACACAAATGATTCTGTGATTCTATGATTTCAAAGTTATTTTGGAATTCTGCTGCCTCTCCAGTTAGCTGAGTATTTTACAACTATCAGTAATTTAGTATATCAACACTGATTTCTGAAGATGTAAAACCTGAAGCATTTTAAATAGCTTTCTGAAGAACATGCATCCACTTACACCACAGCAGAGATTAAAATTACACATTCTGATTCATGGTACAGTTGCACTAACTAAACTCAGCTTCAGAATGTCCATTTAGGAAGCACAGGTTCATAAAATCTTAATGTATCACTTTAACAAAAATCAGAATATATATAAAAAGATCTGTTTCATGCACAGTGTAGTTATCTCTATTTGTTTAAATAAACTTTTATTTGGATATTTCTCTCCAAATCCCAAAGTAGTATTTCCTTTTGATTTAAATGAACATTTGTTAAATAGGAAATAGTATGCATTATGGAAACACTTCACAGAGTTTATATAGGAAAAATGATAAATAGAATTATTAGAAAATTAGTTTTCTTACTGCTTTGGGATTCCAAGAGTTGTTACAAAAAAATTCAATATATGTTTCTATAATAAATTCAATGAAAAAAATCTATGATCTATGCACAGCTGTTTTTATAGTCTCTGATTAATTTCTTATAAGGCTTATTCTTAATTAAAATCTTGATTAATTTTACATGGATAACACTCTGGACAATAATTCTTGTGTGTTTAAATCAGTAATTCTTTTAAATTAGTGATCTGTCATCCCATCTATTTCATGCCTTTTTTCTCAGTGGTTTGTAATACATGACTGAGAAAAAACAGATCATATATGCTCTTTGGACAAGACACATTTCAAATTACTTAAGTTGTTTTTCCATTTCTGTTGAAACCTTTTAAGGACCTAGACTAGATATACTGGCATAAATAATTGCAGTGGCAGTGTTTGCAACATACCTCATACTGAAAGAAGTTTGACACTGCAGTTGTTCCAGTACAGCAACTAAACACCTGGCTAAGTCTAAGTGTGTGGGTATTCCCACTAGAAAGTGATTTTATTGCCTGTTAGAAAAGGTCAGCACGTTTTCTAGTGGTTTCTTTTACAACAAAATGTAAATTATTTGTTAACAACTGCAAGATATGGTAGAGCATCAGTGATAAGAACAAGTATCTGCTGCTTGATTCCACTTCATGTGAAAGATTAGCAGATGAAGTAGCTTGCAGCTTGATATTCTCAGATGTACACATGTACTACTTTACCTGTATATATTGCTGTTTGCAGAAATGAGTAAACTGTTTCACGCTTTATATGTTAGGTGTCTTGTGTTTTGACTAGAAAGTGTTTAATCTTTTATTTTGTCATACAAAAGAAAGTAAAATAGTATTCTTCATACGCTTCCATGTGTAAACAATACATATAAATTTGTATTCTTAATTTTGTTTTTACATATGTAAATCTGCAGAATCTAGGAAGACACGGAAAGAATGAAAACTCAGACAAAAAAAAGCCCTCTTCTTATTTGGCACTCTCCAAATACTGTTCAGATAGAAGCTGCTAGTTATACTTCATATTTGGGGATGTGTCTTTTTTTCCTTCCTTTTGCAAAATTTATTGAAATTGTATTGAAAAGGTATTTAGATATTGGAAGATCCTGAAATCACAGAGCACAGTGAACCAAAAGATGTATCAAGGATGACTGATGTCATGAAAGGGACCTTCAAATCTTTGAGGAACACTGTAGTACTAGAATAGAAGTTGCTACATAATGCTTCTTTCAGATTGATAAACAGAGCAGTTACTGCTGATGCTTTTCTTTAAACAACAGCTCTAGATTGACTTAGTCTTATAATGGCTTAGGGTATGCTTTGCACAGTAGGGGATATACACTGCAGTAGCAATCTCCACTGTTAAAACTGTGTTTGAAATTCCGGCAATGCGTATCAGTTTCATTAATAAACCTGTTGTCATATAAAAATAAAAGGATAAATTAAATTACTGGATGTTTTCATGAGTTGAAATTTAGAAACAGAATGACATGAATTATTACTCTTGTGATGGATGTTCTTTTGTACTTTAATAGCAGCAAAAGGCTCAGGCCAGATATCTTGAACACTAGGAAATTAATCAGATGAAGCAATTCCCCCAAGATACACGCAACTTGTGTTTGTATTCTCAAATCCTTAGCATCTTATTAGCGATTTAGCAAATAAGCTGCATTGAAAACTGGATTTCCTAGAGCCAAGATATTCAACCAGACAAATCAACATTTGAAACTGAATTGCAAAACAATTGTGGAAATGTATTTCTTAGAACTGAGAATTCACCAGAACGCCCAACTGTCTGATAAGCATGCTCAAATGGCTTTGAATATTTATTTTGGTGGGTGCAGTTGTAATGATTTTCATCAGAAAAAAACTACATTTTTTTTTTTTAAATAAGCATTTAAATAATTTTTAGAATTTTCAGAAATACGAGACGAGGATTACTATTGATACAGGTGTTTCTTATTTTAGGTATCCAATACAGGGTTCTTCAGAGTATCAATTTCATATATTTCAACTGTCCAGGGATTCCTGCTCTTCAAGATTTCTGGAAGGATATGTGGGTGTAAGATACACTGTGTATGCTAGCCAGGCAACTCATATTGAGGGTAAAGGAAGACCTGGAGATAGGAGAAACACTGAAATGGATGAAAATCACAGTGATCCTAGTACTCCACTTCTCATCTGGGCCATGTTAAAGCAAGATTCAGCTGAGTGCTTACAACTACTTTTGAATACTTCAAACAATGAAAACAATAGCTTCCAGAGAGACATAGATTTCTGCTGAATTATTTGTGTATCATAACAGAAACAAAGGAAGGTATGATACACAGAATAATTTTTATATCTGCCATAATGCTGAATAAAAGTTTGTTCTTTTAAAAGAGGTCTTCTCTCTGGCCTCACTCTCTCTCTCTCTCAAAAAAAAAAAAGAACAAAGCTTTAATTCAAAGCATTTGATTAAATATATCACATGAAAAAACAGGTCTAGATGAGAATGCTGCTATGAATGCCATCCAATAAAAGAGCATAGCTAATCTTCTTTACATTATTTTCATTTCACTGCTGAATTATTAAACAGCAATTTTTCTACTGCTTTGAACTCTGAAATAGCTTTTTCTGCAATACTTATGCTCTCTGCTGCACTGCATCAATCAAATCCAGCTGCCACAAATTTCAAATAGCTTGTTGGAAAAATGTGGTGATTTAACATGCTGCCTGTACTGAACCACTTGACAAAGCTGTAAAGTAGTGAGAACATTTCCATTAAAAATAATTGTCCGTTATCGGCTTCCTAATAGAGTTTTGGTTAATTGACAATTACATACATGTGAAATATTAAGGCAGTTTAAACTAGTCCTTAACCCTCTCCTGTTCTTAATTTACTTTACTATAAAGGCAAGTGAAAAACTATAAATGCAGCTATCGCTGAATCAAGGATTTTAGTGATGTATTTGCTTGGTAATAAGAGGGAGCACTGGCATCAGATCACATACTGAAGAATGCCTCAAGGTACCATCAATCAGGCTCAGATTTATCCAGTTGCAAAGGGGGTCCCCATCCTTCACGCAGGGTAGTATGTCCCCTTCTGCATCATATGACATAGTTGCAGGTATGTGGCTGATGTCAGTGTCTCTAGAATCAACCTCCTCCTTCATAGGGACAGAAAAAAATTCCCTTATAGGTAGGCTACTTGGTATTTGTTCACTGGGAAGAAGTTTTGCTTCTTAATTCTGCATCATCATGGAGAAGTGTTTGCTGATAGTTTAAATGTAGTTCCTGTTGTCCTACAATATAGTGAAAGAACAATTTCTTCTGCTATTAAATATGAAGTATTTTGGACTGGACATCATCTGAGAATCCAAGTTAAAATAAGAACAAGCAAAGAAGTCAGGGACATCCAGAAATCAGAAATCAAGTAAATACAAAAAATCTGTGTTCAGAAGGATCACAACCCAAATGAGAAATATCAGACTGACAGTAAATTGCTGTTGGCAAGCCACTATAAACTAAAGCTGTTGCACGGTTGTTTTCAGAGAATAAAACTTGTGACTGAGGTAAGCCTGACAACAGGGCTGAACATCTTGTGTATACACTGCTATGTCAGCATCCATCTCCTTTGGATCAAGTGAATTGGAATCTGTGGGGAAAACAGAGGGCTGGTAAGAAAAAAAAAATAGGGGTTGACAGGGCTGCTGCGAGGCTGGCTAGCTGACTTCTAACCTACTGCCTGGGAACAAGGTGGTGGCAATGGGAGCAGGAGCTTGGAAAACCTTAAACCCACTCTGAGCCTGTGTGGGGATTGCAAAAGGGGATTGGGGAACAGTGGCAAAGGAAGTCAGATGGCTGTAGGCTGAGCAGGTGCCACTGAGGCCCCTGGCAATCAATGGCCGCAATTGCTGTTTTGCCAGCGGGACATGTGATACCTCGACTGGGCAGAAGGATGCATGACAGAGCTGCCAGATGAATAAGGTTTGGCAAGCCTGAAGGTGGGGATTGAAATCTGGAGCCTTCAGCTAAAAGTGGGGAATTAGTCAGGTCCAGTTTGTAGTGCAGAACACTACAAACAGAATCGGAGTTCACTCAATTTTCCTGCTTAATCTTGTCTTTTTAGTGATTTTGTACGTGTACACTGTTGTTTTCTTTTATGTGCTTCATTATTTTTAATTAGAAAAAACATAACAATAATAATTTACAACTTCAATTCTTCAAAATATTCTTATTTCACACAGGAACCAAACTTGTATTTTTTTTATAAGAAAAGCATATGCTTTTCTTCTATGAGCATCCACACAAAGGAGTGAAAATGAGACATCCATTTTTTTAAAAACAGTATACCTAAAATCATGTTTCTAAATGTTTAATAATGTTAACATGAGTTGGGTTAAACAGCAACTGAAAACAGATATCTAAGTTTAACCTTAGACAGCTGGGTTTGGAAATCTTGGCTTACTAAAACAATAACATATGCATTCATCCACCATTAGTGATTCTGGCTTACCGAGTTGGCTGGACACAAGGACAGATTCCTGCCTTGTCAGCACTTGAATTTGGAGGAGGCAGAGATGTGGATTTACATAGCTGGGAAACAAAAAAAAAAACTTGAAGGGGACTTCATATTCCGTTCTCTTTCATTCAAAATGAACTTTTACTTGATTCATGATAATCAGATTGCTGGACTATTTTATCTGACTGTACTTTGCTCTGACAACTGTATAAATACCAGGTTTTGCAGAATATTAGAGGGTTTTGGATTTTATTCTGAAGTCTGAATTTCATGTCCAGTGATCTGTCTCTATTTTCATGAAGATATGATCTCTCATATTCACCTAGTATAGGAAACTGGCTACACAGGCATGTTTTAAGAGCATGGTTCAGAGTAAACTTTTCAAAAATATAGAAAAGTATAATCAGTATTATAATGTAAATTCAAAGGTAGAGCTATTCATTTCCATATAAATATCAGGAAAAACTTTTTCACTGTGAGAATGACAGAGCACTGGAACAGGCTGCCCAGAGAGGTTGTGGAGTCTCCTTCGCTGGAGACATTCAAAACCCACCTGGATGCGTTCCTGTGTGATGTACTCTAGGTGACCCTGCTCTGGCAGGGGGGTTGGACTAGATGATCTTTCGAGGTCCCTTCCAACCCCTAGGATTCTGTGATTCTGTGATTCTGTGATTGAGCAAAAATAGCCAGACTACTTCGAAAGATTTTGAAATGCAGTGAGAGTTGTTGAATGCAACATTTCTTTTTCTTTATTTTTTTCCTCATGAAAATATATTAAATATTATATGTAGTGATGCAAGTTACAGTCTTTGATTCCATTTGGTTTACACTTCAATACAGGGGTTTTTTTTAAAAAAAGTCTGAAATTTTCCTTAAAATATAATATCTAAATTATATCTGTGGTTCATTTTTATTTTAATAAACAGTGTCTGCTCTAAGATCTAGTGTCTGTGAGATATTTAGGAGATCATATCTCATGTCAGCTACAGACTTTTCTGTGCATGAGGCAAACCAGTCAATCTGCCCCACACTGCATTTTCCCTTTCCATGAAATGGAGATAAAAGTTTTCATTCCGAGACTTCTTTTTTTTTAAGGATAATTCTTAATAAAAACAAGGAACTCAAATACTGTAATGTTGAGAGCAGTATAGGTAAATTTTTAGTGTGTTTGAAGGGGTCATGATATTATGTTTTTTTACAACAGACTGTTGTCTGTTGGATAGTGGTCACTTTATGAAGTACTTTAAATGCTGACAGTATGCATTCCGTAGATGTATTTGTGCATAACCTAAAAGTGAATAGTTTGAACTGAATGACTAAGCAAGTAGGAAGAATATTTTCAGTATGAATTCCTCTTACAAAACACTAGGGTGGGGAAGTTAGTTAATAATGATTTTCATGTCTATGATATAAAAACCCCTCTAGATTATGAGGACATGTTAGAAAAGAAAACTTATTGACTGTGCTAAATAAAAATGTTTTTAATAAATAAATATATTAAACAGCTCAAACTATCACGCAAGACTGGCAGAAATAAACAAAGAAAGCATTAGCTGTATTGAAATGTGCAAAGGCTTAAATAAATAATAAAAGAATCCCAGTTCATGAAAATGTAAAAAAATCTTAAAAAAAGAAAAACAAACCACCTCCAACAGTATGAGTAAGGGAACAAGAAAATATCAAAAGCATGGTTGTATCATATTGTATAGTATTTGATAAATTTTACTTTGTATTTCTACTGGTATTTTCACTATTTGTATTTTGTGGATGAAGAAATATTTTTCTGAGTATTAATATCTTTCCAGCATTTGTTTTATTCTTTTTCTTGAACTTGAAAATAGGGGTCTAAATCTCTTTTTTTTTTACAGCCAAAAAACAATATTGTAAAAGATACAGGGAAGTTCAGTCAAAATATTAGTTTAAACTTTCCACAAGTTTCCAAACTCTAGAAGTAAAAATCAGTACTATTTTAAAATAAAATGTCAATTCAAAATCAAGAAGGGTCAAAAAGGAAAAAAAAAATCCATAAAATTAGTTTTTATAATGTTTTAGAAATTGATTGCATATTTTTTAAAAAAGCCTATATCTCACTCTGTTTTGTACAGAATCTAGCCCAGCAACCTGAATAGTGCCTGTTGTAATAATAAGTTCTGAAAAGAAATCATAAAGCAGTTCTGGTTCCAGAAGCTTGTTTTCTTATTACACTTCCATTTCTGTAGCTAAACACATAGTTTATCTGTCTGTAAGCAACTAAAACAATAGCTTATGTTCATAGATGAATAGCAAAGAAATTTAAATTTATATGTAAATATAAATGTGACAAATCCAGAAATCTTATATCTATGTAGGTGACCTAATTGGTTTGCTTTTAAAATTTCATTGTCTCATCTTCCTTTGTCTTTCATTGAAAAGTTGTAAAGGAGGATTGAATACTTATGTAATATATAATTGTAGTGGCAGTAGGTCAAGTCACAGCTGTTTATTCAGCTTCCCATACAAGCTTCGCTGACAATAACCTGCTCTGGTTACATCATTCTTGGTATTCAAACTCCTAGTTTAAAGCCAAGACAGGTATGTTGACAAAAGCCATAGCACACTCAGATAACCTCTTTTTGTCATAGTCCTTAAAATGGAATGACTGGACTTTTTTTATCAGATGGTAGTATAAAACACATGCAAGAGTTATAAGCCCTGACTATCTCAGTTCATCTGTTTTGTATTGAGTGTATCTATTTGACAGTTTCTATGTGAAGAAACAATAAGGAAAATATAGCCACTAACAGTATAAACATATGGGTAAGTTTCACATTTTCTAATTTTTATTTTTGCAAGTTATCTAAAAATTAGAGTTAGAGGCTACTCTATTTTATTATTATTGTTGTTATTAAATATGATTTATAATACACCGAATAACTTTTCTTCTACTTTCTCCCCTCCTTTTAAAATGAGAGAATACCTTAAGGCTCACATGTACAGCAGTATCTTCCCCTTTCTAACAGTCATATCTGTATTCATTGTATTTCTATCTGTTCTCACCATCTCTTCTAGTGGGAACACTACATTGCCTGCTGGATGGAAATAAAAGATAAGAAAATAACAAAAACTCTCAGTCAGGAAATAAAAACAGTTATCTAGGGCTCAATATTTCAAGGGGATTGCTTGTGGCTCCACAGGAGCTCGTGTTTGACAAGTTCAAATTTTGCATTATGAAACATTTGTTAAGGGAAGAATGTTTTCCTGCTCTGTGCCAGAGGAGAGAGAAATCATGGAATCATAGAATGGTTGGGGTTGGAAAGGACTTTAAAGATCATCTAGTTCCAACCCCCCTGCCATGTGCAGGGACACCTTCCACTAGGCTGGGTTGCTTGAAGCCCCATCCAACCTGTCCTTGAACACTTCCAGGGAGGGAGCAGCCACAACTTCTCTGGTCAACTTCTTCCAGTGTCCGACCACCCTCACAAAACAGAATTTCTTCCTAATCACAGAATCACAGAATCACAGAATTCTAGGGTTGGAAGGAACCTCGAAAGATCATCTAGTCCAACCCCCCTGCCAGAGCAGGGTCACCTAGAGTACATCACACAGGAACGCATCCAGGCGGGTTTTGAATGTCTCCAGTGAAGGAGACTCCACAACCTCTCTGGGCAGCCTGTTCCAGTGCTCTGTCACTCTCACAGTGAAAAAGTTTTTCCTGATATTCACATGGAACCTCCTGTGCTCCAGTTTGCATCCATTGCCCCTTGTCCTATCATTGGTCAT
>VZRW01006037.1:3280-13690 GCA_013398125.1 Aegotheles bennettii | reverse complement strand
CTGGAATGTCTCAAGCAGTTCCATGTCCTTCCTGAACTGTGGGGCCCAGAACTGGACACAATACTCCAGATGTGGCCTCACCAAGGCAGAATAGAGGGGGAGGAGAACCTCTCTCGACCTACTAACCATCCCCCTTCTGATACACCCCAGGATGCCATTGGCCTTCTTGGCCACAAGGGCACATTGCTGGCTCATGGTCATCCTCCTGTCCACCAGGACCTCCAGGTCCCTTTCTCCTACACTGCTCTCCAGCAGGTCAGCCCCCAACCTGTACGTGCATGGTGTTGTTCTTCCCCAGATGCAAAACTCTACACTTGCCCTTGTTGAATTTCATTCAGTTTTTCCCCGCCCAACTCTCCAGCCTACCAAGGTCTCGTTGAATGGCAGCACAACGCTCTGGTGTGTCAGCCACTCCTCCCAATTTAGTGTCATCAGGAAACTTGCTGAGGATACATTCTGTACCCTCATATCCAATCTAAATCTACCCTCTTTCAGTCTGAACCCATTTCCCCTTGTCCTATCACTCTATGCCCTTTTAAAATGCAATGGGCCTTATGAACTCTAGCATAGCTCATTCTCACACTTGGATGGACACATCACAATTTCAACCTTGCACAATTCTCTCCCTATTGCTTTATCTGCATGAATCCAGGTTTTTCAGCAGTTGTTTATTGTGAATCAGTCTAGGAATTTGGTTGACAGTCTCAGGTCTGCATAGTGTAATGACTGAGTTACATGACAGATTCTAAGAGAATTGCTGAGGTATCAAAATTTTAAGACCAGAGTGCTAAGACTTAAAAACATGCATATGATTGCTTTGGGAAAGACTTCTGTGGATCATCATTTCCCTTCACACTCTCAATGTGGATTCTTCAATGTCTACTACAGGCTGCTTGCCCTGCTAAGAATGCACCAACATATCTAAGACAAATTGAGATAACACATGTGGTTTTAACAAGCAAAGGTAAATGGGGGCTATGATACAGTAAGTAGAGGTATGTGGGAAAAGAGAAATGAGTTGTTCTTTACAGAAGTGGAATAAAGATGCATGTGAGGGATCCCAGTATACGTATGCCTGGCAAAGTCAGAAAAGTTGTAGGACATAGGTCCTATGTATTCTGTCATCATAGAAGAGGAGACAATGCATGTTTTCCACTTCTTTCATGTGTGTAGGAGAGCTACTGCTGGGGATGGCATCTGTGGATATCGAGTGTTGTACCCCTTTTCATTCCTGAAACTGAAGAATGGAATAACCATTCTCCTGACTGTCCTCAGGGGGATGTGATAGCTTAAATATGTTTATGGGACATTCAGTTGTATGAAAGGAAGGGATTTACCTGGATGGCCAAGGGTTCTTTCAGTTAGCACTAGCTTGTGCAGTGCTTCCACTTGCTGGGCCAATGGTACTGTCATTATATAGTCTCAATACTGTTAGTGTAAATGCATCTGGCCCTGCCTTGATTATGTGTATGACAAGACTTATGAATCAAACTGTGATATTTCTTTCAGCTGGTTTATAGCTATAATTCCATTCCATGTGTTAATTTTAATTTACGTGCTTTCAGCTGAGAAGAACAAAACTTTATAGAATTATTGTCATAGTTCTTTTCATTTGTAGCAAATGATCTAATCTGTACTGCCTTCCACTATCTGTGAAACTGATTCTTTCTTTATACTTTTTTCTTTTTTAAAAATTAAATTTAACAAAAGGGTGCATCTTTGTATTCTCAGTAACAAAATAAAAATTACATGATAACTCAAAAAGTGATGTCCTAACTTGCTTAACCATTGTAAAATAAACTACACTATTTTGTAAATAACTGACTTGATACAGATGACATTTTAAAAATTCAACACTGTGTTGAAAAATTTTTATATGCCAGTCACTATTTCATGTTGCCATAAAAAACGTGCTAACATATAGTCAGTTCAAAAGATGAAAGATGAAATTGCCATAATCAGTTGTTTCATGTGTTTGCAGAGTCTTTAAAATAAAGTTGGTTTAGTTACACATTCATTGCTTTGATCATATTTTTATAGTCAAGTTTATTAAGTTTCTCCTAAGCAAATGATGAGGTTACATATATACAAATTAACTTATATCATGTATTATGTTGATAGACACAACCAGAGGTGTAAGGGGTTTTGAGACTTCTTATAAATGCCTTCTCTTAGAGATGATAATTTGATAGTCAGAGTTCAACATGCCTAGAGAACAACTGTGTCGTGAACTTCAGTCTCAGGCAAAAGGTCTAGGATGCAGGATGCTCTGAGTCACTAGCAAATCTTTGATTCACAATTCACAGGAGCTAACAATTCATTTTTGGTCATTCTTAGTTTTGGAGATGTCTTTTCACAGGCGTGCTCCCAGCCTGTCTGTGCCTTACCACCACCTAGTTCTAAAATAGTGAGGGACCAGGATAAAGAGTCTGTATCTGATATTCATAGGTGAGGATGATATTGAAAAGGAACAATTTATTTAAGTATCCTACTTTAATGGGATTTAGGATTTTAGCAAAATGTCTGGGAGTCTGTAAGCTGGAGTTTCCAAAAGATGATCTCATCTTTTCTCTAAGAAACCTCCTCAAAAATATTAAAATCTTGCCTTCAGTTTCTAGCAATTATGATTTGAGAACATTGTACTAGAAAACAGAAAATTCACAACTCAGAAAATAATATATTAAAAAGCTGATGACAGGTAAGCACTCAATGAGTTTTAGAGACTTGGCCTATGACTTTTGAAGCCTTGCATTTAGTGAGACAATAATTATATGTTTCCCCAAACCTCCTGCTACTTCATGTCTGGTGCATCCAGAGCTCATTGGAGAATTAATGCCATTCTGGAGCAAGTTTTTAGGCTTTGAAATGTATTGCATTTCTTCCACAGTAGACCAGTGAGAAAACTTTCCTAGGATTCTCAGAAAACAGTAATTTTGTGAAAAATCTCAACTGACATGGGAACTGTTTGATTTGAAAACTGTAAGTGGCCTGGTGTTTGGGTTCAGGCCTGTGGACAGTCTTACTGGTCCCGAACTATATGCTGCTGTGTAAGTATCTGTCCTGACTTCATCTCAGATCAGTGTGAATGGGGCAAATATATGTCTTTGACACAGTTCTTCACCCCAGTGACATTCCACCTACCGGGATACTTAATTTTTTATGCAATCTGTCAAAATCTTCCCAAAAAAATAATTTTGATACCTAATGAGTTTTATGGAACATTTTCATAATTAAAAAAAAAAACCCAAACCAAAAAAACCCTTAAGTAGTTGTCTGTGTTGTCAAATTCAACTCTTCTCACCAAGATAAGCGTTTTTTTCAACTGAATAAATCCCTCTCTGACTTAGGGTAAATCATGGCACATCAGCAAGCTTAAAAGTTTGAGTATTGTTTTTGTTTTTTGTTTTTTTTTAAGGTGAATGTACAGGGTCATCTGCCAGTAAGCTTCAGACCATAAGTAAAAAAACCAGCAAGAAACATCTTTCCAAAATATATAATTTAAATAAATGCAATTATGTGAGAATTAATAACATTCTGCAACTTTTTCAAAAATGGGAAGGAATTACATTTTATGGTGGCCATTTTTTCCTGTAACTTACTTCCTCAGTTCTGGTTTTTGCTGCTCATTCCAGCTATATAATGAAATACCTTCTTGGACTGCTACAGTCAATGAAACAATTAAATTTTAAGACAAAGAAAAATGAAAATTATTGTCAGTTCTGAGTACAGGATTCTTCACTGGAGGGTAGGGAAAAAACTTTTCCAGTGTTTGAAGAGTATAAGGTAGTATTTTACTTCTTATTGCTATTAATACAAATGTAGACAAAAAACATTTTTGAGATAAGGGACACAAACTATAGCTGTAAACACATCCCTGCTCGTCACTTATCCTTTTTGTTCCTTACTAGTCCAACTCTCAAAACTAGTGTAGAAAGATCAATACAACCTGACAAAGAAGAAAGTGGGAAACTGAAGAGGGTGACAATGAATACTACCAATACAAGCACAGACACTCCTTTGGTAAAAGATACTTTTCTCAGTAGCAAAAACTTGAGAGAGTTTGCTTTGTGTTTGAAACTTTTCCCTGTAGCTCCTTTTGAATATCTGAATGCAATACAGAATTTTCTGATTGCACTGGAAAAATTGTGGGTTTTCATCCATTGCACAACAGAGTGTTCAGCTACAGGACTCTGTCCTTCATGTTAGTTTTTTATAAGGCTACTAAAAACATTCAGAAATAAGGAGACAGAAGAGATTTCTGCATGTGAAGCTTTTCTTCACAATGTAGTGAAAAACACCAAACAACTTTATTCTTTTGGAAAATAAAGAAAATATTAGCATTTTTAATTAGCTTGAGAGCTTACACTAATCCTCAGATATGAAATATCACATAAGCTTATTCATTACACTTACTGTTTAAAGAAATATTTTTACAGGAAGATGCTTTTCAAATGGATAATGTTTCCCTGTGCTCTAGTACATTTGTCATTTTAGTAATATAAACATTAGTCTGGAATTCAGAAAATCTGAATTTATATCATGGTTTGACATTGGCTTGCTGCACAATGTTGTGAGCGTTCTCACCTCCTCTGTTTCTGAACTGCTAATAGCAAACATTTCTATAGTAAAGTTTTTCTTAAGACCAATAGAGAAAAAGCATGAAGTAAAGATGATGCTATATTAAATCTTACTCTGCTGCCATATCCAAAACAATTTGTACAAGTTTTGTCTGAATAGTGCTTAGAAACAACAATCTCTATTTATCATAATACTATTTATCTCAGTCATAAAAATTAGATCTTTGGAAAGTTCTACTGGATCTTGCAAGAGTTTCCTTTACTGATCCATGTTCATTAGTACTTCTTGAATTCAATCATTGAAATCAAAACAGCTAAGTCAATTTACACCAGTTTCTGTTCTTAGTATTTTAGCTATGAGATAACATTATTGTAACACAAAAACAACCAAAAAAAACCCCAACAAAATTTCCACTGTAGGCTCTTGTTTCTGTTTTAAATCTCTCATTATCCTACAGTATTTGAAATATCGGAGAACATGTGTCTTGAATGCAGAAGGAACTGATTCGTCCTAAATTAACTCTGAGCTAAGATAATATTTATAATCTGATCTCTCCCAATATGAGAGATTCCCTTAGTAGAAAGTTACTTGTAGAATGTGCCTGACCTGTTACATTAAGGCAATTAGGTGATAAAAGATAGAATGCCTTCAAATGGTTATTTATTTGGCAGAGAAGTAGGAACAGTAATGACAGCAAAGATGGAAAAAAGGTGTGCTGGATTCAATAGCCAAGAGGGGCCACATTCCTCCACTACAGATCAGTTATGAACTGCAATACATGATTTTGTGTGTTTCATGTGGTCTGTGATTTCTCCTACTACTTAGATAGAGATAATTTTAGCTATCAGTCTCCGGAGTGTGATACTGGGAAACCCTATATTTTTCACAGTTCTGAATTACATTTAAATTATATGTTTTGTTTTGATTTTTCTCAGGAATAGAAAATATTTTAGTATCCCAGAGAAAATGTTCATTAATAATGTTCACATTGAAATGGACCATATTGGTGCTGAAGAACAACCAGATATACCAGGATTTGAAACATATAAATCATGTTTTGGACAAAACTGAGAATCAGTCTGAAATAAAGAAGATTGTTCATCTTCTAGATACTACTATCTTAAATTTCTACAATTGCTGTGGCTATTTTAGAACTGATTTTCAATTCAAAGTTTTACTAGATTTATTTTACAGTAGGTATCTGAAACCATTCATCAAGAAAATTTGTAGTGGAATTTCAGGATTTTCTGATATTTTCTTTGAATCACACATTTGAGTTTTTCTGTAAGAGAATCTGAACATATCTGAGCTAAAACATAAATTGTTTAATAGTTAAACACTCCAGTCTATTTTTATTCCATTTCTGTTGGCCAGTTTTCTAGATGATGAAGCTGAAGTGATGAATTCAGTTGGAGAGCATCTGGACTCTCTGTGTATAAATTGTGTGATAAATTCAGTTCATCTTCATGTGAACAAAAATCAATGCAAATACCATCTAAAATGTTCTGGAAGAAAAAAAAATATTGTCAACCAAATTTCTGATAAAATGTGCATTATTAACTTGCTAAAATCAACAAGAATGGAAATAAACTGGTGTGCTCTGTTTATTATAGAGTTTAAAAAGTTTATATATATTATTCTTGTTAATCAATGGCACTTGCACACTTCACAGACAATATGCTGCAGTGTGTAATATTAAGTCTCATTATGAAAAAAATAAAGTACTTTACTGAAATCAATATGACTTTGCATGATATATTATCATGAAATAGGTTACTGCAATAAGTTAATAATAAAGTGTAGGCTACTTCTGAATTAATAATACCTCAAAAAGTCTGTTTAATCTTTATTAATTTTTTGAAAACAAAGTTCTTTTGTGCATATGTATCTAATCTAAGCAACCGTTTGAATATCCCACTTTGCAAATCCTGGAGAGGCAATATGTAACATTCTGTAAAATGGAAAAATATTTCAGTTTTTTTGAAACTATTGGGAGTGGGGCGGCTGGGTATGCCTTTGGGTTTGGTTGGTTTTTTGGTGTATGTTTTAGTGTTTTGTTTTTTTCACTTATCGACTCATACTGTCAAGGTGCTTATCTATATTTCCAAGGTACCTTTAAGCTTGTCTTGATTTTGATATGATTTCTACTGAAATGTAAAGATGTTAATTACAATTTTGTATTTTGTTTCATCAGTTCCAACATGAGGGTTCAATATACAAAAGTCACAATTATATATGACAGTGCTGAGATCTCAATGGGTGCCTGTCACTTTGTCTATGAATTTATTTATACAAAACTGTTTTTAATAAAATTTAAATAAAGAGAAAAACAGAAACAACATATGCCAGTCTAGATCTCTTTGGAAGACCAAGAACACAATTGGATTTATCATTTGGAAGGTAATGAGATCTTTAAAATTCAAATGTATAATGTGTGATGTGAATGATTTTGACAAATATATAATACCTAAAAATTGTTTGTTTTAGCACACAAACACACAGTTCAGAACAAATATCTATATAAATTCTGAAGAGGTATTTGAGCTTTGCTAGCTGTATACTGATAATAAATTTGAAACCGAAGATTAAACTATAGAAAATTTCCTTGGCACACTTGCACTTAAATGAGGTTTTGTAATTTACACGAAGCATAACTGCATTTTTAATAGGTAAAAGGCACATTAGTCATTCAAGTGCTAGAGCATCCTTAGAAGAGTCACTTTACTATGCTTCAATGTAAGGACTATTTATAGGCACACTGATTGTTCTAATTTCAGACTAAACATAAATTCTACCAAATTAAACAAGTATTTAATAATTTATACAATCACACATCAAGGAAAAATAATGTGGTTTTGTTTCCCTGATAAACAGGCTGACCTTTAAAATGAGAAATACAACAGCTGAATGAGGAGATGTTAGTGTTTAATTCTGTCTTTTCATTTAATTCTGTTCTCCTGCATTCTTGAAGAACCCTACTGTGTTCCTGCTACCCTACATTTGACACAGACAACACATTCTAATTCAACTCATATTTCTTAAAAGCATGCAGATAACAATCCTAAACAACTTATATGTTTAAAGCAACATATCAGCTTATAACTGTTACAATAGATCTGAACCAGGCAGTGAAGGGGACCTTTTCATTAAAGAAAAATCTGCATATTCTGCTGTGCCATCAAGGGATACTGAAATGTGTGCACTTGGAACCACACTTTCGGGATAGTTACAGAAATTTTGTTGTCTGTATAGTGCAAATAACTCATATTTTATGCTTCCCATGGCAGAGAGTTTAGGGGTGAGGTAACTCCAAGAACAGAAACACAGTAATCATTAACAAAAAAAAAATAATAATTGCTACCTGAATGGCATGGATATACTGGCTATGTTGTGATTTCTGTTCTACAAAACACATGCATGTGTGGCACACGCACATACACACAATCACACTCAGTGTACAGAAAAAGATCACATCAGTCAAGGCTTCTGGTCCAGAAGTAGTTACACACTGGGCTCAGTTTTTGGCATGGCTATGAATGTGTTCCCCCCAAAGGGAGAGGAGAACAAAAGAGGCTATTGTTTTGTCTTTTTTTAACTTGAATGGTTACAAAATTTGCCAGTGCTCTTCATATTACTCCCAGGCCAACTAGTTATTACCTGGATTATTAGTTTCTGGCTTCCTGTTATAAATGTGTTATAAGTATGTAAAGTTGTTAAGAGTGCTTCTTTCATTCTTTCTCATGAAATCTGAAACATTAGGAAACAAAGGAAATATGAAGAAGATAGACGCACTGGGTCAGATTCTTACTATATACTTAAGAAATAACTTTACTGTAATAGTGTCCAGTCTGCTTTCTTTGAAAGTCATCTGGTTTCTTGCCTGAAACTAGGAAGAAATTAGGTGTTTTCTCTTAGCAGTTTAGACATCAGCAGGAAAGAAGTTGAGGAAAGAAGATGCAATTTTTTAATAGGATCCAAAACAGGTATGTTATGTTGTATACTCACTATGTGACAGAGATGTAAAGAAGAAACCTTCCAGAGCCTTAACAAGTGGTGTGCTAGGGAAAGGGTTTGTTTGACTTATGTGCTACTGTTAGTGAATTATACTCCAGGGAAAAGACCTGAAAAAGATTCAGATAAAGTAGTGAATTTTTTGAGAGCTTCTGTGAAAACTCCCAAATACAGTTAATATATCAAAAGTATTTGTTCTCTAGTAGCTAATAATTGCATCTTTAGTCATCGTTTGTGTTAAGCCTCATTAGCATGAAAACTGAAAATCTTTTAAGATACAGGAATGCTGTGCTTTTAGATTGTTTTTATTAGTTGAATAAAACTGTAAGTTTTATGGTATTCTCTGTTGCTGAAACTTCCACTTAGTACTTCAGAAATTTATGTTTCTGAGCATCACTGTTACAAATGCTGTGTGATTGATGTGTAGGTTGCAAAAATACAACTAAAGCATCTCAGCTAAATATAAATTGAAACATTAGCATTTAAAAAGAATTGACAGTACAAGTAGGTAAGAATTTTAAATTAAAATTAAAATTAATTTTCTATAGAATGAAGAAAATTTATAAAAATAGATTTTTTTTTTCCCTTTTAGACAGTCCAAACACAGCAGAAATACTGCTGAAAAAAAATGTCTAAACTTTTCCTATCTGTGTCCTAGGAATTATGGTGATGGTATTTATTTATTTATTTATTTATGTTTAAATTAATGACTTGCACACACCTGATTTTTTTTTTCTGGTATGAATTTGATAGGCTACATGATACTTAGTCTAAGCACAGATTGAGATACACTCTAATTTATTTAAAAATGTTTATTTTTGTACACATCAATTAAAAGAAAAAAAAAGACAAAAAATCCTTTAAAAAGAAGAGAAACAATTTTCTGGACATACCCCTCTACCCATCTCAACCATTTTCTGGAATGATCTGTCTGATAATGCCAAAATTTGTTTCCTCACTAACTACTTTTTTTTCATTTGACAGGAGCAACCATAGAATTTTCTTTCTCTGGACAGAAAGCTCAGACTGATGTACCCACCCAACACCTACAGATCAGTCATGTATTCTTCTTAGCCACCACCTCCCTTCTCAGTGGAAATACTTAACTCTTCTTTTGGAAGAGGTGAAAAGATTTATGAAAAGAGAAAAGAAAGGATGGAAAACAGAGTAATATGACTACTGCTACTAACAAGCAGCAAATTTGCTTCAGCCTTTTCTATTGATGTGTTGTCCTTGTTTGAGCCATGATTGAATCAGTTTTTCTTTTAGTAATTTTATTTTTCAGCAAAGTCTCTTCTAGTTAACTGCACTTCTTGAAATTAAAGGCATGTTTTTCAGTCAGTGTCTGCCTCTAGGACTGCTAATATTCAATGTTTATAGTTACAGCTGGAGAATGGTGTGCAGAACCAACGCCACTGCTTGGTTCTGCTAAACATCTTACTCTAAAGAAATAGAGAGGTAAAAGGGTCACACCTGCAATCCTCCTACAGGGAAAAGCGGAATAAACAAGTGACCCGAAAGTGACCAAAATAAGTATTCCATCCCATATGCATCATACTTGGTAAAAATCTGAGGGATCAGAAGGGTCAATCTCTTCTTCATTCATGGCTGGCATCCTGGGACGACTCCATTTACTCACAGAATCACAGAATCACAGAATCCTAGGGTTGGAAGGGACCTCGAAGGATCATCTAGTCCAACCCCCCTGCCAGAGCAGGGTCACCTAGAGTACATCACACAGGAACGCATCTAGGTGGGTTTTGAATGTCTCCAGTGAAGGAGACTCCACAACCTCTCTGGGCAGCCTGTTCCAGTGCTCTG
>VZRW01006036.1:90744-182742 GCA_013398125.1 Aegotheles bennettii | reverse complement strand
TTCTGTGATTCTGTGATTATTGAACTGGTATCTTGCCCTCACAAGAAAGCATATTCAAAACTTCCTGAGCAGAAAAAAAAACAAGGAGAATTAATTTTATATATATATATGTATGTATAAAAATATTTTAAGCGTTTGTTTGTGTGTGTTTTGGGTTTTTTTGCTATGTAGAGAGGACTTAATCTAACTTTACTTTTGTAAATTTGTGTAAGAGTTCCATCATTTAAAGCAGAATTCTATATGAATGTAATCAGCATGCATCCTTTTTCATAAAACATAGTTTATGTTTTTTGCAGAGGGAATTGTAGAGGTTTCCTTGTTTGATGGTGTATATTCACATATAGAGAGACTGAAAAGCAGATCAAAAGTTAACTTACGTCTGTATGTCCCTCTTTAGTTAATAGCAGAAAGGGAATGATATAGATAATTACTACCTATTTTCCCTCTGTAACAAAAGTAATTAACATTAAAATATCAGAGAAAAGACCAAATTGATCTAACAATATGAAAAAAAGAATTTATGAATGTTTATTATGAAGGTGTTTTTCCCTGATACTGTTCATGATATAGCTTGGCGAAAATCAGGATAAATTATTTGCAAAAGTATGAACCTGCATTTGAAACAGAGGCAACTGTGGCATTGTTCTGAATGTAAATTTGTAAATGAAGGAAAGAATTTTTTTTCTGAGATTCTTTCAAGGGTTTTCAGCAAGAACAGTTCACAAATAATTCTCTGATATCTGTAGGTTTAAGACCAAGGACCAAATGAAAAGATGCTTGATTTAAATGAATATTACTAAGCAACAGGGCTTGAATAAAAAAAAAATGTTTTATTTATAAAAACAACTATATGCATGCACAGGTTACAGCACATGGAGTAAGAAGATTGGAAGATAGCAAACTATTGATATAGAGGAAATTAACTCCTAGAAGTTCCAGCAATTCTCTGCCTGCCCTAGCCAAAGGCTGATTATGACAAAATCAATCAAATGAAATTTAAAAAACCTCTATACCCTGTATAACTAGAAAGACAATATGTGCATGACATTCAAGCTTCTCATAATGGTAACAACAAGGATGCTAAGAGTTTATGCTGAAGGAATGCTAAAAAGATAATACAGAAGACGTAATTTAAACATTTCAGAAACCCAGATAGATGGATCTCTCCTTCAGATATAAGGCCGTACATGTACATGTAAGTACAATTATAGAATGAAACAACAAAAACACACTGCTCCTGGGTATATACATACAGGACCTGGGTACAGGTCTTGTACCTGAGGTAATATAACCTCATTCCTAATTACCCCTTTCCTAATTCCTCATTCCTAATAACCTAAATAACCTCATTCCTAATTACCTCTTTCCAACCTCCACAAAAGTAGTTTGATATTCTTCACTGTGATGGTGTTGAGATGCTGGGATTGGAGAAGTGGATAAACCTTCCCTGGAAGTGTTCAAGACCAGGTTGGATGGGGCTTTGAGCAAGCTGATCTGGGGGGAGGTGTCCTTGCTCATGGCAGGGGAGTTGGAACTAGATGATCTTCAGGGTCCCTTCCAATCCAAACCATTTTATGTTCTATGATTCTATAATATTTTCTAATGAAGAAACGTAAGTAGGATATTAAATCTCTGTAGTTGTGCTGCTGTATCTGACTGGATTTAATGCATCTCCTCTGCCCCCTCATCTTTCCAATGCAGTATGGTCCAGAGTATCATATTCTTTCACATAGATGCAGGAATATGTATTTACACTACTGAAGATTCATATTCTTTCTGTATATAATTTTTTTTACAATTCTTTGCACCATTTCTCTGATTTTCATAGCTCATGTTGAGCTTATCTTCCAGGGCCTGTACACTGAAAAATTAAAAGTAATTCAGTTTAGCTCATTACCTCATCTGCTAATGGTCTGGTTTCATTGCACATTCATTGTTGCTGCTAATTTCATGCAGCACTAGCTTTCTTGTAGATTTTCCTATTGTATAGTTTGTTCCACAGTTATTCCTACTTTTTTCCAGTATGAAAAACCCATGTAAAAATAATGCAGGAGGGAGGAGAGAGGGATGACTTACTGAAAGTTTTATGGTTGTACAGGTCTAAAATTTATATTCAACAGAACAGTGCCCTTACTATAAGGTACATCTGCATTGCCCTTGAATAAATCACCTGTTGTATATTGGTAGACTCGGAATGCTTACTATGTTGTTACTAATTTAATTAATGAAAGAACCAAGGAAATTTTTGGATCAAGCCTTGGGGTATTTCTGAGTTTTCAGTGCAAAATAGACCTTCTGTATGATCTGTGATCATTATTCCTATCCCTTGCTCTCAGTGTAGCCTGTCCCCTCTGTGACCAAGCAATTTTGTGGCAGATGTGAAGTGTTTTCAGAGTACTAATTGTTCATATGCTCTTATGGGTATTGCAATGTATTATATATTAGTCTCAAATTTAAATTTAGTGCACTGATATTTTTCACCATCTTGTAATCTCTATAAACATTTGGTCTGCACCTGGCAGAGTTGTTTTAGCTAAAATTGTTGTTGCTGCTGAGCAAGCATTGGTGTTTGCTTTAACATAAATATGTTCTCTACTGAAGCTGCTTGTGGAAACTAAGTATTTTTTATTTGTTTTCAAATCTCCTTTAAAATATTTTGACTTTTTAAAAATGTAGTGGATGTTCATCTACTTTACTTGTTTTCCCACACTTTCAAACCCCATTTCCATTTCCATTACCCTTCAGACATGTAAACTGGCTGTTGGTTTCTTTTGTTGCTTTTGTGGTAGACCAAAAGGTACTTAAAACTATGCATGCAATTTTTGTTCTTATTTAATTATCAATGGAACTTGAGGATTGCTTCAACTGGTTTAGAAATATTTACTACTCCCAGTAAATACAACTCAGCAATAATTCTTTGACTTTGGAGATGTTATTTCAAAGATTATCCTGGCTCAACTAATTTTATACATACCACAACACAGATGTCAAGTTTTTACTTTATCATTAAGCTAAGATATTCTGACATTTTCCATTTAGTTACAAAAATGCAGGTCACATGAACTTATGTCTTTTGTGCTGACACTGATTTTTATCTCTTTATCTGGCACCTCATACTAAGGGTCTTTATCTTCTTCTTCAATAACATTAGACCACTAACAAAACCCATCTCTCTGTGCTTGGATTTCATGAGTCAATCTATATGCAAAAGGAGTAATTTCTACTTCCTTAGAAGATAATGTGCCCCATGGTTCCTTCCTAGCAGCCAATTTTTAGTAGACTTCAGTTGCATTTTTAAAAGACTGTATCATGCTTTAGTATTTTTATTTGGATACTGCAATGATTTAGGTACTGTGTCTATTAATTAATCATTATGATCTCATTTTTGATTGTAAGAAAAAAAGCCATATATTGATATTTCTTTTCCTTCTGCTTTTCATCTTCCATGTGAACAAAATTATTAATAAGTTCTGACAGAGAATAAAAGTAGATCAATGGCTTAAATGTTAAGGTAAGCTAGGTGGTAACTCCTATTATTAGTTCTTTTAAGCAAAGCTAACAGATTAAGCAGCTGCAGAAATCTATCTACCTCAGTGTTTTCTTTGTGCATAACAGAACAGATAAGCTTATACTAAAGGTGGATGTAAGGTGTACATCTTTGGTAATACGTAAAATACACTGGAACAGGACTTGTAAAACATTGCTGGATTTCAGGCTGGAATTTTTAAGAAAGATTGTGCAGAAAAAAAAGATCTTGGTACTCCCCGCTGGCCTGAGCATTGTCTCAACCTCCCTATCAGAGCTCCAAAACAAACAGGCAGGGGCTAAGCCCTCCACGGGGTCTTCTGGCAACAATTTCATCCAAAGAAATGTAAACCTAAACAAGACCTCTATTCAGTTTTTGTACCATAATATCTGTCTATGAAATGTGCTATTGTCTTATCTTTTAACTTTGTAGTGACAAATATGTAAAGTTGTTTGTATTTTCGTTGTAAGAACATAAGTAATGAATATTTATAATGGGTTTGGTCTACAGGGCATGAATTACCATTTGGTTTAACTGTATATAAATGTTTTTTGTTTTGTTTTGTAGTCTTAATCACTACTTGCTTAAAATAATCCCTTTAAAATAATTACATGCACTGCTTTCATTCTCTTAGTCTTAGACTTATGCCATGTACTTGCTTTATTATATAAAACATTTCTAGATCCTCATAGTTTTAATGTTATTAGAAATCAATCCTGATATTAAGCATAAGTCTATTAGAATACAGTAGGAAACAAATTCTAAACATGTCAGGAATAAAACTCTTTCACGTCTGTTTATAGGCAAAATTTTGCACACTGCATGCTTTCCCTGAGCAGTGGCTACAGCCAGGAAATTTTTCTCTTCTAATATGTGATAAATTGACTTGCATATTTTTAAAAAAGAAGAGAGCATAGAGGTTCTGCAGGGTGCAGATTATTATAAATACTTAGTGTTATTAAATTTACAGCAGAACTTAGAGTATGTGTAAATGGATTGAGATTTTTTAGGAGAAATATTAAAAAGATAATTAGTTGTAACAAAGGAATTTTGAAGGTGCACACACTATCTTGGCTCTATATATCCATCTTGTATATGGTCATACTTTATACATTGATTCTTCATTAGTGGAAATGAAAAATTTTAAACAATACAGGCAAATATGAACACACACCCAGGTTATGTAGAGTACAAGGTAATTGCTGTTGCATTTTTACACTAGAGTATCAGTTACAAAAGTAAAAGTGTTGACTCTAAATCAGGAATATCTTTTTTGTGTTGTTTGTCAATGTCTGCTAAAGAAGAACAGAAACCCTGATTAGGTGATAAAGAAAATGGATGAGTGTGTGTTGCAAAAAGTAAACACATCATCAGCTGTAGGATCCAAGTCTTTTGTAGTCCAATTAGAACTCAAATAAGAACATCCATTAAAATGACACCAAATGAGAACTTTTAACCTTTGATACTTAGCAATATGAATCTGGCAAACATATTTTCAGGAAGCTCGAAAAACGAATCTTTATTTGGAAAGTAGAACACAAATTATCTTCCTGCCTTTTTGCCTAGTGGAAATAATGTTAACAGTTCAAACAAAAATGCCTTTTTAAGGATGATTTGCCAAGTAACGCATAACAGTTGTACAAGTCCTCACTGCTCTAAATAAAGAAATGCTCACAGAATTAAGAGGTTGATCCTTTTGAACCTGATAATCATTGTTCACGTATTAAAAGTATCAGCTTGCAGTTCTTTCCATGTAAAATATAACCTTGAAAATGTAGACTAGCCTACATTGAAAGCATAGGCTGAAAGCAAATCATTACCTTTCCATAAAATTAACAAGATTTTCCTGCTCTCCCACTGATAGCCTTATCCTTCAGGGATGACATTTAAGAACTATGAAGACCCTACTTATGTTTTTGTATTCAAAATCTTATTCCAAGTCTCTTTAGTTCCATGAAGGCATAGAGACTTCACAGAAATGAAAACTGAATCAGCCAAACTTTTATTAGCTTTTTTGCTTTTTTGTTTTTTCTATCTTTCCTGGAGGATAGTCTTGTAAGGAGACCTCATAGACTGTGGTGAGATGCTCCACTCTTCCAGGAAAAAAGAGCTAAAGAGTAGTTGATACTAGTACCTTTGGATCACAAATTCCAATCATCTTAAAGCTTCTCTGAGAGATTTAGCTTCTGGGATCATATAAAATTAAATTAGAATTTTAGATTACTTAACAAGTTTCTACAATAAATGAAGAGGTAAGCTAAAAGAACTGATCCTACTTGCTCTAAAAAAGACAAAACATATTAGTCTGTCTTACAAATTCACCATGCAAATCTATTAACTTTCAGTACTTGGTTTGATATAATTACATGACTGAGATATAAAATGTTTTTTTAATTTTTTTCCTCAGCTTCTCACTGTTTAGTTTGATATAAAGAGAAATATTCAGGACACAGTGTGGTTAACTGTTAAATTGGGGTATTAGATATATAACAGTATTCAAGATTATAATAATGTCAGGAATTTCTTCCTGTTTGAAGATGAATACAAAACTGGCAGTTTGATGTATCACAAGTTTCACTACTATAATTGCATTGCTGAGATGGAAAAGACATCTTATTTGACCTAGAAATGAGTCATATAGTCAGTGACAGTTGACATTTTATAGCAGTCTTCATGGTGGTCTAGCTTTCACCTGCATTCTGCTGGTCTTTGAGATGCTGGCTAAGAGCTTTATTTCCTTTTAATAGGATAAGAAGGGAAAAGGATAGAGTAGAGACTGAATGTCCTCTTGAACTCAGTTGCCATGAAATGTGTACTTTCTCAAGAAGACAAATAGAAGGAGGACTGGAGAAGTAGATCATGTGGAAAGAGTGCAACAGAAAGGCTGGAAAAAAACTCCAACCAAATATATTAAGAAGAGATTGAAAGAAAGGAAAATGGTTATCTGACGAAAAGGAGTGAAAACTGATTTATAGATTTATCATGTGATCAGTCTGATGGAAGAGAAGATCCAATGACTAGGGATTCAGCTCAAGATATTAGTAAGTTTCAGACAAGACAAAGGAGAAGAACAAGGAAGAAATGCAATTCAGATTCTACATTACAAGACCTGTAGTCATCTACTGAACATAGTCAATGCAATATATTTCAAAAATCTTTAGTAATAACAACTGATAGCCTAAATTGGATACCAAGGACAGAAAGATGTAGGAGTAAGTATTTAGGGATAGCACAAAAGCTGAGAAGGAACTTTGGTTTGAGCGTGGGAAAATTCACTGATCATTCTTTATGCTGGGGTAAATTAAATTACAGGAACAAAATGCATATGCCCGGTGACTGCAAATAAGTTCAAGGAGTAGTATTTTAAGGGATATATGATTACCAGGACCACTGATGGAACAAAGGAATCTTCTTTGATGGATTGGTTCTATATGAGGTATTAGTCATTTAGCATTGAAGCTGGCATGAAACAACACCTTTTACTGAAGAATATAGAGAATGGGATGAGGTAAATTTATGATTTCCACTTTTGGCTGTAATAATAATGATAAGGGAAATAGGGAAAATAAGGGTACACTAAAAAATTCAAGAAAGAAAATAGAAGTGATGTGCAACACCTGTTATAGCAATGTGGATACCAAAAACATGATGAAAAGACATTGCAAATCAGATTTAAAAAAATTGGAATCATATATATATATATGTATACATATATACACATAATTATAAAAAGGCAAAATTGGTGGTGTCCTACTGCATATAAAAGACTCTAGAAGGGTAACAGAAACAGAACAGCTCAGGTTGGAAAAGACCTTGAAAAATCATCTGGTCCAACCTTCTATAGGAAAGGGAGGTTAGATGAGATTATCTAGCACCCTGTACAATCACACCTTGAAAACTCCATCACATTCCTGGGGAGGTTGTTTCAGTGATTAATTTTTACTGTAAGAAATTTCCTTCTTATATTAGGATGAAACCTTTCCCAATGCAACTCGTACCCATTGCCCCTTGTCCTCTCCATGTTCCTTGTGAAGAGAGAGCCTCTGTCCTCTTTGCAGTTGCTGTTTAAATACTGGAATACTGTGACGATGTTCTCCCGAGCCTTCTCTTAACATGGGGAGTTTAATATCTGCTTGCACTAAAGTCACTTTGGAGATGAATATTGAAAGATTCTGTGATGGTATTGGTAGGAATTACAAGAACTTTTATGACCATTGTGTTTATGTGTATATTAAAGTTTCCTTATCAAATAGCCACTGGTGGCAATTGTCATATGAATGGAAGGCAATAGTGCCAGGTTTGGATAAAAAGGCTCTCAGCTTTATCACTCAAATTAACAAGAATAGACCTCTGATTACAGGAAACTGAAGTATTTAGCATAAAAATTGAAACTTTGAAAAGAAATATTTCTCAAAATTTTTCAAAAATTATTCATGAGACTTCATTTCAAAAATTATTCATGAGACTGCCTGACTGAAAAATAAAAATGCAGTCCTTACACATGGTGGAGGGTGTGGAAAAGAAGATAACATGGAAGATCATAGTTTCAACATTCAGATCCTGTATGCAGTAGTACTAATCAAATATTGAAGATTTCAGCATGGAAGTAAACACAAAGTAAAAAATACCCAATAACGTAGGTTTATCAAGAATAGTTCATGTTAGAGATTCTAATCTTTGGCTTTGAGAGAACAATTGATTTTTCAAGACAATAAGAGACTTTTATATCTCTTTTAATAACCACTTAGTAAAGGTTTTGATATGGCTACACATAGAATACTACTATTTCAAAGGGGGAAAACAGGATTAATGCAGTAACTGTGAGAAAAGCAAGTAAATAGAAGTGAGACAGTGGACAATTATTGGGCTATAAAGGTCTACCTTTCACTGAGAATTTTGGCACAGAAAAAAAGAAAGACAGGGCAAATCTGTTGATTACGTGAAGATGCATGGCCTTTATGTAGATTAATTCCAATACGTTGAACAGAAAGTAACAGATGATCCTGAGATTTGGCAAAATGTAAGTCAGGGAAAATTTTAACAAGCTAAACACACTAGGAACTAATCTGAATTTAGTCCATAAGCTTCAGTTCAGCAGCTGTGTCCATAGTTTATTTTTCATTTCAATGTATATAATTGTGTACTATATATATATGTATACATGTACACACAAATATATGAATTATCATTTTTATGCAGCTATGAAAGGCCTGAAAAACACTAAAAACAGTTGCAGATGTACAACTGATCATACATTAAAGAGTAGGATGTCTGTGGTCCGTTGAAGGACTAGAGAGGATACATGCAAGACAAATGTAATATGATGCAGAGAGGATGAGCAGATCAGGAAATGGCCCAATATGGCATGCAAAGATTTAAACATTTGGCATCTGACCTTGAAAATGTGCTTAGTGGTTGTCTAATCTAAATACCTAATAAAATGTGTGATAGATACATGACAGAAGATAGTATCAAGTAGAAAAACATATGGATATAAAGGGTAGTCATCACTTGAAATCCCTGTTTGCCAGCTGCTGAAACCTCCTGTGTGCTGTTTAATCACTGCTACACAATGTTGTGCTCATTATTTGCCAGACTGTGGGATAAAGGACACTGAGTGATAGCTTTGGTATTTGACCAAGCTTTGTGGCTGGACAAGGTTAAATGAGTGTCATCTCTGGACTGATGTTAGAAATAGCTTCTAAGCAGTCTATTGTGGTCACTGAAGAAGGAGTCTCTGGAGTGCCAGTAACGGTCAGTGAGCCAAAATGGTCAGTAGCCAGTGAAAGGCAGATCCTGAAAGAAGCCACCAGCAAACATATCTGTTTTTACTAGTGATGGGAAAGTATTAATATAATTGTTTAATAACATTTGTCATTTAAACTTCTCTGTACACTTCCAAGACATTCATCCACAAGAGGAAATTCCAGCTGATTCTGGCACAGAGATGAAGTAATAGGAGAACCAGAGAACTGGTGGTCTTCTATGACAGTAAACAGAGAGGCTGGTTTATTTAATCTAGCAAAATAAAGTTCAAAGGTGAAGACTGAATGTCCCAAAGACTACACACCACCTATGGGGAAGACTCTTTAAAATTCAAGGAAGCAAATACAAAACAAAACAAAACAAAACACAAAAAAAGTAGATGCAGCTGTTGTAAAAAGCTTTTTGCAAAAAAAAGGTTATCTGGGGTCTTGGAAATTAGGGGTTGGAAATGAAAGGGAAAAACGTTTTTCTATTTCCAGTGCATGACCTTTCAAATCAGGTTTAAGTAAGAGTGGAGAGGAGACAAGCCACTAAACAAGCTTTGAGGTAGACCTTAATAAACACAAGAATAAGATTATGTGTTATGATGATAAGAAAATGTAGAAAGTTCCATTTACTGTTGTGTTCAGTGTTAATACGCTAGGATCATTTTATATTCTTTTTCTTATAAACTTATTCTTTACAAGTAAATAATTTACTTAATTCATACCATTCCCAAAGTATTCACCTTTTGTTTAAAATACAAACTGAATCCTAGCCCTCAAGCCTTTATTTCTGTGTCTCTTTCCAGCTGGTAGAAATAAAAATCCACCATTCAATGAAGTCACTGGTAAAAGAGAAGAGGCAGCAAAGAAAAGTGAAGCAAACTCTAGGAAATATTCAGCTTAGGATATATTACTAAATGGAAAACCTGGAGCGGCTAACACACTCTTCTGTACTCTACCATGACACCTCAGGATAATCGAAAGCAAGAGGCCTAGTACAAATTTTATCTTAAGACTATGCAGCAAAATGTTAGAGGCTATATACAAAACTACTGATTTCTGTGATATTGCCAGATGAGTTTCCCCATGCTATATTTATTGCAGTCCTTTACTGCATGTGGAGATGACTAATGTGCATTTACTGGTGTATTTATGTGAAAAGTTCCCTATCATATTCCTTACCTACTGGAAATGCCTAGTGACAACACATGGTGATATTTACATTAACAACCTCCTGATTAATACCAGAGAGCCCATTTGCAAACAAATGGTCTATATCAATGAGATATGTGGATAATATTTTGTATGTGAGTTTAGCAGTTCATGGAGTGGTGGTATTACTGACAAACCCAGCTGTTATTCACCTCATGAGCTCTTTTGTAGTGTTTCAGAAAGCTTAATCTTGTATAAAATGGTATTTTTCATGTCTTAGATGGTTGGAATATGATTTCAAATTTGCACATTGGCAGTCAACCTTGACCACCCTGTGAAAGAGAGTGCAACACAATATGATCTCTGCTCCATGACTTCAGGCAGAGAACTACAGAAAAAGGTCAGTGGATATTTTGCCCATTATTCAGATGAAGATGTAGATGTAGAAATGAACAACTGCTGTGTTGGTTTGGAAAATGAAAATCACCATTAACACAATACAATATAGCGGAGGTTTTGCTACTTTTGCCATTCTGACTGTCTTTGGAGACAAGTATTTCTTATCATCTTTTGGCGCAATTTGTGAAAGAAATTGAGTTTTTCATAAAAAAATAAGGTTTTATTAAATGTTTTTGAAATATGCACTTTTTCTTTTTTAATTTATTCTCATAAGCAAGGTTTTGAAACAATTAGTGATTGCTTTTTCGGTACTAGTTGGATAATCAGTTCAGCTTTAACCTTACACTGTTCTCCTGCAAAACAAAGAAAAATGATTTTGAGTCAAAAAGGTACACAGTTTTGTAACATTTCATAGAAGACTGGCAGATTTTAGGATAACAGTTATTCAACAACAAGAAAAAATAACTTTAAGAGTAAGGAGTGCATATGCTGTTCAATATGTTCTAGCTGCATTCAGGATCTCAGTTGCTGCAACCGGTCCTTTTCTATATGGGTGTGAGAAACAGAGTTATTATGGGGCTCATTAATAAAAAAATTACCTATACATACATAAGCAAGTAAGTACTAGATCAAAGTATGAATATGTCGCAGTGAAGAATATAGGCCATTTACAAAACCTGTAGCTTCTGTGCCAGCTCTGTGACTACAGATCTTCTCAAGCACCTCCATGAAACTCCCTAAAATCACTACCATGAGCTCCCCCACTCCCAAGGGTTTAGTTGTGTGGGTACAAAGGATACAGGATCCAGCCCTGACATGTCTTAGCTGTGTTACCTTGACTCAGACTGCAGAGAAAAAGCCATGAGACAGTTTGTAAAGACAGAAAAAGGTAAAATTTACAGAAGTAGGATTGCTGAGATGGATGGAATCGTTAATAAATCAAGAGGAAAAACAACAGCAAGGAATGGTAGAAAGTGCAAAAGGAAATCAGCAAAGCTAGTTAGTTTTCCTGGAGGTTGTTGGGTCGAGTTGTCAGTACGGTCAGTTGATGAGAGACAGCAGCTCAGCAACAGCAAGGGCCAGTCCTGTGTAGCTACAGAGCTAATCCTTCTCCCCTGGAGACCACCTTTCTGGCACATATATGATGTGCTGTGTAGTGTTGGTGTGCTGTATCGGGGAGGTGACCAAGACAATGCTTGGCCAAACAGCTCTCTAACAGCCCTTAGTACTTTAAAGTTGTGTATACTTCACTTGCAGAGTCTCTTTGCACTTGGTTACAGATGCCTGGACAAAGAGTCCCAAATGAGGGATTGTAACATCAGGACGAATCCCTTGTATTTCAACATGGAGGCTATGGGATGGCACCTGGTGAGGCTCAACTCCTTAGGGCACATGGCTTTCTATCTTTCAGGCAGGATCTTAGTAAAAAAAACCTCATAGTCCTTTTATCACTATATCTTACTGAAGTGCAGACACAAATAGCAACAGGTATGTTTATATTCATCACCCTGTTGGTGTCACTGCTGCTTTTCTGTTAACCACCCACACCCTAAAGACTTTTCTGCTTGAGCTCCTCTCTAAGAGCACTGCAAACCTTACATTTCAAATGTCATGAATGATGGCTTTCAGCTCTGAGCAAGTAGAACTATTTCTCATCTAGAAGTAGAGGACAATTGTAGAAAAATGTGATTTCAGTCAGCACATTGACAGAAAATGATGGGACTATCTATGGAAGCACTAAATGAACCAAAAGGAAAGATGTATATACAGTTTTTGATCAATGGCAATTGTGCAGCAGATATATTTCTAAACGGTAGAGGAATGGGGAGACGTAAATAAATGATTGTAGCAGGATAAACTAGTAACTGAATGTTGGCATTACACTGAAGGTTTGGGAGCCTGGATTAAAACGTGGCTGAAACTTTGCCTTGTTTATTAAAGACAAACTGCTGTAGCCTGCTCTAAAACAGTATAGACATGACATATTTTAATGTATAATGCACTTCTGTGAATTGATATTGATATTGACCTTACCCTTCGCATTTGGCTCTAGCATTCTATTTCTTTCCCTTATTTCACTAATGATGAAGCTTCTCTCCTTTTGTAATTATCACTAGTAATTGATTGTACACCCAGAAGAAGAATACTTTTTTTTTTTTGGACACTGAGTGGGACTGAAGACTGTTTTTTTTCTGTTTAATTCATGTAATTATAACATACATAGACCTGCCTTATTAACATAACATATGATCTACTTCATTGTCACATTTGAAAATGTCAATTTCCAATTCAATCTTAAGATCCTTCCAGTATAACAATTTGTCTTTGTGAACAGATATAGTTAATCTAGAGTGTCACAGTAAGTGACACACCTCTTCCACTGGTGTGTCTTCTCTTTGGTGGCATGATATATTCTCTGCTGCCTTGTTTATAGATAGATTCTCTTAAAGAAAAGAATAAAAATACATATCAGTAAACACTGTTAACTAATTTCAGTACTTATTTTTGGGAAAGGGGTTTTCTATTCTGTTTGATGCATCCAAAGACAAATGTGTTCCATTCAAAAATTGTTGGGCCATTTTGGATTTGGAAAGTGCAGATAATAATAATTTTTGGCCTGAAAATAAAGTATGTCCCATGATTTTCAATACTCAGTTATGTTTTTGAAAATTATTCCTTTTCTTTCATACAGACCAAATAAACAGTATATTGGAGCTCTTTATCTACTGTGTATCAGTGTTATCAAATTTTTGGTCAATTGTGAATAATTAGTAATTTTGTGATAGAAATTGTCACTTAGAAACCAAATATGGATTTGTCTAGACAATGTGGCTCAGACAAAGTGATGACAAGATGTAAAATGCTAGTGATCATAACTGCTTACTACAGATACCACTAAAAAATTCCAGATTACGGCAAACAGCTAGGTAAATGATTAGGATTTGGCCATAGTACAACATAGTACAACATAGTGTACTGCTTGAGATGTCATGTCTCATCTATACCCACACTTTATGCCGTTGACATACCGTGTACTCCGTAAGGAAGAAAGGACATAAGAGAGTCATTCCCAGCCAGAACTTTGTCCTTGTCATTGAGGAAAAGCACATGGAAATGGGTTGACAATATCTGACTCCTTTTCCTTATGGGAGCCCTGAAGAGGATTTTAGCATTTTGGTGAGGGCTTTCCTATGGAGTGCCAGAGTAGCATTCTCAAGAGTCAGAGCTGATCTGTTCTTCTCTACAACATACTGATTCTCTCACTTCTCTGGAACAAGGAACAAATTTAATCCTTTCAGTGTAGACATCTGAATACAGATGCAGCCCAAGAAGACCATGTTCTGTTCCTATTATAGAAAAGATACACTTTTTTTTTTTGCTAGTATGATTGTCCGCAAGGACCAGACCGTCATATCTTTGGGATCACAAATCAAACATTTTTTTAAATTTCATTATCCTATGAGATATTAGCTATCACAACGCTAAATATATATATATCTATAGTCTGGTATATTGTCTTGCTGTGTTAAATATATTTCTTCAAAATTATAGACATAATAAAAATTCATGACAATATAAAAATACATTAGTGGTTTTCTTATTCTTTTGAATATGTTATTGATTTTAAAGTATTTTTCCTTATTTACAAAGCCTCTGGCAATATTGGTCCTTAGTTCTTCAATTTTCTTTTCTTCCTTTTCCTATTGCTATGATTTTTAGGTCAGAATACCCTGACTCATGATTTTGTCCTAAATATAATTTAAAGACTGTGGATGTTTGAGCTTTTAGTATGTGTTTTCACAATGAAATTAAATTCCTATTTATATTTGGAAAGCTGGTTGTGGATTTGGCTTCTTAAAGCAGAATTTGAAAGATCTATTTTCTATACTACTTCTGCTTGCTTGAGATTCAAAACTCCCTGGGACTCTGAGAATGGCACTTTATAAATGAAATTTACTATTATTGCTGTTTTCTCCACAGTAAAAGCTATTGTTAGTGACAACTGAGTTGCAGCCTTACAGCTCCCTGTCCACTATTATAATGTGCCAAACTTCTTCTTTTGGGCTCAAACATGCTATGCTTAGGTTAAGCTGAAAAATTTTGGTTGACTGGTTGACTGAAGTTGGTTCAGATTTATTTTAGTTATTTTAATTTTACATCAAAAATCTATATACAAACAAACCAGCATCTATTTAAAAACACAGGATGTATCTTTAAAAGCTCAGTTTTCTTAGACAAATAACTTGAAGAAGTTGAAATATGAAGGTCAGGTGTTTAGCTGCTGTAAATATTGTAATTTCATTCATTTAAATTAAGCTTTGCCTGTTCATATATTTTAGTCCTCAAATATCTGTCTCCTACCTGGTATGTCTCCATGAGGAATTATCATTCATAACAGGTTGATCTTAAGTGGTAAGTGGGAGTCAGTGAGTATGCGTGATTGTGAGTGCTAGAAGTTACTTGGAAACTTAAGTCATAGAGAATATATTAAGCTTTTGAGAAGTTTCTTAAAATCTAATTACATTTAAAGTATAACTTCAGATTAGAAGTTTTAAAATGATGTTTTGTTCTCATTTCCTTATTAGTTGATATCAGAAAAAAAAATCAAAGGTTTAACTGTAATATAATTTCTATACAAAACTATTTAGTGCGTTAATATGTAACCCTTAGCTTTATGGATTATTTCTTAATGAAGTAGTATTATTTGTTATAGCTCAGATTATCTGGGAGACTGCCCATGTTGACTTTGTGAATCTTATATGGTTTACTGTGTTCCAACTGTATATTGTTGTAGACTGTCTGAAGAGGTAAAAGGAGTTTATGAAGATTATGTTAAGAAACCTAAAGACAGGGCAAGCAGCCGACACAAGTCAGCCTAAGGTCCCTATTTCATGTAATTTAAGAACAGATGGAACAACTTTTCAGGGAGAAATTTGTTAACTGCTTATATTCAGTTTAGGAGCCTCAGTATAATATAGGAAATGTTTTCCTTCCTAATAAAATAATTTCTTAAAAATAGTTCACTTGACGTAAATTATTCAATAGTTTCTTTGGCAAAAGAGTAGAAACGAGTAAATTAATAAAACTTGGAAGAAAGTGATACAGATTCTGTTTCTTTCTCTTCCTACCTAGTGGTTAGGGCATTCATCTCAGTTGATGGAGGCACAAAATCAATCTTCTCCCCTGCTTGAAAGGGACTAATCCCATATTGTAACAAGGATTCATTCCCACAATACTATGATATATTTTGGGGTGGGCTACACTCAGTATCACCCCTTGACTGCGGATCCATAAATATTGGATATGTATTAAGAAAACTTACTCTAGAAGCTGATGGTTTAAAGGGTGTTTCAGTCATTCCCCAAGGTTTGACAGATTTTGTCTTCGGAGCCTAATATTGCCTTTTGAATATCTTCCAGCCTGGTGATTTATTCAAGATGTGAAAATCTTATTCAGAACAAGAATTTAAATATGCCCCATAATTAAGATATTGTGCTGTTGTCTTTCTTAACCATTAAAATAGAAAGACATCACCAGGTGAAACTGAAGCTAGCTTACCCCAGAATATTTTATTATATGGTACTTAAAGCACTCTGAATGTAGATGAAACCTGATGAGTCAGATGACAACTCTGAATTTGGGTCAGACACTATGGCAGGTAGTCATAGGGGGACATACAAATCACAAGGTCTGGAATATGTGAAAGAAGGGTTGTTATCAGCATGACCTTTTATACCCTTCAGTTCTGTAAATGGTATTTAATCAGGCTAATTTAATCTAATCGATTTTTTCAGTATTTTTTTCAAAATGGAGATAAAATTATTGTGTTTCATATCACAACAATATTTCATCCCTTCTAGTCATCTTTTGCTTCTCATTCCTGAATTTGTATGTAAATAATTATATATATATTTGTATGTATATCTACTTGTGTGTGTGCAAGAGATATGTATATGTGCATGTATATGTACATAAGCATCTATATGTATAAGCTCAAATCAGTTTTCTCTCTTTTTTAGGACCATGAGAGATGTCATTTGCTTTTCCTGTTTGCTGTGTTTTGCTGTGACAGATTCCTTTAAGCAAGAAATGCTTGGATTAGGTGTAAGTCTCTGAAATGAAAAGAATTTTACATGTTGTTATTCACTCATCCCGTTCCCCACCCCAGCACACAGCAGGTGCTAGCAGAGTGTGCCAGGAAGGGAAGTTTCCCTGAGACAGGGTGGGTCTCACAGGGGAGACTGGGCATGGCAAATACTGGGAAAGCCATGAGAGGTATAAAGGGCAACACAAAGGCAACTCCACAACATGATGGCGAAAAAAAGTGATGTTCCAGAAAGATGAGAACATGATGTGGATTATGTGGACATGGGATTGGAAGTCCCTGAAGGGCTTCCTGGATGAAGTAAAGCCTGGAAGTTAGGTGCTGCCCTTCAGGGATCATGTTTGTGATGCCTTTCATTTTGTCTCACCTAACTCCTCACAAGATTTTCTGGTTTTAAAGATGTTTTTAACACTGTTTCAGTTTTTGCTCAAGTAAAACCAGCATTCTGATCTTAAAAATGCTTGTTTTTTTGGAGGTGGCAGACTGCCTGAATAGATCCAATCAAAGCAGTGACAAGTAAATGTGTCTTCATAAGGGCAAAACAAAAAAGTACTTATCATCTGCTGCATCCCAATTTTATTAATCTCAAGGTTGTATTAAAGGACTGTCCTGGTTTGAGACAGGGTAGAGCCAATTTTCTCTAAGTAAATGATTAGAAGCCCTGCAGGACACTCACCTAAGAGCATCATAGTGATGCCAAGAAGCAGGGGCTGGGACAGGCGGTGGCTTGCTTCGCGGCAGACCACAGGGAGCTGGGGGACACCAGGTTGACTAAGGAGAAAGATAATAAACAGCATCTGGCATTTGTTTAATTGCTGGCCCAGCATTAAACTGTGACAAGGACACACAAGGAACCAGGGACAATCCAAACCACTTCACTTTTCTATAGAGGAAGAAGCTAGTGAGCTGAAATGCCCCAAGAAGAGTGAAGTCTATAAGTACTTTGGGAGGGGTCTGTTAGAGTAGAAGCTGGCTAGGCTGATAGCAGTATAAAAAGGTCTAAATAATACAGGTGTGTCAGCAACTGGCTCCTTTTTTTCTGAATGTTTTGTACCTTTTGAGGAATGAACAGAAAGTGCTATATTTGAAAAAAACTCTATTCGTTGCTTCAATCAGCTTTTGCCACAGGCTCCCAGAAGGAAGCCCTTGAAAGGAAACCTTAAACCTCCTACATTAATTCAACTTGTTACCCAAAGATGACCCAGGCCTTGGTCTGAGTGATATTACTGTAGCGTGCTCTGCTGAAGGTCACACACCTGAGCAGGTGCACTCAGTGAGATCCTGAAAAGAAGGGGTCCTAAAAGGTTTCTGTTAGCCTGGTAACCATGCCAATAGCTTTCCCAAATACTTTCTGCTAATGAAGAATCCAAAATGTCACATCTGCTTTGTATTTTTTTCCAGTATGCTGTGGTTATCACCAGTACTTTCAGAAATGGAGAAACTGAGGAGGAACCTTGTCCTGATCAGAAATCCGGGTGCCTGTATAGTGGGCAAGTGGCATGGGGTCAAGGGGCAGCCAAACTGAACATAAGTAGATCTCGTGGACCTACAAAGACATGTAAGTTTGTGGAAAGAAAGGTCTCTTTAAATAGCAATCAGCAGTGTATTCAGAACCTGTGAGCAAAGTCAGTCACCAAGGGCTGGTTGGTGTCTGTCTAAAACAGCATCTGAAGTGTTTTAATTACAAACGAGAAAGCTTATTTCTCCTGAGGAATAATGGGAGAGATTAGATGAAAGTTACATGTGGAAATCAGTCTGAAAAGTCAACAGTGACCCTAGGAAATGGGTAATCACATTGTGGTCCTTGGCCTCAGGAGGAAATGCTGGCAAAAGCTCAGGGAACTCCCAGCTCACTGCTCACGACTCACAGCTCACTGCTCACAACTAGTGTCTGGAGCTGTATCCTATCTTATCATTGGGTTTAATATAAGTTCTTTATTATTATTCTACTAAATCTGTTTTCATTTCAACTCATGAGTCTCCTTTCCCTTTCCCATTTCCCCCTCTCAGGTAGGGTTGGGTGATGGAGCAACTGTCCAAACCGTGGCACTAAGATTTTCAGTGGATGAAAAAATACAGTACAAGGAAAATCTGACTGCTGGTACAATGGGTGGGATGATATGTACCAAAGAGGGTTCTTAATGGGGATGGGGCACAGTAAGAAATGAGCAACATTTCCATGATGTTTGAGAGAGGAGTAGATGATATTCCTTTTTTTTTTTCCATTTGAATAGATGCTGTTGTCATTTGGAAAAGTACCCCGTCATAAGGTCAATTCTAAAACGTTATGATTACTACTCTTGATTTATGCTCTTATTGTTTTCTGCATAAATAAGGCTATGGCCTCTTCCTTTCAGTTAATGTGCCACTAGCTTAATTAATTTTGAAAACAGAAGAGGGTACAGGAGAGAGCTGATATTAATGAGCTGTACTAACAACATTAGGGACTGACTGAAACTAGTTGTTAAAAACAAGACTAAGGCTTGCTATATGCTTTGGAATAACTGCAATAAGTAAATCCAGTAAATCTAAACTAAACCCAGAATTTTATGATATATGCCTACCTACATATACCTACTGTACCCCAGGAAACCTTCTGATCTAAACCTGAGCTCTGTGTTTAGTTCCATATTTTAAAAAGCTCATAAAAGCAAAACTCCTACCTATAATGACTTTTCCATTTTGAAAGCTAAAATTTCACTTCTAGCCAAGAGAGGCCTTGTAATTAAAATTTTGCAGTTGAATGGATCTACACATCAAGAATTACTTCATCTGGATAATTCTATTTCCTCCTCTCTTTTTATACTACTAGTACCCAGGTGTCCCCCTTAAATGGCCATTGTGGTAGGTACCATACATTCATATATATTCAAAACATGCACATATTTCTGTCATCAATAGCAAAATGTTGTGAAGATAAGAAAATAATGTACCAACAAATCCACTTTCTCTAATATAACATGTATAGTGTTTGGGTAGTTACAGCATATATTAGGTATAAAGCTAGATTGTATACAGAGAAAACATACCTTTCTCTGTAACTGTCACAAAATTAAGAATAATTTTTCCATTGGTAATTAGTTCCTGTAGAATGTACACTTACACAGGATTGATTATAGAGTAAAAATTGTGTTTTTCATGCTGCCTTCAGTGATTACTATATTTAGCATACAATCAAACATTCAAATGTTTATTCATGTGAAGTGATATTTCAGAACTTGGGATATTTTTATATTTATTTAACCTGTGTATCTCTTCATTTTGCAGAGATGGTAAAATGTCTTACTCTTTATAATTAAAACCTAAGTATGACTGACATATGTCCAGATCCCATGGATAAGGTAAGTGAAATTTTACTTCCTATAGGGAAGTATTGTCAAGAACAGTAGCTAGCCTGACAAGAAAGTATGCTTGCCATGACTTAGAAGAAGAAGATATCAGGGAAAAATCTTCAGTTGACAGCATGAAAATCAATTTACCAGTAGGTTTTAAAGCCTGGAAGTAGATTATAAACAGAATTAAGCTGTTGCAGTACAGCTTCAGAAAGCTCATGAGTGAGGTGCTTATCCACAAAGAGAAAAGGTAATAACACTTATGTCATAACAAAAATGAGATAATAAAAGTAAGTGATCAACACATGGTTTTCTGTCTACAGAAAGAAGGATGTAAACACAGACTTGCACAGCAACGCCAAGGAAAATCTGGATTGACTCAGACATAATATATGCTAAAGAGAAGAGCAACTTTTATTTAGCAAATGAAATAACTCCCACAACAACCAAAATTCCATATGTGCAGTGGTCAAAATAAAGTTTGGTGCCAGCAGTTATTCAATGTGTTATGTAAGACATTGAGATATTTCCTCTTCTAAGCAGTGTAAATTGTTACATTCATTTGACGGCTGATGGCCTTGATATGGCTTCCAGTAAAGAAAGGAAAGGGAAATTAATTACAGATTATGTAATCCCTGGCCACAATAAGAATCATCACCATGATTTTCTCTTCTGTGTTTTTTTCATCCAGCTAGGCAACAACAGCTAAGTAATAGTTCTAGCAGTAGTTAATCTCCTTTCAGTACTGGACTCCTTTGACTTGGACCTGAAAAAGGAATGGAAAAAAATAAATTGATATTGTTTGTTACTTGTGGAACATACCTGCTATCTCTACTCCAAAATTCACAGCTAAAAATTTTCACAGTTACAATTTTAACATCTACAGAAAGATACCATTACAAAGATATAATTCTAAATCTCAGCAGATAGGAAACTCACAGCTTTTCAAATGCTAAATAAAGCTTGCATACTATCATGAGGGATTTTTACTTACCCTTACAAATGATGTGATAGGATGTCTTAACTAAGAAAACAGATCAATTAAAACAAGTGGTCTCACTGTGTAGAATAAAAAAAATAATGAAGTATGAAATGTATTTTAAAACTCTGGCCATTGATATCTCTGAAATGGAAATAATGCTAGTAAAATAGAAGGAGTGAACAGTCAAAAATACATAAGAAATAATATTTATGCATTACTTAATCATTAGTGTAATAACATTAGAACTACCATCTAAAAATGGAAAGATTTCTGCACCAAATTGTATTTTCTGATATAAATCAATAGAACCAGTTCAATATTTATGTTCAAACAATGTGAATCCACACACCATTTGGGACTCTTTAACTTGGCTCTAATTTCTGTTAATAAATGAGTGCAGTGTATTCTGGAGGAAAAAAAAAAAGAAAAGGGAGTAAAATAAATATATAATCTCCTGGAACATAAGGAAACCTCTAATGAGTGCAGTGTATTCTGGAGGAAAAAAAAAAGAAAAGGGAGTAAAATAAATATATAATCTCCTGGAACATAAGGAAACATCTATATGACCTTCAATTTACAAATTCAGTCATCCAGCTTGACAATCTTTGGAATTCTAATGTTTGGTAGAGATTATTTTTGTAATGATTTCTAATGATGGTGAAATTGTAAATAACTGCATGTAAGAAAGAATGCATCCAATTCTATATTGCTACATACACTATAGTGCATAATTATCAATAGTATCACCTGCAGCTAGCATTTTATATTTTAAATTCCCTTTGGTTTCAAACTTCCTACTACTTACAATACATTCTGGAGTTGTGCTATTAAATTTTAGTCTGTCACTAAATGAGTAATTTCTGTCTATTCTAATACAATTTTGCATTAAAAGACCTGGAGAAATTTTATCTGAACACTTTGTGTGATGACTGTAAAACTGATATGTTACTCACAGTACCAGCAACGCAATCCCCTATGAATGTAGAACAAGAATCTGTTTCCAATCAAAACAGGTATTTTTTCTGAAACTCAAGACATTCACCAAGGCTTGCAAAACCAGAAACAATATGAGTGTTGTCTGACTTCATTTTAGAGGTCATAAAATATATTTCTCACCCTTAGCATCTTTTATGTCTCTGTAATTAAGTTATATTGTTCATGTGTTATTCAGGCACTCCTTATATGAACCCAGGGAGGTATAAATAATCCTATTTATAAGGGCAGAATTACAAGATTATTGGAATGCATGCTATATGAACTGTACAGATTAAGGGTGAGTGAATAAAATTTTCCATCAATGATATTCATAATTATTACAGCTTTGCTACTTTAGCAAAGAGTGAACTACTTAAATATGTCTCAGTTTTGACTCAGCACTTCATCAAATATATTGACTTCAGAAAGTAAGGCCACAATATTTATTTCTCCTCAGCAGAATACACTGGACACAGTGTCAGAGTCACTGTCATGGTGTTTTCACTCTTTTACTAAATGGCATAGGGACTGGGTGACCAATTCTAGTTTCAGTTCCTTCCATTTCCTCTCTGCCATGAGTCCCGGGAAGAGAGAAACCACAAACTGCCTTTTTTGTTGCACGCATGATAGAACATCCTGTAAGAAGATTTATGTTGGTGAGGAAGTTCCAAAATATCTTATGGAAACATGTTCCTAACTTCCAAAACTAAAATCAATTGACCAAGTCCTCATCAAGAAATGTTAAAAGTATCCTCGTTCTGCTTGATGGTTCCTCTCCCAATACACACAACGAAACAAAAGATGCTACACCTGAAGTACAGAATTTTGATATAATATTTTCCAATACCCATATTTAGCAGTTGTTCTGTTTGTGAAGTAAAATTGAAAATGGTTTAATGGTCTGGACAGCATGCTTGAATGGCAGCTATTATGGTTCTGAATTTGTTTATGAAGAAGTGGCCTCCTGCATAGCTCCTTCTGGGATTTTGTCAACCTCATGATCTTTTTCAAAGTTACTCTTCTCTTGTTAAAATATGTTTGTTCTTTCAAAAAATGTTGTATGTTTTATATAACTTTTCTTTCCCAGTATCTGTATTTCCAATGTAACTACTGAGAACAATGCGATGCCCTTACAACCTCTTTCTTTGGCCAGGCTAAACAAGCTTAGTTCTACCTTCAGCATTTCAACAGTTCTTCTCAGTAGCTGTCCTGATACAAATTCATCTTTCTTGAATGTAGGTGACCAGATTTATATATGGTATTCCAGATGGAGCTCTGGCAGGTCCTTGTACAATAAATGTAATATTTTGTAATATCTAATAGAATTATCTTACTGTTCATAGTCTCTACACTTTTATGGTGTGTTAATTAGATACATATTAGTCATCCCATAAACAAGTCGTGTAAAACTTGGAAGATCTTTAAACTGATCTCACACTGGTAGGACAATATTTTTTTTATCCCTCTCTGCTGTTTCCAAGTGACAGGCACTCACTGGTAGAGGCCAACAACAGAACTATTACCTGCTACATTGCAATAACTTTGTAATAATAAATGCCACTCTATTTCTACCATTAAGCTCTAGTTTTTCCTATAGAATACTCCAATTCTTCAGTGTATTGATGATGTCTGCCAACTTAGTTATCAGCAACTTTCATGACTACAGCTCTTTGTTTTATGCCAAAGCAACTAATGTTACTAAGATTTGTCCCAGAACCAATCCTTTTATAACTCCACAGAACACCTCCCTATACCTGATATTTCCCCTTTTCATACATCCCATATTCATGTCTAACTTTCTCCTTCTGTATCCTGTCCACAGTTGCAGTTTACAGTTCTGTGCTTCAGAAGTTAGCCAGTAATTTCCCATGCAAATATGTATATGACTTCACACATTAAATATGCAGTTATTTCTTCAAAAATGCAATGCACTTGTCCATCATTATTCACTTTTAGTAAACACACACTGCATTTTATGAGCTTATATTTTATTATATATTATTATATATTACTGTATTATATATTATTATAGATAACTGTATTATATATTATTAAATATAATTTGCTATATTTCCATTAGTTTATATACCTTTAGATTATGACAATGTTTATTATTTCTTTCGGAACTTGAAGACAGACTTTTTTTTGCCCTCAGCATGGACTGCACTAAATTCTGAGGCTTCCTTCCACCTCCACCAATTCCAATAATTTTAGCCATCAGAGATTCTCTGTCCTTCCTAATAGTGTATTCTTTATCAAAAGCTGAGACAAAATATTTATTTAGCTTTTCAGCAAAACTTAGTTTGTCTTTATAGTATAACCTTCTTAAGTTCATAAAGAACATGACTTCTTTTATTAGTCTCTTTTTGTTTAAACAGTTGCTTTTTTTTTATTATCATTCTATTTATTATTTTCAAGTTCAAGTTGTTTTTTGGAGTTTCTTACTAAACTCTAAATTTCCTCTCTTTGACAATCCACCTTTTTTATTTTGTATCATTGCTGATATTGCTGGTGCACCTTTCAATAAATTAGGTCTGCAGTCTTTTATAAGAAGTATTTTTCCTCCTTTATTTGAAACATAGTTTTGAGAAAATCTCCATGCCTTTAAAGGTTTCTTGCTGAGGTCTCTAAGCTCTTCAGTTTAGATGTCCTTTAATTCCTTTAATTTCTCTAAATTTTCCCATTTGAAGCCAATATTAAGTTGTAAACTGATTGTTGTTTTTATTAGTGTAAGATAAAATCTGCAATGGCATGATTTCCAGATGTTTCACTGAAGAACTGCCACAGGCACCACATCGCCGAATACCCCGATGTATTAATGGTCTTTGTTTTCCAGTGTCTATTTGGACANAAACCGAAAACAGACCTTTGTTTTCCCCCTCTACTGGCAACACCCTGTCATGAGGCAAAATTCATGGAAAGCAGTCTAAGAACATTCTTTTAATCAATATTATCAACATCACTATCAATAAAACTAACAAATAAATACAAAAATAAATACAAAAACAAATAAATAAAACTAACAAATCAATATTATCAACATCATAGGTAAGAGTAATTACAAACATAACAATGAGAAACTTTTTTGGAACAAAAAAAAAAAGAATACTAAAGCATTAATTGAAGTCCCTGTAAAATGTACATTCTTCTGAAAAGAATAATGATACTGGTTTTTGATGGAAGATACACATTATAACTAGAGAAAAATATTGATGAATTTGCTGTCAACAGTTGTAGTTTTGCCAAGACCAAGATGTTTCCATGGAAGTGTTCCAATTTCTGACCAACTCTACTATAAATACTGGGGGAGCTGAAGGATCTGGTCTTTTCACATACTAAGCAACATCAGTCTACAAAGATTTTAATGCAAGTGGAATATTTTGCAGGATTTGGTCCTAATGGAACTATATATCTCTCATTAGTATCTACAGAAAAAAAATCCAGTGCTGAATAAGTCTCTGAAGACTGACAGAAATGAGAGAAGAGGCTCTGTCAAAGCAAGAACACAAGCTAGATACTGTCTTATGAATACATGATCCAGAAGAATAGTCAGTCCCCCCTACATTTATGGCTGGGGGGATCAACATTCCTTAGTCTGATAAACTAGATAAGTACAGGAATCCACAATTTTACCAGTTAAGACAGATTGTACAAGGTATAAACTAGAACTAAAAATAGTCTGACTGGAAACTTCCCATAAAAGCTAATTGAGAACAAAAGAGCTACCCTGGAAGAGAAATGAAAATTGCATACATAATATTTTCTTCTAAGAAATACCAGTCACATTTTTATTTCCATTAAATAAAGAAAAATGTAAAACCCAGTTATAAGCATCTGAAAATTAATCAGAAGAATATTTTTAAAAAATGAAATTAATAAAAATCATTAGCAGTAAGGAGATGGTGCATTGCTTGAAAACACTTCAATATAGTTCTTTCCTCTGTTTCATCTGATGCTTTCAAGACATTCTATAAACTGAACAAGTAGTTGTTTTCTGGAGCAGTGGGTAAACATGCTTGCTAACATTGTATGGCACATGCTGTTTTTTAAAATAATGGTTTCTGTAAAAGCAGAATTTGGATCATTATGCTATGATTTAGTAGAATGTTATTCCATGAGTATTCCTGTTTTTCCAGATTGTGAAACATTTATTAGCATTCATATTCAGTAACTCACATGTTTTGTCCCACTGAAAGGTTTCAGAATTGTGGCACTATGTCAGTTTTGCTGCTAGTTCAATATGGAATTAGTCTATAAAAGTACTGATACAAGAATCTGATTTAGAGTGGTGTGGTTGAATGTTGGGAACAATTCAGAGTCTGATATAAAGTATTCTAAGTCTAGGAAGCTATTCCTGGCAGCTGCATTGGGTACTTTTTGTAGGATGTCTGAGCAGTCCAGACCTCTCGACTCACTACTGCACACTACCCAACCAGATTGTATTTGTGCAGTAGTGGGTATAGTCTATACACAAAGGCAACTCAATTCATTCCACAACTTTGTAGTCCAGAGCAATATAAACATTGATATAACTTCACCACATTCTCATCACTTATGTGTGACAGAAACATTGTCTTCCGAAGTCTACTGTCCTACAAAAACGAGAGTCCCATCAAAAGGAGGGATCAAGATCCAAAGTGATTACTTTTCAATTGTCTTATCTTTGTTAGCTGTTTAATCAGCACTTGTTTAATATTAAATGAAGGAAAACAATTTGAGCCGTGAAATTCTTCCATTTTCTTTTTTCCATTTCCCACCAAATCCATTTTGTTACCTACTAAAATGGGTTCTCTTTATTGCTATGCAGTGCATAAAATCTGATGAAAATGGTCAGACTGTAGAGCTTAACAATGCATAGTGAAGAATGTTTCATTTTATTTTAGAATGCCTTTTATGACAGCATATTCTGGCAGTGCATATTGATGAAACAACTGATAATGTCACATTGTAAAACACAGAGATTCTTGGTACTTCATAAGGAATTAGTACTACAAACTGAACTGGACTTCTCCTACCTGAATATAGTCTTATTGAAAACACTTCAGTCAGAGTCCCATTATTATTTATTCTTTGAGATAACTATGCTGTATGCTGTACCTTACTTTGCAGACAGACAGATGAAATTGAAGTCTAGTCAAATGTCTCTAGCTTTCTGGTAATAATGATTTTTTTTAATATTCTGATGTCATGTATGAGTTTACTATATTGAAAGAATGCTGTTATGTTGCTTCAGTTCATTACTTTGTGCTGATCTTATCAAAAGAATGTTATTCATTCCTTTCTTTCATAATTAATATTGATTGCATGTTAGTCCACGAGCAAGTAAAATGGCCTTCAGCCTTAGTCAGTAGAAAAACTACTTAGAAAATTAATAGATATTTCTTTTCACTTGTTTTAGCTTGCTTAATAGTACACCTCTCTTGCCCAAAGCAGTTCTTATTGTAGTTTGAAGGTGATGAGTAGAGGAGATAACTAGTTTTATCGCCCATTCACAATTTAGTTTGCTTGCTACTGTTTCCACCTGAATCTTTCCAAGATGCTTTCCTTGAAAGCAGATACAACCTGAGAAAATTAAAGAGAATTTGAAAATATTTGCTTAGAGCCCCAAATGACCATTGTAGATTCATTGTTCAATTATTTGCTTTTGTTCCTTTCAATGTTCTTTTGTCAAATCTCCAATATTCTTATAAGGGAAGCCCAGCCAATATCCTTCTTGCTTTTCAGTAATGTCCAATAAGACCATCTTAATAAATAAATAAATAAATAAATAAATAAATAAATAAATAATTGTTCTGAGCAAAGTAGAGGAAGGGCTGGATTTAAAACTCAGTTTTGAAGATTCCTGAATTGTATTAACATTAACCTTTGACTCCTAACTTTTAATCCCAGTTCCATCGTGACATTGTTCGAAGATATGTAACATTATACAAAATAATAAACTGAATGAATCATATTATGTTACATTACAGAGAGAAAAAGAAAGGAAAAATGAGGAAAAGTAAAAAATTTTGCAAGTCAAATATTATTAAGTCATAAAGTGATTAGTACTGGAGAAAGGTTTTATTTTATCATTTGAAAGATTTATATTTTTTAACCTGAAAATTATCTAGCTACATAGATTCAGAAACCAAGGCATGCATCTAATGGGCTCATAATAAGAGCTTAGGAGTTTGAGAAAGATCAAAAACCATGTCTAGGTTTTTGGAGAATAAGGAGGTCCTAGAATTATGGTTGTTTTGTTAATCATAGATTTGAAAGAGTCCTAAAAGACTGTGTCACTTCTTTTAAATGTCAGAGAATGGTAGTCACCCGCTAAGCTGAACCAACATTGTCCCTAAGAAAAGACTACATTAAAGAATATATAAGTAGACAACAAACATCCAATGAAAAAGAACATTAATTAATAGAAAATACACTTTAGTAATTGTGTTTACTATCAATGACCATTTTCTCACAAGAACACCATTATTTTACAAATGTATTGTACGTTAACCTAGATACTGAAGAAATCTAATGGGTACCCTGCAGATTTGGGGTGACATTTACATCCTTAACACTGGAACATGTCTGCTGGTTAATGTGGATGAACGTGGTTAAGATACATTCTGCCTTTGACAACATGTTTATTTCTGCCTTGCCCACACATATAGATTAGCTGAGGGACTGAATCAAAGGCTACATTAGCATCTAGCTAGGCAGAAAACTATCCTGATAAAATGTAGAACAGATGACAAAGTTAGAGCAAAAATAGTACAGCAACATATAGCACAGATACACTTTTTTTTTTTTTTTGAGTGGGTAGCAGTGATAGATAGGCACTGGAACACCTGTCTGGCCACAGGTCCCTGGGGGCACTCTGCAAATAGCTGACCTAATTGCAGGTGCTGGGATTGCTGTTAAAGTCAGCAATTGCCAGCAGTTTCCAGAGAGCAGTATCTAAGGAGTTTTGTTAATTCCAAATTGTGGTAGAGTCAATTCAAACATTGTCATTAGCAGAAATTATTTATGTTCATTTCACTGCTCTTACATGTACACTATTCTCTTTTACTCTGCCAACAAATTGGCTAATCTGCCCACAGAAATATTCATATGTGGGAGGAAAGAAAGAACAGGAGCTGCCTGTCAGCTGGTGTCGTGTGAAGGCAAAAAGCCTGCAAGGATACAGTCACAACAGAAGATAGGTGGCCCTCCAGCTATTTCTGTCTTGGTCATGGTCCTCCAAAGCACATAAAAAATACTGAACTAAAAGTCTCAGGTGAGGACCATTATGCTTTTATGAAGGTCAGTTCCACAACAAATAGAAGAAATCAAAGTACTTTATAGAGAAATACAATATTCTAAATTCATCCATAGAATTTATAGCTAGAGGGAGTCATTAAGAATATCCATTCTGAGTTAACAAAGATGGTAGAATTTCAGGGAATCATTTGTTATCTCAAAAACATCATCTGTTTAGAAAAAATAGCTAATTGTCTTGACTTAAATTCTCCATGGAGTTGAGGATACACATATTTATAGATAAAATATTCCAGAGATTAATTATTCTTACTGTTAAAATATGTCTTATTTCTAGTCTTGATTTGTGTAACTTTAAGTTGATTCTTGGTATATCTATCTGTAATGGAGAAAATAGTCAAAGCTCTCCAGTCCCAAATAACACTGTCTTGGAAAGGATAAATTTGAATTTGTAACTAGCACACCTCTATTAAATGGATTTGAGACTAATAGATAACTCTGATTTGCAAATTCTATCCAGTGGAAAAACATGTTTGATCCCATATGCAAAAATAAGAGAGAAATAACAGAAGCGACGCATGGAGGTTCAGAGAGTAGAATATTCCTACAAGAATCCCAGGTTTCAGAAGGGATGTTTTTCTTTAAATAAATGCCAAACATTCTTCCTGATTTTAGTTAATCCTAAATAGTGTAAGCACAAGATGCTTGTACATGCAGACATGCTTTTTCCTAGACAAAGTACAGTGAATCCACCTATTAGGAAGCTGACACTATCCTAATGAAAAAATAGACAGGCTATTATTTGGACATCAGAGATTAATTGGTTTTTTTAATTTCTTTTTGGTTTTCACCCTATCTTGTAGCTGGTTTTGTAGCTGCTCCTCTTGCCATCCACATACTTGCTCTCTGAATCCAGATACAGAAAAGTGCATCAGATTACTTCTGCATATTGATGTGTCTGCATGTGCACTCATTGGTACTGCAAGCTCTGAGAATGAAATGAAGACTTTTCACTTTAAAACAGTAGGTTGTCTAGGGAAAATATTTTAAAATATACTGAATAAAACGTGGTGAAATGAGAATTCCTAAAAGCTGGGCTTTGAAGTGTAGCCATTTCTGTGCAGAAGTGTTGAAGTATTAACTCTGAAGTCTATGAGTCCAAATTAATCCAGTGTGAGAAGAAATCCTTAGCTCTTTAAAGTAAAAAGAGTTTGGAGATAGATACAAGTAGGACTAGAAACTTTTAAAACAAATTTAAAAGTGTTTTTAGATGCCTATAAGCTGCTGAGAGAACCTAGACAAAGAAGTCATAAAGGAACACCTATATTCGCAGAGAAAAAAAAGCACCAAATTTTATTTTTCGTTATTTGGATTTTAGTTGATAAAACCAGTCTCAAGATGAGTGTTTGTAGTGGTGAAAGAATGTGAGAACTTCAGTTGCTTGAGTTTAGTAGAATAGAGCATTTATGAAAGCTTAGCAATACAAAAAATCATCATCTGACAACGATATTTTTATCCCGCTATCTGAATATTCAGGCACTCTTCTGAGAACAAGAAGTTTATCCTGAGAAGTAGAAGATAAGGCTGTGAATCAGCTGGTAATTTTTTTAGCCAGTGAAAACATTGACTGAGCTATCACTCTTGGATTTTATACTCCAAATATACTTGCATTCCAAATCAACTGCTAGTAAGTGAAGAGCTTATTGAATGCATAGCTAAACAAAGGAATCTGCTCAGCATACATATCTCCAGAATTTATAGGCTTGCAGCAGGATTAGTGAAATACCATTACTTGTTTCATCATCATCTTGTGCTATGGATAAAGCTATTCTTTTTTAATTCATAGTTATCTATTTCCTTCAGTCTCAAGTAGATAATTTTTTTGTCAGTTGCATAAGCTAATACAGCGTTATTCATAGCATTTTACTGAGTAAAACTACAAAGATCAGTGCCTGTAACACGCAAACCCGATTCTTTCCAAAAGAAATAGCTTTTGCTGTCTGAATTAGGGTACCGTATCTCCCCCAGTTTAGGATTTTCTAGTTATTAAATTTTTCTAGTTATTAGTTATATTTTCTAGTTATTAAATAACGTAATATAAAAGTGAGCACTGAGTTCCAACACTGCCCCACTGATACATTGAATGTTGAAAATTAGCATTAGTCTTCCCATCAGAAACTGTAAATTTACTATCACGTGTAGTGTTTGGAAAGCAGGTTGCTGGATCAAGTGTCTCATCATAAAACAGTTTTCAATTCAGTATACTGACATTTTAATTTGTCTGTTCTTTACTGCTCAGAATTAAGGAAAGGGCATCATTCCAAGCTATTTCTCCAATATCATTTAGAAGCAACATGCCTTTTGACCTTCAAATTAAACTGCAAATCTCTTTGCATACACGGTATTTTGCACTGCTGAGTTACTTCTTACATTAAATCTCCAGCTGGTTTACGTTGCCACTGAGAAAACGCAACCACTTGTTCAGCAAAAAGGAGATTACCGTTAAATAAACTACTGTTTTTTTCAAGGAAATTAAAGGTTTATGGAGCAACTTGATTCAGTGTAGAGCTTCATTGTTATTCTGGAACCCACTAGTCAGCTCAGCACAAAGCATCTTCATTTATTTTTATTTATGTACATAACAAGGAATGTCAAGGTCAAAGTTTCTTTCAGGAATGAAATTATGTGAAATTGCTTAGAGTTTATTTACTTCTCACAATCAGTTTGAATGTAAACTATTATGGCTACCATATATAAAACCATTAGCACCTGACCAAAGACCTTTCAAAACATCTTCTTCTCTATTATCTCTGGACTTAAAACAAATGTGTATTTTTTACCAAAAAAAAGGACTAAGATAGTGTGCTTAAGGACACATAGATCATGACCAAATATGGGTATTTAATAATCATGATGGAGTGAAAAGAATTCATGAAAAGAAGAAATGGAAAAGTTGGGACAGGTTAAAAAAAAGGGGGCATCTCATTGGAACCCCCAACTCAAAAGAATGTTATTTATTCTTACAGAAAAATCCCACAAAACTTTAATGGTAATACTACAACAATGGCTTGGTCTTGTTCATACTACAGTCAATACCAGAGTTGCAGTTATTTTTCAGGGAGGTAGGGATAAATTCGTATGTTATTTCTCGAAGTAACTTGTGGATAGAATAATAGCAGTGAATGACAGTGATTTTGTTCTAGAAGTTTGAGACAGACCCAAAATTGGGTCAGTCATTGACTCTCTGTCTTTCTGGTGAGGACAGCTTCATTCACTCAGTCCTCTGCCTTTTCATCATTCAGGAACTTAATGGTGTCAAACCACTTGGAGCTCACTTAACCTCTTGTCTTGGATTTGTGTAGCAAGGCTTTGGTAGTGGGGAGGCTGCAAGGAGTGGCTTCTGTGACAAGCTGCTAGAAGCTTCCCCTGTGTTTGATAGAGTCAATGCCAGCTGGCTCCAAGATGGACCCACTGCTGGCCAAAGCTGATCTCATCAGCAACAGTGGTGGTGCCTCTGTGATAACATAGTTAAGAAGTGGGTAAACCCCCTTCACAACACAACTGCAGTGGAAGAAAGGCATGAGAGTAAGTGAGAGAAACAACTCTGCAGACACCAAGGTCTATGAAGAAGAAGGGGAAGGAGGTGCTCTAGGTGCCAGACCAGAGATTCCTCTGTAGCCTGTGATGAAGACCATGGTGAGGCAGGCTTTCCGCCCTGCAGCCTATGGAGGTACATGATGGAGCAGATATCCACCTGCAGCTTTTGAAGGATCCCATTCTGGAGCAGTTGGATGCCCCCAAAGGACACTGTGACCCCATGGGAAGACTGCACTGGAGCAGGCTCCTGGCAGGACCTCTGGCCCCATGGTGAGAGGAGCCCACACTGGAACCGGTTTTCTGGCAGGACTTGTGACCCTGTGGAGGACCTACAATGCACAGTCTGCTCCTGAAGGACTGCACCCCATGGAAAGGACCCACGCTGAAGCAGCTTAAGAACTGCAGCCCATGGGAAGGACTCACATTGGAGAAGTTAACGGAGGGCTGTCTCCCATGGGAAGGACCCCATGCTGGAGCAGAGGAAGAGTGTGAGGAGTCCTCCTCCTGGGGAGGAAGGAGCAGCAGAGAAAATGTGTGAGGAACTGACCACGACTCCCATTTCCCGTCCCCATGTGCCACTGGAGGGGAGGAGGTAGAGAATTCAGGAGGAAAGTTGAGCCCGGGAAGAAGAGAGGGATGGAGGGAAGTTGTTTTAAGGTTTGGTTTTATTTCACATTATCCTACTCTGATTTGATTAGTTATAAATGAAACTAATTTCCCCAAGCTGAGTCTGTTCTGCCCATGACAGTAATTGCAGAGAGATATTCCTGTTCTTTCTTGACCCATGAGCCTTTTGTTATATTTTCTCACCCCTGTACAGCTGAGGAGGGGAGTAATAGAGCAGCTTTGGTGGGCACCTAGAGTCCAGTCAGGGTCAACCCTCCACACCTCTCATGGCCACATGTAAGACAATCAATCTTACCTACTTTAACATCTAGACATTGGTTCCATAGCAAAAGCTGCAATAGGGAACACAATCTGCTCCAGATTTTATGCACATAAATTATGAACAAAAGAAGTATTTGTTAGGTCACATGTATACGTGGGGCTGTAGTCTCATAAACAAGTTCCAGCAGAGGAGACAAGGAAGTGGTTTTCAAGTGCAGTGCTTATTCTGTGGTCACCACTCATGTATGTTGCTAATTTATATTAAATAGGACTGCTTTCAGAGAAAGCAGAGAATGTAATGGAGGATCTGAAGTCAACATTAAAAACTGCCTCCCTCCAACGTATTTCCTAGTCTGCTGTGTACAGATTTTTAACTTTATATGTTCCAATTCAGTGCAATTTATGTGTGGTCCCAAGAGATAGAAGAACTCAATATGCGTATTTTTGTTGCCTGTTTAGTTCTGAGCTGCTATTAAAAAAAAAATCCATGCATTTATACATGTGAAAACAGCAACATCACTGTTAATGAAACTGCAGATACACAGAAAAAGGGATTCTTTAAGTGCAGCATAGAGCTGAGTCAACCCTGAACAAATTTTCTATGTTCAAAAGTTTGATGGACACTTAACATCCATTGCAAAGCCTGGCAGAGGTATGTGCAAAAATCTGTGTGATCTCAGAGACACTTGAATCAAATGCAACCTTATTTTGGGTTTATAAAAGCAATGCTAGCTATGGCTTGGCTTTGCACTAATGCAGTTATACAACTGTTGTATTCTTTAAAAAAATGTATGAACTGATTTTCCATGTTACTGTGGACCCTCACATCTAAATTATGTCTGTTTCTGAGCTATTAGAATCCACATGCTGCTGTGCTATATTGCATATTGTTACTGGCTTTGATTTGCATTGCATATGTCCTGGTTTGAAATATAAAACTGTGATAGAATAGTTTCTCCCTTTTCTGACATGACTACTGTATAGAAGTAATATTTACATCTAGGAACTTATCTATAGCCACAGGATGTTTTTAGTGATGGTTGTTTGGAGTTTTTTTGTTTTGCTTTTCTTGGTTGAGACATTCAGTTATTCCAAAGGCTTCATCTTAAAAATAGTCAACCAGGCAGTCATAGCTTGGGGCAAACATGGGCTACTGGCTTGAGGGGGAGACATGATAGGAAGATTGCGGACCATGGGGCAGAAAGAAAGGTTGCATCTCTTCTCCCTTGTATAACCTGTAAATCAGGATGTCCTGGATAGGTACTTTTACTGAATATTGTACATTGAGAAAAAGTCTAAATTATATATGTGGTCGCAATTAGTGTCATAACGTGACATTGAATAAATGTCCCTATGTTAGGGTCTTACATGTAGGTATGACACAGTCAGTATGAGATTTATCTCTGTATAAACTCCAAATATTTTAATGGGTAAACATCAGTCACTTAAAAGAGCAAACTTAAACAGGTGGTATTCAAGATCTTAATTGTTGTCTAGGTAAACAGACAGTCATTTTCACACTCTAATTGTTCTTTCACAGAAGAAAAAGAAATAAGATCAAGGAATGGATCTGAACACCTTTAACTCAGGCTTCAATGAAAGTCTTCGCATACAAAATGAGGTACTGCAAAAGGTGCATTTTGTCTCTTCTACTGCACTCACGCAAGTTGCTTAGAACTATGCCTTACAAAAGTCATTGTTCTATAACAAACCTACTAAGGTAAAAAGCCATCTGTACTTGTGAGTATTCAGATGAAACCAACAGAAGATGTATCTTTTGCTTATTAGTGACAATGGGGCACTCAACAGAAGCCCTTTCTTTACCAGTGGCTGTGCACCACACAGCAGCTTGCTCACTCTCCGTGCTGCAACAGGACAGGGGAGAGAATAGTGAGCAAAAATGAGAAAACTCATGGGTTGAGCTAAAAACAGTTTAATAAATGAAGGAAAGAGGAAGAAAAAAAATTATACAAAACAAGTGATACAAAGGCATTCACTTATCATCTCCCACAAACAGACTAATACCCAGACAGCCTCCAAGCAATGGTTACCTCCCCCAGAATTCCCTCTCCTCAGTTTTTACTGTTGAACGTAGTGTTGTGTATTCTTTTGGTTAGTCCAGGTGAATTCTGGCTGTGACCCTTTCAAATTCCTTGGCCACCCCCAGCCTACTTGCTATGGGGGGCAGAGTGAGAAACAAAGAGAGTTGTGAGGCTGTGCAAACATTGTTTAGCAACAGCCTGAACACTAGTATGTTATCAATACTGTTTTAGCCACAAATTTAAAATGCAGCAAACACCACAGGGGCTGCTATAAGAAAAATTTACTCCTTTCCAACCAAAATCAGTATCAGTGTTACTCTTTCCCTTTTTTAAAATTAATCCTTATATTTCATCTCAGCGCACCCATTTTGTCATTCAGGAAGGTTAGCACGTAAATGTGAACATCCTGAAAGGTTTCAGGGCCACTTTCACTTTCTGTAGGTGTCCCACCTATATCTAGATAATTGAGTGATACAGATAACTGCATCAAGGTGCACATCTCTGGTTAAGATAAATTATTTTCTCCATCAGTCTTGGGTACCCTGCTGGAGATTAATATAAATTAAATGGACTGCTAAAACTAGCATGCTTCACACAGCACAGAAAAGACAGTTGGCTTCTGGAATCTGGGAAGCCAAAGCATCTGCAAATAACACTTGGTAAGTCAAGTTTAGTTACATATTGGCCATCACCCAAGCTCAGTAGCATTTCATTAATCTGAAGTATTGGATGTACATCTGAACCAGATATTACATTTAGCTTCCAGAAATCAATACAGAAATCAGATATGCTGGTAGGGTTCCGGAACTAATGTAATTAGGCTGTGTAATGCTGTAATGACTAACTGTAGCATCTTCCATAATTTGCCTTTTACTATACTGTATAACTGTTCAAGATCCGAGTCATTTGTAAAACTCTTCCAGGTTCAGGTGTTTCTGCTATAGAAGTAATCACATCCAAAAGCTTTTAATTAGCTATCTAACTTCTCCCTGCCCAAGTGCTGAGTAATCCCAAATGGTATTTCTAGTCCTTTCATCAGACTTCTGAGGTTCCAGCTGCTTCTGAAACAAGCCGCTTGCCACCTGTCTTCTATATCTACCTCAGTTTCAGGATAGCAACATGATAAATCCGAGTCCTTCACCATTTTCTCAGTAGCAAATTATTTTTGCTAAATTTCCCTACATGACCATAACTTTAAAAGTCTTTAGACCAATAACTCATTTTCTCCAATGGAAAACACCAATACCCAATTGCCTGTTTCTGTATCAATAACAAGGTAATCTTAATAAAGAATTGCTCTGAGCACTGCTGCTGACTGTAGGGTTGTTTTCAGTGAAAGGATTCAAAATGTTTTGTGGTTTTTTATGTCCTAGTACATGCTGCATAACATTCTCATTTGTGGTCCCTTGTTTCTCTCAGGACTGTAAGGTAGGTCAGCAGTCTTTACATAGTGTTTTCCAGAGAGTAACAGAAAGGTGAAAAACCTGTAAAATCTGCCAAATTTTGAAGATCTTCCTGATTCTGACATCCAATGATCATCTGCTTTTGAAATGTTTTGTTTAGTGTACATTTGCACATTTGCAGACACAGTGTCATAGGCAAAAAAAATAGCTCAAATTGTGAACACTAAACAGATAACTGAATGTATGTGTATGGGGAAGGTGAATATCCTAAACTGAAGCACACACAGACACTAAATGAACCTGATGTAGAGGAAGCATGGTAAAAACTAGGAGGGTGTCAAAGCAGCCTTTGCAATGATGTTGCAAGTACTTGTGACCTCAGGTACTCCAGGGCTGGGACTTAACTAACATAGTGCACACATCTCAGGGACTCACACTGGGGGACTGTGCCGTTTCAGCCTGGGGCACAACTGATGGGCTGATAGCAATTCCAGTATGCTCCAGACGAGTATAACCAAGAGTGTAAACCTGTCTACTAAATCCATTTAGGGAGGCAGGTACTGGAAATAGGATATGTCAGAACCGACTTTTGTAAATTTAAATCTGTGATCCAGCCTGTAGACACCCGATTTTCCTGATGAACATGTTTCTTGTACATGTTTCCTGTTTCTTGTTTGATGAAACACCAGAATAATTACTGCTACAGTAATCTTAGCAGGCAATATATCAGAAAAGAGATTAAGGAATTTAAAAATCAGTTACTCTTCTTCTATAGCTGGAATATCTTCAAGGGGTAAAGAGGGGAAATAGATACTTAGCTATAAATTCATAATCATTCATAATTAGAATTCCATGTATATCTGTGGAATATAGAAGCTTTAAACATCAAAATGCTAGTTTGTTTGCCATGTCCCATATACTGTTACACACTCTAAAATTATTGTGTAATTGTTGTCTGCTGCTAGTGTTGTGTAAAGCTAGACATTGTAGTTCATAGAATTTGGACACTTTAAATAGTCTCAGTTACATATTTTTCCATCCATTTGACTGGTAAAGCACTTGTGTAACAATGACATTTTCTTCAAAGACTTGCTCTTCAAGGGTTTCAGATTTCCATTGGATTGCTTCAAGGGAAAAAATAAACCACTATTATTCTCTACACCTGGTAACACTAGAGAGCCAAAACAACCACAGAGCTGAGATAGGTAGCTGAATAATGTGCTAGTGAGGTTTTTCCAGCTCATACATTTTCAACAGAAGTGGTAACTAAATTCCATTAATGGTGTCAAATTCTGCCTTCAATTACACCTGTGAAATCTAATGGAGAGAATATCATGTGTAAAGAGAGACTTTGGCCTCATAGACACTTTTTTTGCCAGTAAATATATGATAGCCTGAAAGGATATATCATATATGAGATCTGAAGCTGAGCATACAGGGCTGCAGCTGGGAGGATTTTTATTTTTTTACTTAGAACCTAAGCAAATATGATATAGAGTCACTGATCATAAAAAAGTTCTATCATGCTGCTGTTATGCAGCATAAATAAAGATAAATAAAATAAATAAAGATAGCTCTATTGTCTGATAGTCATTGTATTCCAGCTTAAGTAAAATAATATATGTGTCATGAACCCAGTCCCATTTCAAAATCTACATTTTCTAAGCTATTACAGCATCACTTCAAAACTGGCTTGTTTTATGAGAGCAGAATAAAAATTGCTGTTTTTAAGAAATGGCAAACAGTAGTCTGAATACCTTTTGTAGCCCCTCTAAAATATTTCTGAAGAGTATATTTCAGAAACACACATAGAAAAGAATGAAAAGGCTGCTGTGCTGCCATTAAATAAGAAACTATATTGTAAATCTAAGATACTGTTTTTGTGATCAAGGTGAGATTTCTCGAAGATGCTGAAAGACTGGAAATTAAAGAACTCTTATCTGCTGAATCAGGCCTAAAAAGGAAAAATGATTCCTGCAGTATACGGCTAATCCTTTGCTATCACACATTGCAGTAATATTTCACTTCAAAGTTACCTAGAGAAAGTATTTGTGAAGTTATTAACATTTTTTTGTATGAAACTCCCATGACAGCACTGAAGGGAAGTTTTGATGTCGCTGTATCTTTTCTTAGAGCCCTGGATTGTGGATTCCAATGATTTTGTAACACTTTTAGCATTCACTTAAAAGAAAGAAAACACATTCCATTGACTTCTATTAACAGTTGCAAAGATCTCATTGCAGACACCTTGTAAATCTAAACCCCGAGTGTTTAAAATGCAATAAAAAAGGATTTCCATATGTTATTATTTTTAGGAGAACATAATTTTTGAAAGTGTAAGTTTGGGAGTGTTGAGTAAACAGAACTCTTCCATTTCCTGGAAATCGATTTTGTTTCACAGAAACATTTGTACTTATTGACATAAATGCCATGCAGAAAAAGCCAATTACAGACAGTAAGAGAACCAAAAAACAGAAGACAAACTTGTGGAACGTAAAAAAAGAAAAATTATAATATTGAAAACTGGAAGTTGTACCGCAAGCTCAAAGACAATACACAGGAGTAACTTAGAAATGTGTTCAGGCAAGTATTCACAAATGAATGATCTTATAGAGTCAATCACACTCATCACAACCAGGGAAAAGTACCTGGAAAGAGAAGTGTATTCAACTTTCAACCTTCCCTGAGAAGTCTCCTGAGTACACTGACAAATGCTGCCACCTCTGCTCTTCCCCATGTGGCACTGAGGCTAAATGTGGTCTCTGACACCATGAAGCAGTACAGCCCTGCACCAGGACCTGTGGCAACAGCTATTCTGAACAAAAGAGCTATGGGAGCCTCCACCCACACACCCTCTCCTCATTGGCATGGGAGCTGCAGTTAAACTCCTGCCTTGGCTTTTCTTTATTACTTACTGCCTTCTCAGCATGCATGTGCCTAATTTTCTGTGTTGCTAGTCCTTGCTTCATCTCACCTTGGCTTGCTGATTTGACTTCCTGGCTTCACCTTAGACCTGCCTTGTTGCTACAGGATTTTTCATCAGTCACTGAGCTGTCGCTAGCCCTAATTACTGCGGTGGGACTTGGTCTGTTTTATGAAGTGCTTAAGGGCTGTATTGCTTGCTAGTAAGCCTTTCTGGCTGTAATCATCAGCTTCTGGCTTGTCCTCTGTTGAGGAACAACTCAATTCTGGATGCTCCTTACTACCTCCCCAATAAATAAGTATTTCAGAAATGTGTGAACAACAGTCTTTACAGAGCCTACTGAATCAGTGGGGAGCCTACCAAGCTACAGAATTACTAGGAAAATGCTAAACCTTTAGTTCTCTAGTACAACTTCATGTGGAAGTAGAAGCTTTTTTGAGTGCCAAGTGTCCACAAGTGAGGTATTTAGTGTCCATAAGATATGTTGCAATATGGAAAATGATAAACACTAGCATGTAAGAAATGGGGTTTCAGTTACCCCTTTGTTCTCTTCACTTAATAATTATACAATGCAATAGCATGACAAAATATTCTTACTATAATTAGTCATAGGAGATATCTCAAAGGTCCATTTACAACATTTAAATTTTATAGGTATATATATGGGACTACATAGGCCTAGAAGGGCTATACACAGACATAAGAGATAAAGGATTTATCTGTTAGTCTTTATCATCATTATGTACCTAAAAGTTTAAGGGGGCTTCAGAATATGCCTTTTGTGGATGTAATGTTAACATCTGAATAGAAACAAACTTGTACAGAAAACCCCTACAGGTTTTTCCTGGAAATACTTCAAGCTTTGGAGTCAAAGAGTGTGATCAACTACTGATAGGTTTTTAATTGTAACATTTGACTTGTGGTTTATAATAATGACTGCAATGATAAGTACTCAGTAAAGTTTAGAATCTATTTCCTTCCTGTTATGCTGGGTGGTGACTCTGTTTAGCTACTTATCAAGTTAAATGTTTCTATTCCTGCAAGTATTCTTTTTTTCTAAGCGGAAAAGATGCTTGGATCTGGGGTCACTGTGTGTCTGTCAGAGTTGTCATCTAACAGTAAGTTTAGTAAAGTCGAAAGAAGATGATATAATCAGCTGTTTATACTACCAGTAAACAGGCATGAAAATCAAAGCGAAGCAGGAATCTGAACAAGCTGTGTATAGTCTCAGAAAATGTTCTTGTATTATACTTCAGCTGAATTTTGCTTCTGGTTAAGAAACTGTAGGGATCAGTACTCATTAAAACTGCAGAAAGCAAGCTGAGCAAGCCATTGCAGTATTAGCTTGTACTCACCCAGCTGAAACCACAGCACTGCAGCTGCTGACATTTCTTTTCATTCATCTGACTCTATTACTTTGCAGTAGGCCACCCACTGTTTGCTTGCATATTGCTGCACATGCACATTGGAGATTATGCACTACCATGCTCTATTTCTCTAAATTTTCCTTTAAATAAAAAAAGCCCTGAGGCCTTCTAGATGCATAGCTTTCAGCCAATATGAAGCTTGGATTAATGATGCCTATAAGCTCATCTGTTCTCTGATAGGTGTTTCTCATTTTAACACATACCAATTGGCTAAAATGACAAGTTCACCACCTGTTGGTTTTATTAAGTAGTACTGGTGTCAGTGTAGGGCCTGCTTGCTTATTAGAAAGATTCAGAATATCAGAATATTAGGGATGTGGTGAAGCTCAAACCTACTGAGTAGGTCAGACAATATTCTTAGAAGTTTTTCCATCAAGAAGCTATTAGCCTGGAGCAAGTGTAGAAAATGAGCTACAGTGCATCCACTAATATGACAAAAATCTTCCAGTTTTTCAAACGAGTAGTTAGGGTGACTGGTATTATGGTATTTATTCCTACTAATCAGCCTTTATAAAAAAAATTAACAGTTATGTCAAAAGGATTAACTGAAAAGACAGGCTGAAAGAACAAACATATTCAGCTGCCTGATTTACAAAATTCCGTCCCAGTATTTCTGCCTTTCTGACAAACACAATGAATGCGTTAGTCAAATCTGGACAGTGAAATGGCAACTGCCAGCCTATATTTGCACCAAGGAAGGAGGATTCTGAGGTTTTATTTATTTGATTTTCTCATAGTGCTCTTCAAATATGTTTATGAAGCTTGTACTTATCTATATCTTGCAGAAACTCCGATGCTTCAATGAATCCATCCTTCCTATACTAGGAGAACCTTGTATATTGTGGCTTAGGCAGAGGGAAGGTTCAGCTGCAAATAATAACTTTTGATCCAGCTGATTAGGATTTGGACTGTAAAAGCCATTAGGAACATTGCCTGCTTTATGTTCTTACTTCTCTGCCTTTTGGCTAGGACATTTATCTCATTTGTAGATTAGGGACCAAAGTCTTTCTTGTTTCTCTCTTTAGAATACTGTTGAAGCCTAGAGAGTCAGAACAATGTTGAGCTTGGCTTTCTGGTCGTGTTTCTCACACCAGCAAGTGAAGCAGGCAAGGAGTTTGCACTGAAAGTACAGTGTGGCTATCAAGAAGTCAAAACAGGCACACAAACAAGATGTCTGTGTGATACAGACAAGTAATGCTGATGTGTCTGTGTCATACTAATAGTGATGGAGTATAAATTTGTAAAGGCATGTTGAAATTTGTTCTAGTAAAGATGTTGTGGATCTAAACTAACAGTCACCTTGGCACTCAGCTGGATTGGCAAACGTGCACACTTAACTTGAGAGGCAGTTGTTGTGTAGTCTTTCAGTTTCTCTATGCCTCCATTAACGTAGATACTAATAAATTTAGCTTCTAACTTAACAATATTCACAAGAAAACTTAAATGCTGTTTATTCTTGGTATCTCTGCTCGGGAAATGAATCAGTAATTTATTTTTTTCTAAATATGTATGTATTTCAGAGAAGTCAGTACTAGGTTTACAAATTCAGGGAATGGAGTAAATTCCTCATCAACGGGCTGGGTGGATGGCTCTCACAGCTGCTACGTATGCTTCTCCACACCATTCATTGTACATGTAGGACCAGCATATGAAAGTATCAGTATCCACTTGCATCCTTCTGAGCCATGCATCAAGAATTTAGTATGACAGTTGTCCCCAAAACCTGGTAGCAGTGTGTTTCATGATAAAGCGACCTTAAAACAGCATGTTTCAGAACATTAACAGCCAAAGAGCTTTATACTGTGCAAGATTGCTTCAAAGGCAACCCTGAAGTTTTGGCTTTTTTAAAGTTGAAATATTGGTGGCAGACACTTACCTTTAGCTCTGTAATATTTAATATGAAAAGCACTAGCCAGCACATTGTCCCCTGAACTAGCTGAAGGGAGGGGGGGAAATATTAATTAAAAATATAACACATAACCTATTTCTGTGATCAGCACTGAATCATACTACATAACTGTAAAGATATTGGATTGGAAACTCCAGTAGATGGGAGGAGGGGAAGCTCTGACTAGTGTTGCAAAAGCGTTTTTGTCACTTCTTTATATTACACATTACACTAATCCTTAACATCAATTTAAAAAAGCAACTTTTAAGACCTATCTCTAAATTCTACAGAAGTCATACCATAAAGTGACTCTAGATCTTCTGGAGATTTTTCTCACAATTAAAACATGATTAGCATATAAAGAGTATCAGAATATTGAAAACAGTCAGAAAATGCCTAGATAGATATTTATTTTTTCTCCCAATCTGTTTGACCCATTCTATATAGTTCAAACAGCATATCGCAGGAAAGAAATTCATTACTGATTTCTGTGGGATGCTTCATAAAACTTTTAGAATGTTTTTTATTATTCTAGCAAATTCCCTTCTCCTAATATCAAAGTGAATAAGATTTGACAGGTGGAACTAGTAATAGCTAATGTTCTTTCTTTCACTTCGAGAATCACTGAATATTTATCTATGCTTTGAATTCTAAGCGTCCAATTAATGGGATACCTAACCTTCTAATTTTACTGAGACACAAAAACTAATCTTTTCCTTGCACTAAGAGGAACATATTAATTAAATCACCAAAAGTTCAAGCTTACAAATTATTCTTTTGCATCATACTAATACACATCTCTTAACACCCTTAGAGCTTTATATTTCCTATAGAAATTTCTCTTTTTTCCTCCCTTTACTGAGACTTTCTAATCACTCAAATAGGCATTTTCTTGATATCTTATTGTAGGGTGGCACTGTAAGAACTTGACTCTGTGTTCTTTTGTTGATTTTTCACTTATTTTTCTAGACAGAAAGACTTACTGATAACTCTAGGAAATAACGCTGAGAAATAGTAACCACCCCAAAAATAAAGTGCAAAAGTGAAAAGGGAATAGGTGAAAATTTTGCTAGAAACTGAGGCTTGGAAAGAAAAATAATAATTCTCGAAGGCCAAAGTTACATAGGAAAACCTTTAGGGCTGGGGGGAGATGGACACACCAAATAAAGAAACAGAAGAGTTTAGGTTCAGGAATAACATAGGATAAAGAGTTTTGGAAATACAAGAAAAAAAAGTATTTTTGGGTATTCCTTAATACTTCAAGAACAAAATGTGTGAGTAGAGCTCAAAAATAAATGAAGGAAGGATGAAAGAAGCCCAGCCTTCAGAAGACTAGAGGCTTTCAGAAAATTCTAGGATGAAAGACTTGTTTACACGCAGCTCTGTGAGCCTGCAGTCCTTTCAGACTTTAAATGGGGTTTCAGGAGTTGCTGATACTGCTCTAGCTAAAGGTGTTGCAGAGGCGATGAGAGACAGACACAAAAGGAAACCTGAAACAAAGGCATGATCCTACCCTGAGCTTGAAGAATCCTGTTGTTTGGTGATACTCCAAACAAACTCATTGAGCTGATCGATATAATCAGCGATGATATACTTGATCTGTTTTGTCTGGTGAAATGAAGTATAGAAAACTTACACCAATACAAGCTTTCTCTCTTGACTCAGGAAGGATCAAAGATTATTTTAATGCCAAATATATTTAAGTGAAATATTGGAGAGAGCATAGCTTTCAGCAAGATTTGAACTCAAATATCTCTTATTGAAGGTCTTAGCTTATTAAATCAGTTTTCTTTGATTATTCCCTGGAATGAAGTTATATATATAACTATTTGTTAATGATTTTTACACTATTACTCAGTTTTTTCAGCATAGGATTTTGGCAAGATTTGACTTGTAATTGAATATATTGTTCTGAAACTGTCCTGCACCTTTTGCAAGTATTTCTAACAGTTTCAATAGTCTAGTAAAGCAGCATTTATCAAATTGGGCTTATGATGTGAGGGCAAGAAGAACAGACAAGGTGAAAAGCACTCCAATGTGCTCTTATTTTTGTTATGCAATAAGAAGTAGTTCAATTTGACAGAAATAAGATGTGGATCAAATGACGCTTCTTAGTATATATCTATTTGCTTGTGTTAGTTACACAGATCATCCCTGTCCCACCTCCTATATTTTTCCTCCTAATAATCCTAGCTAAATCAAGCTGAAATATAAGACATAAGGTTTAAAACTTTTCCACGCTGATTCTAAGGTTTCAACAACTTTCTCTTTGCAGCATGTTTTCAATAAGAGAGGAAACTAAGACACTGCACAAATCTGAAGTGAGTTGCTGGGTACTGAAGAATAGTTAACATTTTTTCTATAAATATGGATACTAAATACTTTTCCTAATTTGAAAGAAAATACTTGTGTTCTGAGATATAAGCTTTATGGAATTTGTCAAAAATCAACTTTAAAGAGTCTTCTGATTGTTTCTTCTATAAATTAATCTGACAAACTGCATGAACTTTGATGATTAATTTCTCGATTTTGGAGACTACAAGGAGAATTGTTATATTTGTGTTAGTGGAGTCAGCCTTGATTTGTGTTTTGTATTTGTAGGTGTATTTGTATTCACTAGATTTCCAGCTCCAAATCTGAAGTCTTATGAACTTCAAACAAATTCAAGATTTTTTGTTCCAGTTAAATAACTTACTACAGTTTATTTCCAATAGATATTTAGGGCCTCTAAGGTTTACCATCAGCAATTAAATAAGATCAAGTGTTAGTGATGGAGAACACAATAATTTTTGTATGGGTCTACAGAACCAAGTATTTTAGTGTAGTACAGAATTCAGTTTTAAAAGCCCTGGTGGCAATACTCAGTCCACAGTTATGCTTAAAATAATGTAATGAAAAATAAGAACTCAAAAAACATGGAGAAACTATGTGCTGAAAGTCTATCCCTAGACTATTATTTGACCATCCAGTTCTCCATAAGTGTCCTGCAAGTTTAGTATTTGATCTCCATTGTGCCCTGTTAGTCTCTAATTCAGGGTGATGACATTGATATGCTCGACAGAAATAATAGAAAACTGCAGGTATAATTATCTTTTCAACATGTATGCAAATCCCACTGACATGAGTGACCTTATAGAGGATAGCAGTTGGGTCCATGTTCAGAACCCTGTTCTTACTATAAATAGCTGTCTTTGGATTTAAAAAAATATTTATGTTTAAAAACACAGTTTTTGAAAGGAAAGTCTGCATTTTTGCTCTTCATGAATACCAAGGGTGGGTATAGAAATATATTACTTGTGCTATGCTAGGAACTGGGTGAGAGGCAGTAGTGTTTAGATAATGAAAATAAATTAAAATTTGTAGAGCACTTTTTTTTTGTAATATAAATCCGCAGAGGGAAAGATTGTTCTACAATTCTTTCCTTCAAGGACTTCCAGTTCTTTGTAGGAAGAACCACATAAGACTATTGTGCTATAAAATCCACTAACTGCAATTCACTTCCTGAGTCTCTTTGCAGTGCAGGAGCGATGCTCAGACTATCTTCCAGTGCCAAGCACCAATTCCCTCACAAGACTCCTTTGTAGAGGCTGTTCCTTGCTGTTCCCAGAGTTTGGGGGCCTTTTCCTTCCTTCCCCCTCTCAGCTGGAGCCACTCAACAGACTGAAGGAGATATGTTTGCTGCCTGTTTTGGGAAATGCCAGATAATACATGAAATTATAGTCCACCACCATTCTGAAGTACCCCCGTAACACAGTTGGTGTTAAAATGACGTGAAGTGGGGTATCCCAGACTTTGGCTTTCTATTCTGTTAATTTTCAGAGTATTTCTCCTTTTTTGTTGAGAAAGAACTATGCCATGGTATTACCTCTTTCAGACTCTCAGTGTGTACCTATATGGCTAGGATCTTCACTGATTGAGTTAGAATACACTGCTGTCATTGTGTGTGATGAAGTGGTGGTTGCCTCACCAGAAAAAGTTGGGGATGTTTGTACTATACTCTCACTGAACTCATAGGTGCAGGACTCTCCTACCAGTGTAAAACTCCTTCCAACCACTGAACTTGGCCAAGCTGTGACCCAAAGCGTCTGCTAGCAATTTTATTCTCTGACTTTACCGAATACCCTAGTATACCCAACTTTACTCTACAACCAAATAAAACCTGGAGATGACACTATCTTTATTTCTACTGGATAGATATTAATAAATAAAGACTTTGTTCAGTGAGGAATAAAGTCTGACCTGAGCTCACCTGAATATACATGAAAACAGATTGTCTCACATCATATCACACTGAATATTAAATGAGTTATATTTGATAAGTTTTATTGATTTTAATTTGAGAAGAGTGAGAAAAACTTAAGTAAACACTAAACGTTATGCCAAAATTAGTCCCAAAATGGAGAGTTGTATAAAATATCTTTTAACAACCTTGTAACACTGAAGGCATGAAGAGCGGTATAGGAAAGGACTGGAGGAAGGAATGTTTGGAGAATAGTAAGGAGGTGGATAAATAACAAAGAGGACAGGCATTAGCCAAGAAACTCCAATGTCTAACTTACCATTTCAAAGTGATATTTTTTTCTCCCAGCGTACCTTTACTAGGTATCAAATGGATTTCTATATATAGATCTTTCTTCACTGATTTGTGTGGTACTTAGCCAGGAATCTTAGGTAACTGTTTTATATCTCATTGCATAATTTTGGTGCTAGACATATGTTTAGTGGTGATACAGCTCATTGGTTGCAGAGAACCTACCACATTTCTGTGTCATAAAAGTAGAACTTCAGCAACTTTTTAAGAAAAAGTATCCTTAATATAGGAGAACAGAGAAACCCTAGGTGGACAAATTTTATTTTAATGAAATAAGTTGTATAGGGTGCTTTCTGTTTAATAATTTTTTTTCTTTCTCATCCCATACTTTCAGCAAATGCTAACAGGCTCTTTTTGTGGTTCCAATGAAACATAGCCAAGAGTCTGGCAGCTATCCATCCCCTATAGATCTTGCTCTCTGAATGTGCCATTTTCAGTTGTCTACTTGGGAAGCTTCATTTCCATATCCTTTACATTCTAGTAACTCCAAATATATTATCCCTGCTGAAATTGAAAATAATTTACTCTAAAAAGTTTCCCACATGAACATTATTATTCTAAAAGAAAAAAAAAAAGCAACCTAACAATACTGAGAAGAAATTTCTTTGTTGGTATTTTATTATTTTTAACAATTTTCTTCCATTTAGTTGTGAATGCTCTCTGTAATACATTGATCCCAAACTGAAATAGCATCTGTTAATTGCCTATGCTTCTTTTCTAAAGTAAAAACTCCTACTTACTCTCTTTCCCCTTGAAATACTGGGAAACGGCAGTGGAGTTGCAAGAATCCACTTTACTGATAACTACCACAGTGTCTGTTAGCACATGGACATAGCTGAATGAGTTTAATCCCTCTCTTACTAGTGCAAAGAAGTTTCATTTAAATTTCAGCTTACTGGGCAAGAAACACAGGGAAAAGGGATTGTCTTACTTTTGAGATCAAAGAGAAAAAACCCATATAGATGGTAATCCTAGAATTTCCAAATGCTGAATATAGGTCCTTAGTGAGTGCATTAATTAACTGCTACTGGAAAGGCTGCAAAAAATTGCAATTTCTAAGACAATATTTTCAAGCTGTCATTTCTCTACAGCATAATGTACATGGAGACATTTTCTCTTGCTAAGTTTGGCTCCATGCTGATAGTGGAGAACTGTAAATGGGGCAGCTGATTGCGACCAGCAAGTTTACTGTTGTGTTTTGGAGATTTATGTCTGTATATTTAAACAACTAGAACTTTAAAAAAACAGTGTTAGCCTGCTACTCCACTGACAGAACTGCCACACATCTGTACTCTCCCAAGCAGTTTTCTTATGCAGAATTCCTTTGGATGACCCTGAAGACTGTATTTAGGATTTGCAGTTGTATTTCGGTTCTGTGTCCTCAGGTAGCTTCTGTGCAGCTGGTAAATCCTGCACGTGTTCATCATGAGCAGCTCAGTTTGAGGGCACATACACTGTACAGAGAATGCTATCAAGAGCTGTAGCACTGACAATGGCATTGCAAGAGAGTTGCTGGTCCGGGTTACAGCAGACTCAGCATTGTTAAGAAGAGTGGAATGAGACACTGATGCGCTGCACATGTGCGGTGAGACTGAGTCTGAAGCCCTTTAGCTGACTGCACTATTGGTAAGCTGTGGTGATATGTACCTGCATTACTGAGAAGGGGTTAAACCATTTTGTGGCATTTAAAAGCTACCACAGAGGGGAGAGAATTAACTGTTCTTTGTGTCTGTGGTACACAGGATGAAAAGAAACCACCTTAAGTGGCAGCAGAAGGTTTCCAGTCAGACATTGGCTATCTTTTCTTATGTGTAAGAACTGCAAAGCACTGAAATGGGTGGCTTAGGGAGGCTGGAATCTTCATCACTGGAAACACTTAATGACAAGTTTAAGTTTAACAAGCACCTGGAGTTACAGATCCTGCTTTAGAGAGGACATTAGGCTAGATAGTCCCTCCAGGTTTCTTCTAGGTTTATTTTCCTACGATTGTATGCACAATAAGCCTGTCATGTCCCAAAAGTTTCCAATTACTGTGCATGAAGAGACCATCTGTGCAAAGCAATCTCAATATGCCTGATGCTTCTTGGAAGCATTTTACTTACTGAAACAGAAATATAACAGTTCTACTCACTTGTACAAATGTCTGTCCAGAATCATTTGGAAAAGTCTGGTAGAAACACCAATCCAAAAATGTTATGTTTATTTACTTAGCATCTTCTTTTGGACTTTAGTAATACCAGATTCTCCCAAGAACAGTGTATGTTGAGGATACCTAACATCCTGCAAGTGTTAAGATGTAGTCATGCCTTTCCTTGAAAATTACCATAGGACCCCACACCATGAGCTCTTAAGGGAAAAGATTCACCTTATATATGTAAAGCAGTATTTGTATGAGTGTTTTTAGGATCAGGTCCATAACAAGAATTCTTGGTATTGTACTGAAATAGTTACTCTTGTTTAAAAAATTATATCAATGTATTTCAACGTTTCCTCAGAGAAGAAAAAAACACATCTAAAACTGGGTTACAGTACTAGTGGATTATATTTGCCAAGCTGTCTCTACTTGCAGTCTTAACATGTTAGGCAGTCATTTGTAAACAGCTGAATTGAATGGTTGAACATGGAAACAAAGCCTTTAAGCAAACTGAAATTCTTCAGCACCAAAGTAGATGAGGTTCAGAATTAAAAATGCTGTTAGATAAACCAGTTATCATGGAAGGCTATGTGGGCAAAGACGATGGATATTTGAGAGCCAGTGAACTAGATCTTAAATCACCCAAGATAATTTTTGAAACTTTCTTAAAGTGATAAATATGCCTCCAGTTTACATTATTTCTGCAGAGTTGCATTATTATTATAGATATGAATATTGTAAAACTCAAAAGTTATTATATAGCATATACAATGAACACTATCAATATATACAGAATAATAATTTTTAAAATTTATTTGTTAAAAATGTAACATAATTAACATAGGAACCTGTCTATTCAAACAGTGGAATTTGGTAAAGTAGCTCAATCTTAATGTTTAGAACAAAAAAAGTATGTGAAGATATATCTCACTATTTTTCTCCTTGTTTGGTGGTATTGATTAGGTCTGGGGTAAGTTCAGAGAGACAAATGAAAATGTAACCTATCTGGTGTTCATGCTGCAATGAGTTTTGCAGTCTTGGAACCTGTCTCATTTCTAAATGAGTAACACTGTGATAATTTAAGTAAGGAGTTAGAGGGAATTTAATGTATATTTTGAACCCAAAAGAATGAGGCAGAAAAAAGGTGGAGGATACACACAGAAAGAATAAGCAGCGAAAGTTTGCCCAAACCATCTAGTATTAGTTCACAGAATCACAGAATTCTAGGGTTGGAAGGGACCTCGAAGGATCATCTAGTCCAACCCCCCTGCCAGAGCAGGGTCACCTCAAGTACATCACACAGGAACGCATCCAGGCGGGTTTTGAATGTCTCCAGTGAAGGAGACTCCACAACCTCTCTGGGCAGCCTGTTCCAGTGCTCCGTCACTCGCACAGTGAAAAAGTTCTTCCTGATATTCACATGGAACCTCCTAGTTTTGTGTTTTATACTTACAGCTCCTCTTGTTAAGTTCCACACTGTTAACTGGACTCTCTGCTGAATCAACAGACACAGAAGGAAACCTAGCAATAACCAAAAATGATATCTAAGTTTCACTAAAAACTCGAAGGATATCACATCCATCCTTCAGCCCCTCGGGGGATGAAAAGGAGTTCTATTCACAGGAATATGCCAAGAATCAAGTTTTCTAAACTAAACATTTAATATAAACATTTGATCTGTTGGTACATTCCAAAATAACATTCCAAAGCTATTTTTTTTTTTATTCAACCAAGTTGTGCTGGTTTTAAATGATTAACTTTTTGAATAACACAATGAGAAATCTCAAAAGTCTGTTCTGTCTACACAGGAAAAGAAGACAGAGAAAGGTCAAAAGACTGCGATCTGAAAGGGAAAGTCTGGATGTGGAAGCAGTGAAGAATAAAACTGGCCTGGGTTAACAGAATCTTTGTCAGAAGGTCATGAATATGACCATACACCTACATGCAGCTTCCAAGACACTTAGATATGAAAAGCAAACAGCAAAGGAGCCATCCAGAAGAAGGTGAGGGACAGATTGAACCAAACAATAGCTTGAAGCAAGTAGAAGATGATAGGAAGAAATCAAAGAACAAGTTGGAGCCATTAGACACAGCAATAAGGTGACAGAAGCCAGTGAGTACAAGTATCATGCTCATCAGCATACCATCAGCAGAGATGCCTAGGCTCACTGACTTAAGACTGGAGACAAAAGGTTACAGCCACTGACAGCTCCTAATGGTCACAAAAACCAGCACATTGTACCCTGTTGGAAAAGAACTCAGAAAAGGTGGTAGGACTTGAAAACCAGAATGTTCTTTCCATTCTGCACCCTGAAAAAGCCTTTCATCTAGCATTTAGAGCATTCCTGGGAAAGCGGCTTTGGTCCCTGCAGTAGATGAAAGCTGGGGCTCAGTCTTTTGCTTCCCAGAGACTCTTAGGAGGGGGACCAGAAACCTCTCCAGTGACACAGGCATTGGGGAACTGAAGGTGAAAAGGAAAAACAACACCCTGGTCAAATTTACAGCAGGGTGAGGGAGGAAGGGTAAGGAAACTGCTTTTAGAGGATTATTTTGGTTGATGAATAGAGGGTTGCCTTAGTGCTCTGAAATAAGATGCCTGAGGGAATTTGAAGGATTCCTAGTTATTACACCTAGTATTTCCTATTAACGCAGTGGCTTCCTGCTCAGTTTTCTGGGTAACTACATCCTACCCCAGGGCACTCACTTACATCAGGCTCTATGTTGAAATTTAAACTCCCTAAAACAGGTGCTGGGTTTACCACGCATCATTTGCAACTGTTTCATTGAGAAAACACCTATTTTTTCCAAGAATCTGTAAAATCTTATTCTGTCTCTAAAACTTAGGAACATTGTCTGAAGCAGTTTGGTTGTTTTGGGTTTGGTTTTTTTTTTTTGTTTAAATAAATGTGTCTTTGGCTTTGTTTTAACTGGTGAAGTGACATGTCAGTTACTTAATTATGGGAACAGCTGAACACTTTGGTTTAAATCAAGTTTCTATATATTCAATTTTGGAGTAAGGATGGCAAGAAAATATGCTGACTGTCCCTTTAGAAAAAAAGTACCTGATCAAAAGATACGATGCAAAGGATGGTGATCAAAATAGACACAGAGTTTTGGCTGGATAAATTTGCAGTTTCGGGACAAATGCTTAGATTATACGAATCTGGGTAGTTTCACTAAGCAAGTTTTTTATACCCCATCAAAGATTGCATCTGACATTGTCTTCAGTAATGGTTCTGTGACTTCTTAGAAAGAACATTTTGTTTGCTTCTTTGGTGCTAGGATAGCTCCTCATTATAATCCCTTTAAGATAACTCAATTTGGGAAAAAGTCAGGAGATAAATTTATATCTGTTTAATGCTACCTAGCTCTGTATCCTATGTTGAGCTCGGTTACAGAGAAATGTAAAGACTGAGTCTCTTTGTAATGTGTGTTGATGAATTACTGCTTAGCCATTGGTCTCTGTTTTACATATTTTTTTCTTGATATCTTGCAAGTCTTGAAGTGTGAAAGAGAAAATTCTTTTGTTGTTGGGTTTTATTGTTGTGGGGGTTTTTTTGGTTGTTTTTGTAGCAGCAAGTCAAAAGAGAAAATTAGGTACTTGCAGTCTATAAACTTGTAATGGCAAGATGAGAAATATGTGTCAGTCCTATGTGTGATTGAAGTATTTGATCTGTTCAGGAACTGCCTATTTTAAGATGGCATTAGTTACCACAAATTAGTAATCAAGCTAGATAAATCTGGAGGAAAAAAAAAGAAAGATTGAGGAAGTAGTGAACAATTCATATGTCTCTGCCAGACATAACAGCTGTTAGAAATGTCTGTTGGATGCTTTCATCAGCTTTGCTTTCATCCTGTGACTAACATGATAGTTGAAAAGAAATGTACAGGCTGTTAAATTTTCTTTTAAAATTTATTTCATAGGGTGAGTTACTTTAGATAAGAGTTGACTAAGAAGGCATGCAAGAAGTATACTGAATAAAGAAGAAAATGGAGACATAAATTATATAGCCAGAACCTCTCTCACAATGAAAGAACATTAAAAGAAACTGGAAGACAATACACTGTAAAGCTAAATATATTTGCAGGAAAACTCTAAATTATAAGTACTATAGATGGTATAGACTTGATCCCTCATTGAAAACATGACAAAGTTTCTTACTGGCTTTAATGAGCTTTAGTCTCTTGTGAGATGAATTTGAAAGAAAGAGGGAATATGAAAGAGACTGACTAGTGGGAGAAGAACGTACCTTGTTCTGCTGAGAGTTTTGCTGTATTTCTGCCAGTGGAAGGCTTTGTATTGTAAGGCATCAGCTCAGAGCTGGAGAGAAATTCCCTCTCTTTGATTGCAGTGGAGAAGGGAGAGAGATTTCTAGATTTCTACCGCAAGACAGGTCTGTTTGTCACCAGCTTGAATGCTGAGAACAGATGTAAAATATAGCACCAGAATTTTGTTACAAAGTATGCACCTGAGGCTAAAAGGTATCCATTTCAATATACAGGAGATTATCTGGCAAATTTTGAAAAATAACATTTATTAGGACTTACATGAACAGATGGAAAAACTCCATTGGGGCAGGAAGGGGAAGATAGCTAAAGTAGTGGAAAGTGTTTATCTTCAGTGAAATTTTTTTTGACCTGTGGGAGGAAATGGAAACATAACAGAGGAGATGAACTAATGGCTTAAAGGTTAATAAATCTTCAAGGGATGTTGGAGCACTTGGAAGTGTGAATGGAGAAGGGATTACTTACCCCACAGCCTAGGGAAATAACATTGTTTTGACTGAGGTTGGTCTGAACTGGCAAGAAAAGTTTCTAAAAAATTAATATTGAGTGGTATGTATGTAGCTTGACTAAAACATACAAAGAAGCACTGACAAATGAGACTATGGCAGTAAGTAAAACAGTATCAGATATCAGAAAGATATCAGAAAGATGTATAGTTACGGGTGAAGACCTCAGGTAAGTAATGTAATTAGTGAAAGGCTTGGATGGGACAACAGAACAGCAAGCAATAGCTGAAAGGCTTGTGCTCAGTTCAGGACCCCAGACATCAAATAATTCAACCAGAATCACTAGTATAGAACCTGAAAGCAGTTACTAACATGGCAATCATGGCAAAGCACAATCATTAACAGGCCCAAATCATTCAGGAAAGACAGATATAAGAGTGAAGGGTTAGGGTTACCACTGTATGTGGTGCTGTATCAGATACAAAGAAAAAAGATGAGAAAGCAGAAGGGATAGCCAGGAATAAAAATCTGCTTTGAGACAAAATTTGTTTTGGGAAAGGTTAATAAATTAGATTGTATCGGGATAGTACTGTAATGGAGTCTCTGGGCCAGATTTGGATAAAAAAAATGATGCAGAAATAAAGCAGGAGAATTAGTACAGAAGACTATGTCAGTATTGAAGACCTTATTTTTTTTAATGATAGACCTGACAACATAGTTACAGGTCTGTACATTCTTGAATCTTGTAGCTGACAAAGTTTTTTCATTGGCTAATCCCTAACGAAAAATGATGTCAGGAGTGATTTCTGTAAGACATGAAAATGTGATCAAAATATGGTTACAGAATAGTGAAGTGTTCTCAATAATAATAACTTTATTCTATTTCTGTTAAATAGAAGATTGATAGGATTTTGTGAAAAATTTTGGATTTCAGAAGCTCAAATTTGATCAGTGAAGAAAACTGCTTAGTAAAAGTGTACGAACTTAGGGGCTCGGATATAAAAGACGTTCAGTATTTCTTGAAATAAATTTAATTTCTAAGCAAGGTAAAAATGTTATCAGAAATGTAAATAGATTCAAAATACCCCCACAGGGGGTTTAAACAGGTTGCAACAAAATTCACCTAGAAATTAAAAGATTGAGGTACTGTAGGAGTGATGGTCTGAATGGATGAGGCTTCTAACTGCAGTAGCAGGAACCAAGAAAACTTCTGTTACAGGTAGTATGGTCAGTCTAAGAAAAGAATTGCATGCTATACTGAGCTGTGATATCCCGGGACTAGGCCTGATGACTGGGCATGTCCCTTCTAATTCCTAATTATTAGTTACTAATTCCATTTTTTTCCAACCTTTTTTCCTATCTAATTCTTCCCTCCCCCGTGACTTTTCAAAGAATTTTAAATGTCCAAATGAATTATGCAAAGGAAGTCTCCTTTGTCACCTTCAATCTGACAGACTTAATTTCTATATATTGGGCATATTTTTTCTTGCAAAATTATACTGACTATTCAAACATTCAATGCAAAAATCAACAGAAATTGGAAAAAGAAAAATTATTATGGATTGAACGTATCACTTATATGTATTAAAACTCAAGTTATAGACTTTGTTCATTTGTCCTTTCCAATAATTTTCAGAATACATTACTTGAAATTATTGCAGAAACATTGAAAGGCTATACTAAAGTAAAAACAAAGCCAACCCTTTGACAAAAACATCAGAATCTACATAAAGAGAAGACTAAATTCTCTGCTCTAGCAATCAATGTTCTTCCAAAACTGGCTCATCCTTAGTTCCTGCTGTGCCTCTTTAGCAGAAATGTTAGTGCCTGCTTCCCTGTTTGGCCTTTGCTGTAATTAGTGCTAAAGTTCTGTTCAAAACACCTCTGAACAAGTTGTCATCCTTCATTGCGGCTTCAGTCTTCAGCAAAGTTAAGCTTCTCTTCAAAGTATGAAACATCAAATGAGTCTTACCATTTTCAGAAACAAACCCTAATCTGATGCTTCCTGTGTCTTTCTCCCCATGACCTAAGCACTCTGGTGGTTCAGTAAAAACTAATTTTTTCCTCTGGAAACTCCTGCCAAGGACTGGGAATACCGCATAGTTTTGATTTCTCGTGCTGAGAAGTACAAGCCATAAATTTTCAAAGACCCTTCAGTTAACTTTATTAAGAAAAATGACATCACTCAGCAGCCCTGAAATTCTAGTTCAGTATACATTGGAGCATGTGTGTGTGTGTGAGTGAGTTAAAGAAATTCAATAAAACCTCTCTCAAATATTTTAGCTATTTAAGTTTCAAATCTCAGATAAGACAAAAATAAAGCTTTTCTATCTGTAAGTTGTCTGCTTAGAAAAAGCATTTTTTTAACCCATCTTTTTTAGACTTGTAGTAAATTTTAGTGTCAGAGATGAAAAAAAGCAATTAATTTGCCTACATGACATACCTGCATGTCTTTGCACACACACAAGTTTTCATGTCATCAGGGGCAATAAGAAAAGTTTCTATAGGTATGTCAATGAGGAAGGAAGAATAGGGAAAATGTGGGCCCTCTCTGGAAGGAAACAAGAGACCTGGTTACCCAGGATATGGAGAAGACTGAGGTACTCAATGACTTTTTTGCCTGAGTCTTCACCATAAATTACTCAAGGCACACCACCACAGAAGGCAAATGCAGGGATTGGGAGAACAAAGAACCATCCACAGTAGGGCTTGATCAGGTCTGAGACTATCTAAGGAACCTGAAGGTGCACAAATTCATGAGACCTGATGAGATGCATCCTGAGAGAACTGGCAAATGAAGTTCCTAAGCCACTATCCATCATATTTGAGAAATCTTGCCAGTCTCGTGAAGTTCCCACTGACTGGAAAAGGGCAAACATAAACCCCATTTTTAAAAGGGGGAAAAAAGGAAGACCCAGGGAACTACAGGCTGGCCAGTCTCGCCTTTGTGCCTGGCAAAATCATGGAGCAGATCCTCCTGGATATTATATTAAGGTACATGAATAATAAGGAGGTGATTGGTGACAGCCAACATGGATTCACTAAGGGCAAATCATGTCTGACAAATTTGGTGGTCTTCTATGATGGGGTTACAGAATTGGTGGATAAGGGAAGAGCAACTGATGTCATCTACCTGAACCTGTGCAAAGCATTTGATGCTCTCCCATATGAAGTCCTTGTCTCTAAATTGGAGAGACACGGACTTGGTTGATGGACCACTCACTGAATAAGGAATTGGCTGGATGGTCACAGTCAAAGAATTGTGGTCAACAGCTTGATGTCTAAGTGGAGATAAGTGATGAGTGGTGTTCCTCAGGGATCAATATTGGGACTGGTGTTTTTTTACATCTTGGTCAGCAACATGCATGGTGGGATTGAGTGCATCCTCAGCAAGTTTGCTGATGACACTGAGTTGTGTGGTGCGGTCAAAACTCTGGAGGGAAAGGATGACATCTAGAGGGACATTTACAGGCTTGAGAGGTAGGCTTTTGCAAACTGCATGAAGTTCAACAAGGCCAAGGTGCTGCACATGGGTTGGGGGCAATTCCACACACAAATACAGGCTGGGTGAAGAATGGATTTGGAATAGCCCTAAGGAGGAGTTGGTGGTGTTGGTTGATGAAAAGCTCAACATGAGCAGGCAATGTGCATTTGCATCCCGGAAAGCCAACGGTGTTCTGGATTGCAACAGAAGAAACGTGACTCTCAGGTTGACAGTGGTGATTCCCCCCCTCCGCTCTTGTGAGAACCCCCCCCTGGAGTACTGTGTCCAGTTCTGGAGTCCTCAACATAAGAAGGACATGGAGCTGTTGGAGCGAGTCCAGAGGAGGGCCACAAAGATGACCAGAGGGCTGGAGAATCTCCTATGAAGACAGGCTGAGACGGTTGGGGTTGTTCATCCTGGAGTAGAGCAGGCTCTGGGGAGCCCTCATAGCAGCCTTCCAGTACGTGGAGGGGCCTACAGGAAAGCTGGAGAGGGACTTTTTGTGAGGGCATGGAGTGATAGGACAAGGGGGATGGTTTCAAACCAAAAAAGGTTAGATTTAGATTGGCTATTAGGAAGAAATTCTTCCCTGTAAGGGTGGTGAGACATTGGAACCGGTTGCCAGGAAAGCTGTGGGTGTTCCCTCCCTGGAAGTGTTCAAGGCCAGATTGGGGCTTTGAGCAACCTGGTCTAGTGGGAGGTGTCCCTGCCCATAGCAGGGGGGTTGGAACTAGAAGATCTTTAAGGTCCCTTCCAACCCAAACCATTCTGTGATTCTATGATTCTATGATGTCCATATGCTGGCACGAAACTATGCATCACTACAAACTAGCAGCTGAAACATTTGTTCAACAATCCCTAAGCTAGTAAGACTTCTTTTGAGTTACATGAGGCCCTTCATCTGGTAGATGAGCTCAGGGTCTACACTGTAATCATTTAAGATCACACATAATTTGCTTGAGTCTTTGACCAAGTGATATTATCTGACAGTACATTCATTATATCTTGCACTGAAATTCAGACATTACTTGTTGATTGTTTAGAGTATTTTGTCCCCTGTAGTATTCAGCTTATTTTCTTCCAAAATCTGATTCTGTTTATATACTTTATTTATTTTATGTCTCTATGTAGTTTTAGTACTTTACAAAAACACTTATTCCTTACCAATGATGGCTATTTATTGTCTTTTTGATTTATGTCAGCTTTTAAACACTGTTTGGTAAAGTGGTCACTCAGGATTGCTAGCTTTCCTTGAAGACAAGTAGCCCATAACATTGGTGTTAAGATAACCTATAGGGATATGCTATTATGCAGAAGTTTGCTCCAACCATTACTGTATCTGCTTTTCTCTGCTTAATTTTGACCCTTAAATGGGTAACAGTCTGACTTGCACAGACCTTCATGAACTTTTAAACAATCCCTTTAGACGTACTTTAAACCAGAGGGAGGTAGATCTGTATATATTACAACCAAAGTCATACAGGAAGCAGCATACAAAATCTTTGTATGAAATCTATGGGTTGGTTTAAAGCAAAGTTAATCTTATGTTTAATTTGTTGAAAAGACACACCAACTTCATCTGGAGCTGAACTCAGCCCCTGAAGACAACGAAAACATTCTTAAATTGCATACCACAGCATGTCAAGTGGTGTGTGACACTGAAGATACATTTCTATGCCTACTGCTATAATGCTTAGTCTTTTATCACTTAAACTAGGAGGGTCACCATTAGTTATTAGCAGTGTTGTACCTATAACACAAAATCAGGCAAGTCTGTTTCTGTTCAATAGAAATCACAGAATTCTGTAGATGAGTGCGTTGATCAGTCCAGTCCAATATATTCTGCCTGACAATGATCAGTGTAAATCAGATAAAAATGCAAGAATAATGCAGTAGCCTACTTTTAGAAGTTTCTTTTCAATTTCCCTGTTAGTGGCTGCATGTCCTGAAGCACAAAAACGTCAACAGAATCTTTTTATTTTCTCTAATGTAACTGTGGAAGATCTTATGGTGAACTTGCCTATGGAATCCATACATTTGTAAAAGGATATGTAGAGTCTACAATGAATTAATTATGCATTCAGGTAAATAAAGCTTTATTAACTTTTAATTGCCTGTCTTGTAGCTGGAGCATGGCTGAGTTTGAATGAGAAGATTGTTATTTTCGTTTTAATTAATTTTAAAATCAAATGCTGTTAATGCAATTTCATTTATCCTTCCCTTGTTTCATTATTCTCTTATTTTTAAGTGATGGGAAGATTTTCTGTTGAGCCAATACAGCTTGATTTTCTTTTTATCATTCACTCCTTAGAACAGCCTTGTTATATGAAAGTAATGCTTCTATTTTTGGATGTAGGTCTTTGGTGGCCACGTTGATTTCAGGAGTTCCTGTCACCATTCGATCCCTCACCACGCCTGCTCTAATTATTGTTCCTGCAACTTGCCAGGTTGTCAGTTGTGTCAAACCAAATTATTGCATAGCCACGTTCAACCTGGATCAAAATACTCTGTTCCTCCCTTCCTTTTTCTCTATGTATGTTTATGTTTTAATCTATCCCCAGACCACAGGGGAATCCAGCAAACAGATGAACGAAGGGGACAGTGAGCTGTGGCAGCTTGCCAAGACAAGAACTCCTTAAGCCATAATGTTTCTACAAACCCTGCATCTTCAAATTGAGGCTTCTGTCTGTCAGAGAGGCTATTTACAAGATTGGATTTTTCCAGAGTGAGGAAGAAAGTTTCATTGCTTACATATAATCATTTGACAGGTATGGTCGTGGGGCTGCATTAACCCCCTTTCAGAGAAAGTCTCAACAGCTCTTATTTCTAAGCTTCTACTGATACAGGTACAGTTCTTGCAGGTTGTGCTTTAGTTACCTGTAAACATTAACTTGTTTGAGCAGATTTAAACTGATAGCTTTCCTTGGTATAAGTCCACTGCTTCCCAGTTCACATGAAGTGCAGATCAGACTCTTATTTCTCTTATAGCCTTGCAAATATAATGTGCAATTTTCATTTTGAATTAGTCAGGGAAACGTGGTTGTGTCCAGTCATTTTCTAGTTTTATATAGAGCAATCAAGAACTCAGACTGTAGTAAGTGATGCAGTAGATATTTATCTGATAACAAGGTTTAATTTGCATATATTGATCTGTTCAAATGTCCATGAGCTTTGTATTTTACTCCACATACTTACAGCTGTTGTTTAAGGCTTTGCATGTGAAGTAGTGAAAACCTGCCACCTAGAAAGATTTCCATCTTGTGAAGGTTGAACAACAGTTGAAGCCTTCTGTTATTGTTTTAAGGAGTACAGATAATATTATTTTACCAGAAGCTTAGTTTCTCTAGACCTGCTCCTTGTTCAGGTTTTTTGCTGAGATCTCAGGCAGTTCGCAGCCATTACTACACCCAAGATATGTATACTATTTCTGCCTCAATTCCAGTGCTGCTTATCCTGATCTGTTGCTGAATCCTGTTTTTTCCTCAAAGTTGTGAGTACTTAAATATAATCTACAGAAGCTGTAGATCATGCCCAGAAACCATCTTGGGTTATAACTGCACAGAGGAAAAGTACTTTCTCAAGCTGTGTAGCTCCAAAAATGTTAACGTTTATGGCAACCCTGCCCACACAAAATAGAGGACATAAAGGGTGGGCTTTTTTGTGCTAAAGATACTTTATGTTTTTCTAGAAATTTAATTTTGTTTTATGCTTTTTGGTTTTTTTTAGATTGAAGCTGCGTTACTAGAGATGAGACTCAGTCATTAGAGAAATGAACTAGATCTGGAATCTGAAAATCAGATTTCATCAGATATCATTGAAACTTGACAGCTGAACTTTCAATTTCAGTTTGAGACAAGGAGGGAATGTGAAACACTGACACATGGGTTTTTCTACTACATTCTTGGGTCATTGAGATTTGCAGACACCTGGTCACGCCCATGGAGTATAACCAGTTTGACCATACAGTTCACCTAAGTAAGGGCTAATGTCACAAGAGCTGTACATGTATTACACAAATGATCCAACTTGCTCAGGGTGCACGGGATATATATTCTTCATATATTCTCAGTTCCTGCCTAGCCGGTCTGACTCTTCCAGAAGGCATGAGGCTCACTGCATGCATGCTAAACAGCACCTGTCTACACACCCCTGCTCAGAAGAATTCCAGCCAGAAATAAGGCAGTCTTTCCTTGAAAATTAGCTAGCATGTGCTCTAAAAGAGAATCTAAAAAAATCTAAAAGAGATTCTAAAAGAGATTCATGTGGACATTGTAATTGTGTGTAATTTTCCCCTGTAAATTACAATGCCAGAATTAACTGTATATAAAATTACTATTATTCCAGCAAGCATTTTTCTGAAAACAAAAAGAAAAAAGAAAAAAAGGAAATAATTCATTAACAAAAGTGAAGTATATCTAAGACTTGTGTTTTAGGGCTTGAAGTTTAGCACTGTGAGTCATGTTGTTCAGAACTGATAAATGTAAGGATATTTTAAAGAAAAAATCAGTTATTATTGAATTGATTAATTAATCCAGTATAGAATACATGGCCAGAAAAAAAATCATTATACTGTGAACAAAATTTCTGGTTTAATATCATCCATTATTTGGTTAATCAGAAGTTTTACTGCTGGTCATATTAAGGTGCATATTTAAGAGTTGAAAATAATATTAATGCATATAATTAAAAAATAGAGCTTAATTGTATGCTGAAAAGGTGTTACAAAAGATTTATAAGGATTTTACTTTGAAAATACAGCTGTGGTCACAGTGACAGTGATCATCATTCACTTTCTACAAAGAAAATTATTTTTTCTCTTTTTTTTGGGAGAAGAATGGAGGAGAAAGGGAGATGGATGCTTGATCAGAGTTTTTCTGTAATTAAATACTTAGCAATGACAACTAATAGTCCCAAATTCATTCTTTCTCATCAAGCCTTGAGTGGTGAGGATACAATTTAGCAACCTTACTGGCCTTTCAAATAATGTTACCAAATAAAGATTTAAAAACAAAAAACCCATTTTCAAGAAAACATAGTAATGCAACATTTGGTGGCTTTTTTTCTTCTTCTTAATTCCTATAATGCCTGGTACAGAGGAACCACGTGGACTGCTTAAGTGTTGTTAGAAATGTTCACTACTAGTGTTGAAGACACTATAGTTTTCCATTTGTGTTTCTTCACAAAAAAAAAAGTATATTTATTTCACTCACTTGCAATCACAGCACACGCTCACTACTTATCTGGGTTGAGGGGAGCATTTGAGACTAGTCCGAAGTTCTTCATGTGAACAATTACCTGCTTCTGATCCTCTCTGCAGGCCTACTGTTTCCAGTTTTGTGGAAATGGAAGAAATTAGGTTTGACATTTTCTCATTACCCATGGGACCTAGATATTTGCCCAGCCTTTAAAACTTGCTTAGAAACTTAAACCAGATCATTGACACAGATTTCATAGAAAAGTTCAAGGTATGTTTGTGTTACAGCTTGAAGCAGATTAACAGATGCTATGTACTAGTAGGAACCACCCAAACCAATTGAGGACGAGCCTCACACAAAGCAGTGCAAGCACAGCAGTGATCTGACCAGAGTTGGCTTTGGTGCCCAATGACTTCACACAACACATCACCTCTCCTGTCCTGAGTGACCATCACAACTAGACCCAAATCACGGACTAAATGAACTCAGTGGACATTTTACAGTGGTAGCCCATAGTCTAGGGGAATGCTATCTATATAAATCAAAGGAGGGGAAGGGGGTTGGTGGTTAATGAAATCCTATTGGACAGTATGGGACCTGAGCATGACTTAAATGGTATGGAATAAGGGGTGGAGATTATGCTGGTTTTGGCTGGGACAGAGTTAATTTTCTTCATTGTTGCTGCTATGGTGCTGTGTTTTGGATTTGTGGTGAAAACAGTTTTGATAACTTAGTGATGTTTTATTAATTGCTGCACAGTGCTTGCACAGCATCAAGCCCTTTTCTACTTTTCACATTGCCCTGCCCAGTGAGTAGGCTGGGGGTGCACAAGATGTTGAATCCACCTGACCAAAGGGATATCCCATATCACATGGCACCACTCTGAGCAACAGAAGCTAGGGGAAGAAGAAGGAGATTTTCAGATTCTTTTCATCAGAGTTATGGCATTTGTCTTCCCAAGTCACTGTTTTGTGTGAAGAAGCACTGCTTTCCTTGAAATGGATAAACATCTGCCTGCCAATGGGAAGTAGTGAATAAATTTCTTATTTGCTTTTCTCATGCATGCATCTTTTGCTTTACATACTTAACTGTCTCTACCTCAACCCACGAGTTTTCACACTTTTACCTTTCCAATTCTCTCTCCCATTCCACTGTGGATGGATTGAGCAAGTAGCTGTGCGGTGTGCTGAGCTGCCTGCTGGGGTTAACATGTAACACCACAGTTAGTGAAACCATGACAACAGCAGCATTGAATTGGAACAGCATGGTGGGTAGTTTAAAAAAAAAAATAAAAAAATATAGTAATCAATTTAAAGTAGAAAATCAGATGTATTATATTCTCAGTTCAAAATTATATATTTTATATGATCAGATACCTGGGGAATAGTGTTACTAGGGTTTTTGACATGAAATGATCACAGTTTGTATTTCTGCATATGACAGAAGCAAGATCCCATATACAGAAACCTTTTCCTGGTAGCACCATTCTATCATAGGGCTGAGTGAGAAAATCAAAACCTAGAGTGCAGAGAAACCTCTGACTGTCTTAATGCTTATCTAGAAATGCAAAAACTGAGAGAGAGAGCTCAGTTCTAGGAAGAATCACTTGTCACTGGAAAAGAGTTGAAACTTGCCATAAAAGTTAGGAGAAGCAGATAAATACCTACTTGAGACTGAAACTTTCTCATCTACAGGGAAGCTCTTATGTTGTTTCAAGAATATAAAGGGTTTATTGGGCAACAACATGTAACAGCAGACAGTGCTTACCAGACTGGCAACCTATCCTGTATGCTTGTAAAGAAAGAGCTTTCCACACTCAGAGCTTCGTTTGAGCTATCAAAGATGATACTCAGTGAGTGTCTATGTCCTGACCTCAAACATGGAGATATTTGTTTTCTTATGTGTCCTGCCATTAACAACTGTATTCTGTGCAAAGTCTTGTGGAAAGACATTTTGAACAACATGGAAGTTCAACAATTTTTCACCGTAGCAATTATATTAAAAGATTTATGGGAACTTGTCTGCAAGCAGGTATTAGTACATGGCATTCAAGGATGTGATTTACAACTCTTGTTACTTGATACTACTTCCACATGTTGGCAAATGTAATAAGTCTTAGTTGCTCACAAGCTTACTTAACTCCTAAATTTTCCCTGCCCTGGGTATATGACTCAGCAGGTGAAGGAAGACACCTCTGTCAACACTATCTCCAATACTGAAGTGCAAGGGTAGAGAGACACTCAAGTTGAAAGGCTTATCTGTGGATGCGATGGCTGGGTTTGTCTATGGATTTTTGTTTTAATGTTACAGATTAGTAAACTACATTTCATCTAGACATGAGCTAATAAACTGTAGCCTTAGTACTCTAGGTGTCCATTGCTCAGATGAGTTCTTTAATTCATGTTGTGACTTATACCTGCCTTCAGTACACATTCAGAGTATACAGGCTAGGAACTAATAATGGTTTAGCTACAGGAACTATAAACATACCATCTAAACTAGTTGAAATTAACTTCAGAAAAATCTTAAAAGGGTTGTCATTGTCATTGTCATATTTTAGATGTAAGTTTAACAAACTTTTTTCTTTCCTTTTAGCAGGGATTGTTTTAGAAAACAAGTAAAGTATTTGTATGAACAGTAAACTATTAAAACAGTACTTTCACACTGATCTTTGTAAAAAACATGGATGTTCCTCTTTTTATCATGAGTCAATTACAGTATCTTCCATAGTAATCATAAAAGAAAGATGCTATACAAGAACTCACCTAATTACAAAAAGACATTTTTATTAGGCTAGAATTAGCTTAAAATGTAGACAATTATTTCTATTACATATCCATAAAGAGAAAATTCAATATAATACTAAAGGTTGGGCAGTAAGGGGACAGCATTAAACTTTTCTAAAGCAAAATATGCATCTTTTACATGTCTTAGGAGGTAGTTCATGGAAGGGAGGGTTTTTTCTTGATTCAGCCACATTTCATATGTGCCTTTGCAAAGATACATTCAAAGAAGTCAGTCCATTGGCTTTAGAAGAGGAAATAAGGCACAAGTGGTTCCCATTTTGACTCTTATGACAGGTCAATGAACCATGACAGTCTGTGTGCTTTGTTTCACTGGTAAAGATGTTGTACAGTCCTGAGTCAGCAGTATCTTTGTTACTGTAGAAATAGGGGTTATACAATTTACAGTGAAGGCTTAACAATTCAGAAAAGATCAGATCAATACTTCTAGGGCCCCAGCATGCTCACTGGTAATTGAAGTGATCATTGTGATCATTCTTTAAGAGCTACAACTCCTTTTGCCACCGGCAAGTACCTTCAAAGATGCTGCTAAGCCAGGAAGGATGGTTTTCTTGCAAAACAGATGTATATTACCTCACAAGGGGCCATACTTTGCCCAGAAATTATGCAGATATATGCAGAGAGAGAGGGGAACCAACTTTTTCTCTTCATCCAGAGCCTGTGAGGCTTACATAAGGACATTGCATAATTGTAGCCTTTAGACTTGGTGGAGCACAGGGATTTCTCCCCCGCTACATTTCTAGGAGTGTGAGACTGCCCCAAAAGGAAAGTGGGAAAAGAATGTTTCTTCTAAGCCGTCTGTGTCAACTTGAAATATGCAGAGGAGAGAACATAGGTGACGTACTTTGGAGATCAATTACCCATGCAGCATTCAAGTGTTTCGGCTTTATGGCTAAATACAATTAAGAAGGTACCTTATATGCAAATTATCAAAACACACTTGATTTACTCATTTGTCCTTGAGGCATTACTGAGAAAAACCCTAAGTTAATAGTAATTACCTCTAGAAACAAACTAAGCAATGTCTCAACTTATTCCCAAGGGCGAATTCCCTGCATCAGTTTGTGAACTGTGAAGTCTTTAAGCTTGGTCATTAACATGCAATTTAGATATTGATTATGAACACTTTAATTCCAGACACAGAGTTGCTCATCAAAATCTACCTATGAAGTCTTGCACTTGCTTCTGAAATTGAGATGTTCTGGACTTCACTATACAGACATAGGATAGGTATAATCTTTTATTGTACTTTTAGTTAATTTCTCTAAAAGCTGTCTGCTTGTATTTTAAACTCAGACACAACAAATATTTCAATGAAATGTTTCAAAAGTCATTAGAAGAAACTTGATTCCTATCCAGGCATTATGTAAAATACAATCTGAATGATACTAAGGTATCCTGATCTTGCATTCTTGTTTTGTTTTGGAGATACTAACGCTGCAATTTTTTAAATTATCTTTTTCTGTACAGGACTTGTTCTTAACCAGACTGTTATCAGTTCTGTTCTTCATTCAGGATTACTCTGATGTAGCAATAAATAGCTGGCAAAAAAAATTCCTGTTGATTTCACAGGGTTTAAACTCTATTATAACCCTTAGGAAGTTATTATTACATGCCTGGAAGCTTCATCTTTAAATCAGACAAATGAAACAATCTTTCTGTTGTAAGTATGTATTAGAACTTACTGCTACTTACGTTTTTAGATTTGGACAGAGAGACTATTTGGATTTGGACAGAGAGACAGAGACCCTATGAATTTTGACTTCTGTTAATTTGTTGCAATAATTCATTTATCTGCAAAATACAGTGCAATTGTCCACTCATAGAATTAACTTTCAATCTTTAAGAAAATATGTAAATGAGGTGAAGATGGTTTTGCATGAATCAGAATCGAAATTAACTCTGTGGGAGAGTACATAACATGGTGTGTTAGGTGGGAGCCAGTCATTGCTGATGCCAGCCTCCTGATGCAGAAGATGTGTATTGCAGTATAGTCACTTATTATCTAGAAGTGTTCCTGGGCTGTCAAATAGATGCATGAAGTTCCTTTTAAAGGACTTGGTCCTTTACATGCACTAGATTCTTCTGCTGAAAAAAATATTTTTTGCTTTAGCAGGTGGGATCTGCACTAGGAGTAGGAGTAATTATATTGCTAGACAACATAATACGTGTGGTAAAAGCTCATCTACTCGTTGTCTGCTTGCTAACTTGATAAAGGATACAAGTGACTTGATCTTGTTGATACAGAAGCAGAACTATATCTTACTGCACTGGGCTATTGATGCTCAGATTTTGTCCTCATCACACCAAGACTCTAACTCAATTTATATACCATTGTTAGAGTTGATTATATTACACAAATTAAGTAGCTTTTTTTGCCATAAAATTCTACTCAGGCTTCTGATTGTAGAATTCAACACTCAGAGAATTAGATGCATATTATTAACATCTACTAATGAAACTAATTATCAGCATCTACCTTGAAACACACTAGTCAATGCAGATATCACTTATCTTTGTAGTTCTTCTACTTAATTTTCATAAGGTTTTGGGGGAAGGCATTTTTTAATTGTGTTTAAGGCCAGAAGGGAGGATTAGATCATCTAATCTGACCTCATGTATGGTACCTACAACTGAATTTCAGCCAGTTCATGCCAACAGCTTATTTTATAAAAAGACATTTGGGCTTAATCAACAGTTAGACTCTGTCTTTTTCCCTCAGTTTACATCAGTAAACAAACAAACATCCTTCTTTCTAAAAATGCATTTCCTCTTTCTACTTTGACTGTGTCTGGTTTCTAGTTACTGTGGTTTATTAAAGCCTTTCTTTGCTGAAGTAGAAAGACCTTTAATACCACATATTTGCTCCTCAAGGAAATATTTATGCATTGTGTCAAGTCACCTTTCAATCTTCTTTTTGACATGTTAAACAGATTAAGTCTTTAAGTGCCTTCTAAGGCATCTTCTCAGCACTCAGTGATTTTTGTTTTGTTTTGTTTTTTCTCTGCCTTTTCCAATTTGTTAAATGTAAGCAGCAGTAGAATATGTGGTATTCCAACACTGTAGTCAGCAACATCACCCCGAGAGATTAAGTCCCCACTTCTCTCTTTACAGCCAAGGATCAGAGTATACTGAGGTTAATGTGAATGGATTTTCTCTTGTAAATCCTTTTCAGGATTCCCCTGCCCATGATCAAGGACCACAATTCTTCTTTATAGATGTATAAAACATTTTTTCCTTGAGCATCTTCATCCTGCTATGTTTTCTAAGTGATTCAACAAGACTGTTTTGTTATTATCAGCAGCCTCCAGTTTTTTTCAGCAGTGTGTCTAAGGGCTTTTTTTTCCTACAACAGTAATAAAAACATTTAGTAGTAGCATTCAGCTGCTATCTGAATAGCCTCGCCAGAAGCATCCAGATTTGATGATTCTTTATTAACAGAAATTCTTATATCTGTTCTGTAGCTGTTCTAGATCTACTTTATTGAAGCTACTTAATGTTAATTTGTTAAAAAACATGTTGTTGTATGTAAAAAACCTGTCAAAAGACCAAGTTCATTAGATTTAGAGTTACCTTTTTCATCAAAACTGTAATCTCATCAAAAACTGAATATAGTCCATGTGGATATTTTATATTGCCAGTAATTCAAAAACCTCAAAGATTTTGATGAATTTTGAAACAGCTGTCACTGCCACCTGCCTCAATTTCAGTAGGACATTTACAATTTTATAGTTGTCATCCTAATTTTTTAATGTGGAGCTTTGGGATGAAATTGCATATTTTTTCTTTCTTTATACTCTCTCATCTGCATTTTCTGAGCATAGTAAAAATACATAATGTTGCTTTGTTTCTCTTGTATTCTGCTATGTATTGCAACATTTAACACAGAGAATTTCAATGGAGATGGAATAAAATAAAAGGGAAAAAACTTACAAACAAAACCAATATGCAAGTGTAACACGTGTGTGCCTGTGTCACCATATTTTTTAGTCAAATATCCACTCAACAAGTAGCTAGACAGATTTCAAAAGTAGCTGGCTGTACTTCCATAATTTTGGTATTTTTAGTATTAAATATTCAAATAAAAATATACCAAGAGAACACTGGGTTTGAAAATTCAAATGAGTAGGGAAATATCAACAGAAAAACCTCATGCATACCATTGTTTCCAGAAGTCTGCCACATTTAGATTTAGTTCATGTAGCAAGAAAGTCTGTAGTGAAGGCATCTTGCACCATCAGCATCTCAGTTTGGCCCAAATTCTGTTCAAATATCACATAAGGAATTAAGTAGTAAAACCACACTGTATGGTGCAAGGGTATATTAAGAGATGTGTTCATGTGGATGGCAATAGGTACACAGTTAAAATATGTTGCCTTGCCAATGCGTTATTTTTGAGTAATGAGGTACCTCATATGCCTCAAAAGAAGTGAAGGTGACAGTAGTCTCAGAAAAAACTGTGGCACCAGTGAGCTAAAGTGTCTGCACCGCTCCATGTACCTGCATCCGTACCATGTACCTGCTCTGGTGAGCTCAGGCTGTGCCACTCCCAGTGGACAATCCTAGGAGTATCTGCACCACATGAAGTTTTACAATAACTCTGAGACTGATCTCAGAGGTCTACGGATTAGGAAATTGTGCTACATTTGTTGTAAATAATTTAGCCAGTATCATGTACTACATGATATTCTACGGGTTTCACAGGAAACCACACTATTTATTTTGACTTAAAGATTAGATTTTTAAATGTTGAAGGTAGTGCTGCAATTTACAAGTTGCAGATATTATTCTGTGTTTCATCAGTAACAAGCACAGAAATCAAAGTAAAATATGCAGTCACACTTGTCTTGGAGGTTAGTTATCTGTAACAACAGAAGGAAGACAGATTGGCAAACACTACCATGTCCTTAACCTGCACCATTCAGGTGTGACATCACCAGAAATACACTCTGCAGTTTAATGCCAGCATAATACTGGTGGGGCTTCAAGAATAAATGGTTTGAGACTGACTGACCCAAAAGTGGAATAATGTGCAACATGTCTGTCATGGATATTATATTAATAAAACTAAACTGGAAAACGTAATTTATCTAGCATCTCAAGTAAGTTTGTGTGGATGATTTTAATTTACAACTGTTCAAAGGCAATGTAACAGCTTACTAAATAGGAATGGTAAAGGATTTGCCCTTTGCATTGGTTTAAAAGCCTTTGCAAAGTGCAGTCAGTGGAGAAACAGGTACACAGATTTACTTAAGTACCCTTCTGGGACACTGCTAATTCATCTGTGACACATACGATTCATCAAAATATTTGTGAAGAGCAAATGTTTCTAAGTGAGTTTAGTCCAGATCATCAGAAATGTGTACCTGAAGTTTAGTGAACACTCTAATAGCATGGTAATCAACTTGCACTGTCTGCAGTCTAAAGACAAGACTGGGATGAAGACCTTGAAATTTAAAAATTTAAAATGTTTAAAAATTTGAAGTGCCTTTCATTAGGAACAAAATGAACACCAAGCATGTTAACTCCTTACACAACCAAGGACAAAATAGTTGTTTTAGATAGACAGAAATGAATATATATGATGTTTCACATGTATTCACTATGGTAGTGGCAGGCTGTAACAAATTGTGACTTTCATAATTTTTTATTATGTTTTACCTATACTCCCACTTTTACCAAGGGAAGGTTTTCTAATTCATCTGCTGGTGTATGGAGGTTATTTATTCCAATGTTTACCTTGCTAAGGGACTGCAGTTTTGTTGCCTGTTGGGATAGGACCTGAAGTTCACTGCAGTTAAATTTCAGATCCCTTATGTGTTGTAACTTTCCTACTTCTTCTGGAATGGAAACCAGTATGTAATTACTGACAGCTAAAACTTACTTAAGAAAGGTCAAACAAATATTTTGAAAGAAAACCAGTGCAGGTAAGAGTATAAGAGTTAAGTTGTGCATGTCTGGTAATTACCAGAACAATCTATTCCAAGCTTATCAGGAAGATATCTGCTACCCACCCTACAGAGCAGAGGTAAAGAAAAGCAAATGTTCCTTACCATTGAAGCAGATCTTGGAACTGAAGCATTCAGCTTAGAAGAAAAATCTCATTAATGATTTAGGGTGAGGCCCTCACTGAACTGAATTCTGCTTTCTCAGGCTTTTCAAGCTTCCCATAAAGATATATAGTACAGTTCAGCATATTGACCTTGGGTTATTTTAAGTGAGCTGTAATTATTCCATGAACATATAAAAATCAAACTTAAAAGGTATATGTGAAATAAGAATCAATTCAGTTCCACTGTTCTACGACACAACAATATTTGAGCACAAGTTTACCAAATTTCAGGACAGATTTTAATTGCACTTATATAATTTTCTATGATATCATGCTTTTAACATTTTATTTATACGATCTGTTATTTGTACAAGCCTTCTAACTTCTTGTCCTTAGTGCCTCTTAACTGATGATACCCTTCTTTTGACTGATGGGTTATCCAGGTTTGTACTTTCATATATATATGAAATCACGACCACCTCGACTAGAAAGAAAAGGAGGGTGATAGTGGTAGGTGACTTCCTTCTGAAGGGAACTGAGGGTCCAATATGTTGGAAGGACCCTCCTCTCAGGGAAATCTGTTGTCTCTCTGGGGCCAGGGTTAAAGACATTACTAGGAAACTTCCGACCCTTCAGACTACTATCCACTACTGCTTTTTCATGTGGGTGGTGGTGAAGTCATAATGTATAGACCTAGGGAAATCAAAACTGACTTTAGGGCCTTGGGGCAATTGGTTAAGGGAGTTGGGGCACAGGTTATTTTTTCTTCAATCCTTCAAGCTGTGGGTAGCAACACTGGAAGAAACAAATCCATCCAGTCTATTAACACATGGCTTTGTGGCTCGTGCCACTGCCACAACTTTGGGTTCTTTGATAATGGGAGGGCCTACACAGCACCCAGTTTGCTGGCATTGGATGGCACTCACCTTTCTCAAAGGGGGAAGAGAGTGTTTTCACGGGAGCTTGCAGGGCTCATTGACAGGGCTTTAAACTGGATTTGAAGGGGGAGGGGGATAATATCAGGCTTCATTATGAAAAGCTGGGGGGCAACATGCCAAGGTTAGGGGGATGGGGTGCAAACAAGAGCCTCAAAGGAATTCCAGCCACTCCAGCCACTAAGTCAGCTTTACCGAGGGCTCAACAGAAATGCCTCTATGCAAATGCATGCATCAAGGGGAATAAACAGGAGGAGTTAGAGATGTGCGTGTGTCTGCAAGGCTATGACTGGCACCAAAGAGACCTGGTGGGATGACTCCTATGACTGGAGTTTTGAAATGGAAGGATACAGGCTCCTTAGGAAGGACAGGCAGGGGAGACAAGGAGGAAGTGTTGCCCTCTATGTCAGAAACCAGCTGGAGTTCATGGAGCTCCACCTGGGGATGGATGAAAAGCTGACTGAGAGCTTATGGGTCAAGATTAAAGGCAGGACAGGAGACATTATAATGTGGGTCTGCTACAGGCTGCCTGATGAGGAAGACTGAGCAGATGAGGCTCTTTACAGACAGACGGAAGTAGCTTCACATTCGCAAGCCCTGGTCCTCATGGGGGACTTCAACCAGCCCAATATCTCTTGGAGGGAGAACACAGCAAGCAATCCAGGAGGCTCTTGGAATGTTTTGATTATAACTTCCTTCTTCAAGTGATAGAGGAGCCAACAAGGAGGGGGGCTATGCTGGACCTTGTTCTCACCAACAAGGAGGGGCTGGTGGGGAACGTGAATGTCAAGGGAAGCTTTGGCTGCAGTGACCATGAGATGGCGGAGTTCAAGATCCTTGGGGAAGCAAGGAGGGGGCACAGCAAACTCACTAGCCTGGACTTCAGGAAAGCAGACTTTGGTCTCTTCAGGGACCTCCTTGGTAGAGTATCATCGGAAAAAGCCCTGGAGGGAAAAGGGGCCCAATAGACCTGATTAGTATTCAAGGATCACCTCCTCCAAGCTCAGGAGCGCTGCATCCCAGTGAAGAGGAAGTCAGGCAAAAATGCCAGGAGGCCTGCACAGATGAACAAGGAGATCCTGAACAACCTCAAACACAAAAAGGAAGTGTACAGAGGGTGGAAGCAAGGACAGGTAACCTGGGAGGAATATAGAGAAATTGTCCAAGGAACTAAAGATCAGGTCAGGAAAGATAAAACCATGATAGAAATAAATCTGGCCAGGGACATCAAGGGCAGTAAGAAGAGCTTTTATAGGTATATCAGTGATAAACGGAAGACTAGGGAAAATGTGGGCCCCCTCTAGAAGGAAAGAGGAGTTCTGGTCACCCAGGATATGGAGAAGACTGAGGTACTCAATGACTTTTTTGCTTCAGTCTTCTCTGGCAAGTGTTCAAGCCATTTATGATGGGACTCCATCTGACTCTGGAAGGAAGCATGCTTGAAACTCAGCTACTGAATAATGTGGATGAGACTTAAAAACAATTTAAAACAACTTGCTTTACCTTGGGCTTGCACCCAGTCTGGATGTGAGGCAGGTTTATTGTGGAGTGATTATTTAGGCCCGTGCTCAGAAATACAGTGCAATAAAAGCAGTGCAGCTATTGTTCAGTAGTTTTGCACTGTGAATTTTCCTTCATGGTTATTTTTGTTCTTAACTCCTTTTTTATGTTATATTTTTTGTTCATAATGATAAACTGGTAAACTCTTCTGAAAGTTAATCCCCTGTTAACTTTGTAGTTTCTACACTAATCTCTTGTTAGCTTTGCTGCTTTTACTCCTGGACCTGATTTGCATTCCCTAATCCAGAGCTGAATCTCTGTGCTCTGACTACTTACTTTCGTATGGATATGTATTTTTTAAATAATTAGCTGAAGGATCCTCCCTTTAGAACTTAACACAGACTGAGGACATTTTATATAAGCTGATGTTTAAATGGCTTTCAAGTCAAATATGATTTTTTTCCCAATTTATCTTTTCATCTGGGAACATACAAATGATATGATTTCTAAAATGAATACTCAGCTCTAATTCTAGCATTATATTTCTAAGAATCTTGCTTTAGTGCTCACAAAAGGATTGTGGCAGAATTATGCGCCTTTTTCCATCTGACTTTTGCAATTCTAGATACAAAACTGTAAGGTAATAACCCATCCGTAACTCAGAAAAAGGGATGTGACCACTGCAGTCGCCCACTCAAATTATTTGGTTTGCAGATACCTATCAACTAAAGCACATCTGCCTTCTGTAGGTAAACGAGGAGTGCCCAAAGATGCCCAGGATTTCCATCTATTATCCTTCTCCCACAGTGACTGTGAAAATAGGAACTATGTTGTATTAGGAACAGTGCAAAGACTATATCATTCTTAAAAGGCAGATAAAACCTATTTTTCCATATATCTATTTTGTTTCTGAGAATTCTGGCAACATAACTCCCAGTCATGTACTCCATAACATAAATTAAACACATTTTTATCATGATATATTTAGCATGGTTCCATAGAATGTAAGAATGGACGTATTCAGAGCATGTAGCCTGATATCTGACCTTGAACAGTGAGTAGTAGTAGATGACCAGGGAACAACATAAAACTGGACTAAAAATAGTACTTCTGGTTTCTTTGAGGTTGCCATACCCTAATTTCAGTAAAAACCTTTAACTTTCAGTTGAATTTTTTTAAGCTCCATTCTGTCCTTTTTGAGCACTTCTTCAGTACTGTACTTTTCATTTCTAGTTCAGCATATTCTCCAAAATGATCCAAGAACTGAAAAAACCTTCTGTAACCAAATATAAGAAATCTCCCTTATTCCATAGTTCTCACTTTTATCTGTATTTTGGATTTACCAGTTTTTAACACAGCATTGTTGCTTAGTCACATTTAATCTCTATCAAGAGCTATTAAACAGACACTATTCCCATTTGTAAATTTATATAATGAATTATTCTAAGCTACATATTATAAAAACATAAATTTAAATAAATGCAGTCAGAGAAGATATTACTTTCACCAACTGGCTGTCAAAAAAGAGGCATATTTACATTTATTTGACACATCTGACTGTAAACAAATGTATTAAGACTAAGTAAACTCCACTTAGCTGGACCTCACATTCAAAGGTGTCTTCATGATGACATGGATGACTCCATGTCAGGCGGAACACCACACACAGGACATAAGGTGGAAGAGTTTGGATTGGTCACCAGGACTAGAAGTTACCATAAGCCTTCAAATGATTTTATACGCAATAGAAATCTTACTGAGTACATTAACAACCTAATCATCAGTATCTTTGTTAAGGCAAACTTGGGTGCATTCCCTGCCTATGGGATTGTAACCCAGCTGTGACAGGGTGGAGGAATTTTCTTGGGAGTTAGCCTGACATCTGAATCTGCTATCTGAAGAGAGGAAATCAGAAATCAAACCAATCATGTATGCCCTGTTTTACTTTCCTGTAGCTCTTTCCAAATACAATATTTGATTTCACGAGCTTGACTTTTTACTATAACAAACTTACTTAACTTTTACATCAGTTATTTCAGGGCAGCTGACAAGTCACAGCAATTTCACTCCCTAGGAAGTGGCAGGTCTAAATGGTGAGACTGGTCTATTCTCAGGTGCCCAGCAAAAGGTCAGATATTCCCTAACAGTTTATCTCCCAAGGTTCCAAAGACCAATTGGAAACTGGTATCACAGAGGACTATTTGCAGTGAAGTATCTTTCAAGAAAATCTATTAGCTAAAGTCTCCTTGCACTGCAGCAGAACAGTGAGGCTGTTGGTGGAATAATTGGCAGACTACTTGAAGAAAATAACAACTGAGGTCATGACCTAACATGAAGTTCATTATGTTCGAGTGCTAGGTAGACTACTACACAGAAAAGCTGGCCAGCATTCCCTTTGATGCCCACTACAGAATGAAATGGTACAGAGTGGGTAATGTTGCCAGAATGTCATGAGATTTTTTTATTATGTTTCCTTCTTTTATTTCCCCCAGGATGCTTCTGTTTGCCTGGTTGTTTTTCTCTTCAATATATATTTGTATGACAAATCATCATTCTTGAGTGCTCATTTTCATCTGTGGTTGCATTCACAATATATGTGCTGGCCTGTCAAATATAAACTGGCTGCAATTAGTTAGGCTAGGGCAGTAACAGAGTGATGGAGACAGAGGTCATGCCTTACAATACTGTCAAATTGTGACTCTTCATAAATTAAACTGCAAGTGGTACTAGTTGAAACACTTGTTCCCTAAGAAGCCTAACAGTCTGAACAAACCTTTCTCCTGTTACCTAGAGGGAAAAATGGTCTCCTTCCATACAACTACAATAAGACATTCACACAAACATTTACTTTTGCCCTCATTGTCACACATCCTGAATGTAATTTATCAATTTCATAGAATCATAAAATCATAGAATTGTTTTGGTTGGAAAAGACCTCTAAGAACCTCAAGTCCAAGCATTAATCCACCACTGCCAGGTTCACCACTAAACCATGTCCCTTAGCACCATATCCATACTTAAAAGAATTCAATACCTCCAGGGATGGTGACTCAACTACTTTCCCAGGTTAGCCTGTTCCAGTGCTTGACAACATTTTCAGTGAAGAAATTTTTCCTAATATCCAGTCTAAATCTCCCCTGGCACAGCTTGAGGCCATTTCCTCTTGTTCTATCACTTTTTACCTGGGAGAAGAGACCAACACCCATCTCACTACAACCTTCTTTCAGGTAGTTATAAAGAGCGATAAGGTCTCCCCTCAGCTTCCTATTCTTCAGATTAAATGACCCCAGATGCTCCCATAAGACTCTCCAGTTCTCTCAGCTGCTCCTCATAAGACTTGTTATCTAGACTCTTGACCAGCTTTGTTGTCCTTCTTTGGACATACTCCAGCACCTCAACGTCTTTTCTGCAGTGAGAGGCCCAAAACTGAACACAGGATTTGAGGTGTGGCCTCACCAGTGCCAAGTACAGGGCACTGTACAATCACTACCCTGTTCCTGATACAAACCAGGATGCTGTTGGCCTTCTAGACCACCTGGGCACACTGCTGGCTCATACTCATATGTTTATGTTATGTTTTGGTTTGGTTTTTTTCCCATTTGTTGTATTGGCTGCAGAGTGGACATATACCCAGATGTTTTTTCAAAATCTTCTGACATGATGGACTGTTGTGGATGCTCCTCGGTGCTAGCACTGCATTCAGATCCTGTGGCACACAGAGTTCACAGCTATAAAGCCAAATTAACTCAGGTGTCTTTGCACCACTTGCGTGACTGTGCTTAGATCCAATACACACAAAAGTAGTGTACAGATGTTTTACACTTGCAGTGTGGATGTGTTCTTACAATACAATGCTGACTTGGCTCTCACAAGAATTTTTTCAAAGAAAAATGACCAAAAAGCTCAACAAATATTAACACACCTCATGATACTGGAGATAGTAAGAGAGAGCAGATTATCTTGCTGGAGTATCTATAAATTACACTTTTTATATTTCTATGTGTACTAGAGAAGATATTACTGAGAGAGAATATAATTTGTGGTGATTACATTAATTAGACTGCTGGGATTCATTTTTCAAGAGGTTCTATCTTTTTCATGCTTATATAACCCTAAATTGTGACTAAGACATCGTACTAATACAGACCTGAAGAGCACTCGTGTTTCACATTTTTTGAATACAACATAATTGAGAGAAATGATTCACTCTAAGATTCCCATTCAAGCGCTTAGTAGAGTGTAATTTTTTTCATTTGCCATGATACTGATAACACAAGCATGACATGACAGTTACCTTAAGTTCAGTAAAGAAATAAACAATTAGTTGTTTGTTTAAAAATTAAGACTAAGTCCTTGCTTATATAGCAAAAAGTTATTGTAACAGTATTCTGCAGCGCTGTATCTTTGCTGATTAATTTGTTTCATAGTGTATGATGATACACTCACCTCCTGACATAAAATTCATTGTCCATCTTTTAATTAACCTTTAAAAGAATGATGGAGGAAACTAGATTGTGAGAATACAGATCGTATTTTACTAATTTTAGTCCAATTCTAAAACTTTAGATGTAAAAGCTGATTTGAAGCCTACAAACATTTAAAGTATAATGTCTTTTTTGGGTTTTAATGCCAACACACTTTTCTGCACAGTTAGCATTTTCTGTTTAGATGTTAATTATCTATGCAAATCATACACTAATTTATATATAGGCAGAAATAAAGAAATTTTGGTACCAGGCATATGTTCCCAGGCATAATTGTTTCATGGAAGTAATTTTAGCTATTGATATCAATTAAACAGTCATCATAGTGTAAATTGTAAGTCTGGACACATTGCTTTTGTCTAATTTTTATCATAAACAGAGATCTTAAGAACTTAAGGACATTGTTTCTGTAGGACTGGTGATCACACCCAAACTACACCACGGCAAGTCTTTCTGTTGACTGAGTTTTGGAAAATGAAGGAACAGAAGTTGCTCCTTTAGACAATTCTCTTTGTTCTAGATCATCTGAATAAAATTTGTTTCAGCACAGATCCTGTCCTCCAGATTCTACTTATACCATGGTACATAGAAACTTCAATTGCTTGGCAAGAAACTTTACAGCAATACCCAGTGAACAAACATATCCAAGATGTCCTTTCTGCTTCTTTACTGTTTTTTCTTACAAAGCTGTAAGAACGTCATTCAGTCGTGATTTCAAGTGATAGAGAATACCTAGAGATGCCTTTCAAAGAGCACACTGCTTATATTGTTGACATTTTGCACCTTACTTTGTTTGAATGAATCTAATTTCAGTTCCTAATCACTGATTCTTATTAACGTTTTTTCATATATCTTAAAGACCTGTTGTCATATATTTTCTCTACACATAGACTGTAATCTGTGGACTGTAATCATGTTATGCTGTACTCCTCTTTGGAATTAAATAGTTTGAACTTCCTCAGTCTTTACTGTAAGGTAAGCTAGAGCTCACATTAATATCATGAATAATTAGCCTTTATAAATTATTCTCATTTTAAATGCTTTTCATGAAGTATAGGTACTATATGTAGATATAAGTTCCAATTTTGGTCTCAGCAGTTGCTATAGAAAAGCAGTAATACTCTCCTAATTGAATTTTATATCTCTTTGCTTCTGCATGGAAGAATCGTGTTAGGGAACCACTACATGGCTACTGCATGGCAATGAGAGGTCACTGTATACAAGTTACTAACACAACCCCTAGGTCACAGGTAATTACTGTTTTTCTATTCTGTAACTGTTCTCTGAATTTGTTCTCGTGTTCTGGCTTTCATTTACTGTCATTAGAACGTGTTGCCCAAGTTTAATAAATTAAATGTATTAGTAAATTAATGTAAATGATATTTTTTTAAAAATGCCTGAGAATGAAGATTCCAAAGGAGAAGGACTTCCTCCCATGTAGTGAAGTCGATTCTATTAGTGGCAGCAGCTGTAGTGAAGCTCACAAAACTAAGAAGCTATCAAATACCACATTTGACAGACTCTGATTAATCATGCAAGCATTTGAGCTTTGACAACAGTCTTACCATAACAGACTCAGATCACAGCACCACAGATAGAAGCTGAATCATGTAGGATAGGTGTGTGATGTTTATAATAAGCTGTTTGAGATGGATGGTTTACAGTTTTCTGCAAGAGGTCAGAGAGTATACTAAAGCTAGATGGGGATGAGGATGGGGATTGTCTTTACTAGCTAACTGAGAGATGATGTATGACTGGAAACCTTGGTTCATGAAGCTCTCAATATACAACAGTTTATGGATGTATGTTAGTCTTCATGTTAGGGAAGGCAGTGCTGATCAATCTTATGAAGTTCACAAGATGCAGGTCGGCTGTTCTTATGGGTACTACCGTTATTATCCTTTATTTCCCAACCCATATTAGGGAAACAGAAGTGAAAATGTTGTCCATCAGTCCCGTGTCTTCACAGACTACTAGGGGAAGGAGAATGAAGGGAAATTCTTCTCACTGCCCACAACACTTCTGATACTGTATTCCCTCTCTTCCCTCTAATTCAGCCACGTAGGTAAGCTTTAAAATACATGTAAATGAAATGTGTACATCTATATGTAGAGGAGAAGACTGCCTTGGGATAGCTTGAAAGATTTGTTCAATGAAGAAAAAATCTTTTTCTTAGTATGAGTAATTCAAAGAATGCTGAAATTATTTCAGAATGATGAAAATAAGGTGCTACTGAGAGACATTCTTAGCCTGTAAACTGAGCTGCCATCCCAACAGCATCGTCTACTAGTATTCCCACTTGGAGAGTCTCTCCTGAATACTTTCAAGAGCGCAAATAAGGCCTGTCACCAGTGGAATAAACAAGTTTTTAAGGAAATAAATAGGTATCAGCAAAAAATCTCTCCCATATTAAATACAAAGTAGGAGATACACCAGTAGTTTGAAACATGTGATCTTTCAGGAACATTAGTACTAAAAGTAATAATAGTTAGAAGCCTAGGAAATTCAGTGTCATTTTCTAGCCACAGTAAGTTAGAATTCCTTTCTGTGAGGAATAAATATCCATAGGGATGAAAATAAGTCATTAAGAAAATTATAATATTTTACACTGATTAATATAAATTGTTAAAATGTTTCCGTTACCTTCCTTTAATATCAGATGTTTAAAATTATCCTCATATGTTTGATAAATATAATAAATTACATATTTATGTTGTTGCTTACTTTATTAAGTAAAATATTTAAGATAGCTAAACTTACAAAATCTTTTTCCAATGAAAATGTAATATGCAAAAAGCTTCAACGTGAGTGTTTATTTTTGTTCTGTCAGAGAGATACACCTTGTTGTAATTTACAATTTTTTGTTTTGTCTTGGTAGAAACTTTTGATTTTTCTAGATGTTAGGGAGAGCTATTGAAAGCTGGTATTTTTGTTTTAACTAAACTTATTGTTTTGGTTAAAACAATAAACAGCACAGAAGGGTTTCTAACAGAGCAGAATCCTGCTTCCTCTTTGAACACCTTTTTTTTTTTTTCCTAGGATCCTAAGGAGGTTCATACATTGACTATCCATACATGGTCTAGACATCTCTCACAAACTCAGTCCAGGGCCCTTTATCACATTTTCTTTTTGCAAACTCTAGAGAAAATTGGACCTTTTATACTCACACAAAAAGAGTCTGAAAGTGATGAGTATGGGTTATAAAAATTTTGTGTGCTATCAGCATTGGCCAAATAATGTACTTAGGTGAATACACGTTAATTCTCCTTTAACACCATTTCTTAAGAGATTATTTTAACTGAAATGTTGCTATTGCAGCTGACTAACTCTGCAATGGCTTCTTTAAAGAAGAGACAAAACACTTATTTTTATTTTTATCTGATATTCTTGTCAACTTTATAAATTAAAAATTGTTTTGACTATCCACAATAATCTAAACAATATTGAATGGTCCTTAAATTATCTTCTTTGGACTAATCAAACATTAATTTGTTCTTCCATGAAAAACAACGATTTGAACTGGTGCTTAACAGAAATACTTAGTGTCTTCAAGAAAAACAGCATTTCAATAGTCTATTACAATTATTACTGGAACAGATTAAACCTTATTTTGTGCAATAAAAAGACTCATTATTGATGCAGAAATGATGTACATTTCTCTTAGCTTTCCTAGAGAAGAAATAACCAGCATTCTCAAAGGTGTCATTTTTATTTAAACCTTTCCACAGGGAGACATGCAAAAGAGATTGTTACTGAAATAACCACCTGTGCTGCTTGATTTAGGATTTTTTCATATGCTTCTCTTTTCTTTTGTTAATGAAACATTCATACCTAAGATTAGTAAGTATTTTGCAAGTCCTTAATACTATGATCCTCCAGATGTAGTGAAAAATGACCTGTGAGTTTGGTGTGTTGCATCACATCCCTAAATTAGCATCTATCATGACAGTTATCGAGACAATGATTGAAATTGGGACTATAATTTTTCAATACTATAAATTTTCAGAAGTTTTGTGCACTTTGTCCCTCAATATATTCCTGTCTTCCTCATAGGTTCTACACCAACTACATATTTACCGTTGTACCACCAGAAATCAAAAGCCAGACTGCGCAGCAAGAGAAACCTCCTATTCTAGGCAACCATTAGGAAATGTAAGGTTCAGGGTTCTCAGGGAGCTAAGAAGAGAAGACTGAGAGGGGATCTCCTCAATATTTATAAATATATAAAGGGCAGGCGTCAAGAGGATGGGGCCGGACTCTTTTCAGTGGAGCCCAGTGACAGGACACGGGGCAATGGGCACAAACTGGAACACAAAAAGTTCCATCTAAATATGAGGAAAAACTTCTTTACCTTGAGAATGCCAGAGCACTGGAACAGGCTGCCCAGAGAGATTGTAGTGTCTCCTTCTCAGGAGACACTCAAAACCCACCTGGACACAATCTTGTGCCACCTGCTCTGGGAGAACCTGCTTTAGCTGAGGGTTGGACTGGATGATCTCTGGAGGTCCCTTCCAACCCCCACCATTCTGTGATTCTGTCATTCTGTGTGATTGTAGTGACTTTACTTCAAACTGCAGACAACTTTCCATTCAGTCACCCAAAATATTAAATTTATCAATTATATTTCCATGAATGGTGTTCAATTGTTCCAACTTCTACCAAGCAACAGTCTACTCTTTACTCTGAAATAAGCTGCCTATGCTGTCAACAAAAATAAGTGCTCTCAAAGACTGATTCATCTGACACACACACACCAGTTTATCTAAAATAGCTGATATATATTTGATTAGTTTACAAAAATCAAACTCAAACAAAATTAGGTGACATGAATCCACCCCATAGCCTTGGAAGGGACCACTTTGACATTCATGTCACGTCTGTTGGTGTTCAAGAAGCGTTTGGGCAATATTTTTAGAGACATGGTTTAACTTTTAGGTTGCTCTGTGTAGTCAGGAGTTGGCCTCAACAATCCTCATGGGTCCTTTCCAGCTCAGGATAATCTATGATTCATCTCAAACATTCATTTCAGTCTTGATTCTGGAGTGAAGTATTAAAATGCGTGAGCAATTGCACATTCTTTTTTTAAATCAAATGCCAAATCTCGAGTTTTCATACAAAATACCATAGTTGTTGAAAGGGGAATGGGTTATGGTGACACTCTTTTAAGAACTACAGGCGATCATTGGCATAGTTTCTAAGTGCTACTGTTTGCCAACAATGGAAATTTTCAAAAAGCTTTTTAGCCCAGATGTTCATGAGCAAAAACTGGACACCTAATTCACAAAGTATATAGGTTCACCATTGCTCTAACCTATTTGTTATTGAATATATAAACCTCTTGAATAAAATGTAAATTTTAAATTAATTTGAAAATTGTATGCATTTGCAGTCATTATAGAGTAGTTAAAACCCATATTCATTATTTGAAAATGATTTTGCTGTTCATTGGCCAACTGAAACATTTTTTCTAAATGTTTTTGTTTTCACCTTTCTAACTTAAGTTTTTAACAATCTGATATTGCTGATGTATATCTGTAACTTTTCTTCAAGGTTAAAAATATTTCTGTTATTATAGATGATACATGACTGATTACAGATAAAGTAACTTTTAGAATAAGATTAGCCAAAATCATGCTAAATAACCAAACCAAAAGAAAGTTTGTAACAAGGCTAAGAAACCAATCTAAATCTGAATCCACTCAAAATACAACTATGAAGACAAATATCCAATTTACATTTATTCATAATGAGAAATTATTTTCCTAATTTAGTCTTTAAGTACATGTATGCCTAGAGAAAGAGAGACACACTGCATTGATACTTTGTCAATAGACGAAAGCTGTCTGCTCACAAATTTTTATTGCATATATTAACTTACCAGCGCTATGTGTTATTTATCTGCCTGCCACAGTTTTTCCAGCCTCCTCCATTTCTATATAAAACATTTCTTCTGGAGTTCCCAGGGATACTTGTACAGTGTTTCTTAGTGCTTGACAGTCTGAACAATTTCAGGAAGTCTAAATGTCATACCTGTTGCTTAGACTCTCATTTCCCTATCCTACAGCTGTACTGGAACAGCCTGGAAGTTAACAAGGGTCAGGATTCCTAACCATATTTACTTGTTGCGGGGCAAAGTAGGGACTTCACTACTCCAATATGAAGCCAGCAAAGACGTACTTTATTTACTTTTTATCTCTTTTATACATTCGTACGACGCGCTGAAAGCACACACACTGATTGGTTCGCATCCCCCGTACGTGGGGCAGACATGCGTGTTAGACGCACTGCTATTGGTCCATGTGTCAGCACTCCTCATTGGTCCATGCTCTTCCTGGTAGTGTACTGGTCACGTGATCCAGAAGTATACCCGGCTCACTTTCGGTGTTACTCCATGTCCCTTCTGGTGTCTGACTGGAAACAGCCGATGTTGTTTCTGGTTCCTGCTCCTCGAGATGACCTCTAGTATATGGCTGCGTGCTTAATCACAAGGCTATCCAGTGGCTGGTTCATTACATGCCATCGTCCTACCCCAACAACTTGTGTTTTATCCATTTGGGTGCAAAGTTAGACAAATCAATAATGCAACCTGAGCTTTGGTCCTGCCCTCAAAAATAAGAACTCCCATTGCTAACATAATCTTGTATGCATCTATACATATTTATATCTTTAAATATAATATGTACTAAGAACATTCTTGGTTATGCATAGATTGCTGTTTTAGTTTTCCTGATTATATGGATTAGTCTATTCTGTATGCAAGTCTGTTTAACCCAGATAACATACAAAGCATTCATCATAATAATATACAATTAAATTATGAACAAAGCAAAAGGAAAGTTTGCAAACCAAAAGAAATATAAATGTATTGTGTGTTGGTGTAGATGTAAATTATTTTGTTGTTCAATTCCATCTAGATTTTTTTTGTGTAATATTTCTTGGGATCTTATTTGAAGTCAGGGAAATAGGAAAATGATAGAAAAATTTACATCACTTGAATTGTATACATAAATAAGTTTATTAAAATTAAATGTAACGGAAAATACCAAGGTGAAGATAGTATGAGATTTTGTCGTCAATCTGTTTCATAGCACTTACCTTTTATGTAAAGGGTATAAAGCATGCTAATAAAATTTATGTGCAATGTCAAACACAGCATGCTTTGTTGCAAGTATTTCAGCCGTATTTCTGAGGAAGATCCATGCATTGTTCAGGAAGAAAAGATTATGAAAAAATTGTTAGTTTGGTTCTAATTGAAGATGGTGTTTCCAATATTACCAGCCTGGTCTATTGTTGATTTTCTTTTGGTTAGGGAAAAAAAAAAAAAANAAAAAAAAAAAAAAGAAATGTAGTTCAGTTAGTAAACTGGTAAGTTTGGATGGCTGACAGGTAAAAAGGTAGTTTTATCTTCTTTACTCATATTAAACAAAGTCCAGAACAGGAATCAGCAACTACTACACTACTGCCAACCACAGAGCACAAGCAGATTTTTTCTAACGGCATGCATTAGGATCTGTGAGCCTCAGTATATCAAAAAGCACATCTGTGAGAGGTAATAGTCCTATTAATGACAGCAGTTGATTAATGGTAACTTGCCTCTCTGGGAGGCAGCATCTCCTAGCCACTCTTAAGTTTTGTTTTGCATGCTTCATCTTTAACAGGAGAAAGAAAAAATATAACTCAGTACACCACTTTACAGACTTGACTTGGTTCTGATGTGGCTCATTGGTTGGAGAGAGATCAATGGCATGCGAATGAAAAAGAGGTCTCTGAAGGCTGACGGCTGAAAGCCAGAAGATATCATTCCATTTGATTGTAGGAGTAAATCCATCTTTCAACATCAAAGTTTGCAGCTTCTGACCTGTGACTGTTAAATAACCACATAAAAGTAGTAAAAGATTGTCCTTACAAAACTGTGTTTGTCCAGAAGTTGGTAATCTTTTCTCTTGGAAGTAGACCCTAATACTGTCTTTGACACTTTGTATCATAACCTACACACCACACCCACATCATAAAGAACAGGATTATACTAATGTGGATCACTTTCCAAGCCTACTACCTCTACAGATTTCAGATACAGGAGTTAGAACAGAACTCTGAATTTCCCGTGGAAAGTTCTGACACTATTTATTTTTCACAAATCACAATGAAATCCACCTTGAAATTTTAATTACAAAACATCAAAATATTTTAGCATCATTAGTTTTATGGAAACACGTAAGCATTCCCAGAGCTAAGATGTTTCATCATAGCTTGATAAAATGACCAAACTGTTTTGGTTTTGGTTTTTTTTTCAGGTCAGTTCAAAATTAAATTGTACTTAACAAATGCAATTCCTTTTTCCACAAAGCTGTAGCATAAGCCTCATGTGACAGTTCTCTCACTGGGCCAGGCTGCTATCACAACTAAATGTCCCAGTGATGAACTTGATACAAACCAAAACCACATTGCTGAATGGGTGTGTAATTTTAGAGGATGTAATAATGCACTTCTGCAGAAAATGTTGAATCGGGTTTGGAAATTTCTTTGCAATCAAAAAAAAGGTCCAAGAAAAATACTATAAGTAAAACTAATGGTGACTCAAAGAAACAGCAGACGATACCTGGCAACTAGAGCAGTAATTTTTTTTTTTAAAAAATATGGCTGACTATGGCTGCCTAACTAATCTAACTCTTATGTCAGGACTTGACTGTCTGTAACAAAGGTCAGGTTTAAATTTACAGGGATTGCTTAAAAAACACATTGGCTTAAGATCCACCTAAAAATCTCTAGATAATTATATTCAACTTTCTGCTTTTCTGATTTTCCTCACTCATGAATACAAACTAAATATCACACAAAGAATACTCTTATTACAAGGGTAAAAAAATCTAACAAAGTAGGTATGCAAGATAAGAATAGCTAATTTTTAACGTGTTACTAAAACACTTCTAAACCATTCACTTTTTTTTTTTTTGTCTTCTAGGGGACTGTTCAGCTACTGTTTTCCCCTCATGCAATAATCTTCACTCACTCTTTAAAGTTTTTAAGTGTTTCCGGATTCTAGGTCTGGTTTGAGCTAATCTGATCTGTTGGTTTGCCATGTTCATGTTAGCTGCTCCACATTTCATTCTCTCTAGTCAGGCTTCACTGTGCTTCTTTGTCTCTAGAGCCACATATTGGGTAGCTTCTTGCTCTCCTGACTGTTTTCATCTGCTATTGTTTTAGGCACCCTCACTCCATTGCCTGCTCCTGCACTCATCCTGCCTCTGCTATTTGAGCCTCACACTGATTTTTTTTTTGCTCTGATAACCACTCTAGCCAACTCCCACAGCTCTGCTTGCTGATTATTGTATCACCTCTTAGGAGGGCTCATGCACTACTGAGAATGAGCAGAGTCTTCCTCCTCACATGAGGCTTTTAAACACCCTTGTTTAACACATCTTGCAGGAAAGTTCACAAGGTCACTTTTTTCTCTTAAACCTTAAGATGACTTGTACTCAAAATGTACCTCCCTTGTTGTCCCAGGGTCTTGCATTTGCATCCCGTTACCGAAAAATGTTCTATTTTCTAGGGTCAGGACACTCATCCCAACATTTGCATAGTTATTTGGGCCAGATACATGCATACTCTTACAAATACAAACTCTCTTTGTAATTCTATAAGAAAACTACCTCAACAGAGCTTAACTCTCAAGAACAGTATCACAACAAATGGAAAACAATCAGATTTCATATCATCTTTTCCATTAATCTCCCCTTCTCCAGCACTGCACTTCTTTTCCAGGGTTATAGTCAGTCCTTCCTCTGTCATTCCTTGAGGAAAAAAGGAAGGGATGTTTTCCTTTCACTTCAGGCCTTCCTTACCAGATTCATATTCACACGTGTCATGATACAGCAGCTGTGCCTGCATATAGTATCCATGAGGCTAGTTCTATGATCATAGACTCCAGACAGCCTCAGAGTACAAAATACATAGGAAAACATTTTACAGTTGCAGGTTCACTGTGTCACTTATTGTATACTACATCCCAGTTACTGCATCAGCTGCATGAAGTCTTCTTTAACCAGTGAGCTATAAAAAAACCCAGTCAGGCTAAGAACGTTCTGATTTATATGAAGGTCTGGTTAGAAAACTGAACAAAAAAGAAGTGAAGCTGTCCTTGTTGCTGTTTCCTGCTTGGGCTCAGGAATTTTTGATTCGAAATAAATGTAAGGATTTTGACAGAGTTGTATCGTTTCAAAGGAATTTATCAGTCTTTTCAGGGAACAAAGAGCTCCCAGTTGTTTTCATGTTCTCAGTAGTTTTAATGCTCTTTTCATACAGTGAAAACATGAAAGGTTTATTAGGCTCAGGAGGAGACCAACAGGTTTCCAAACAAGGTTCCAATGAAATCATATTCTGGATTTAGCATGAGTGTCTGAGATATTTTAATCAAATGTCATTTTTTTAGCACACTAATTAAGTTCCAGTGCAAAGTTTCTATTGAATTCTTAGCTCCTAAATGAAAAGAAAGAAAAAAGATCTTTTTAAAAATACATAGTTCTGATTGATAGGTATATTCTATCTCTACAGAGCCAAGGTCTGTGTTAGGAAGCTCTGTAATCCACTATAACAATGACTATCTTTATTTTATTCTTTTTCTAATAACTTACTATCCTTGACCTCATTTTTGGGGGTGAAGCAGGGAAACAGATATAATGAGTGGCCTGCAATACTGTGTTCACACTATGTTCACTAGGTCACTTAGCTTATTACATGGTTAATTACAGAAATTACTTAAAAGTGGCTAGCATAGCACAGGGGTAGATAATGGGAATACTGAGACATTGTCACAGTCATGTTGAAGCATTTGTACTAACACAAGTAATATGAGTGAGACTATCTTGGATGTGAGGGTTTCCCAAGCATCTGGCTCTGTGTTGCTTCCCAGTAAGTTGTTCCTGCTGTTCCTTTTTAGCCATGCTGTAGAAAGTGGGTGTTAGAATATTTGTAAGTAGATGTTTTAGAATGGATAGGGGTTTTTAAGGTGATAAAAAGTCCAGTTCAATTCAAAGCCATATTCTTATCTGAACCCCCCCCCCATCACCTATCTGAGGTAATGGGCCTCAGAAATTAATGGTTTCCATACAAACATGGGTTTCCATAACTGAAACAGGATCTCACTCTCCTTAGTTTACAAACAAAAAAAAAAAGGCAGATGAGGTATAGCGATTTCTCCATTCTCTCTTACCCAGCTCATATTGCGGAGAATAGGTCTACATGCTCCAGAAGACACTGAATCTCCAAAGCCTTGGAACACATACATAAAAACCAAAGTTTCTCATCTCTAATCTTCCTACGTGCATTTTAATCTTCTGTGTGACCCTCTTCCTGTGTTCTGTCTTCTCTTCCATTTCCATTTTCTGTTTTCAGTCTTTCTTTTGAACTCATTCCTTCCACATTTGCCAGTGGGGACCAGCTATTTCCAGAACAGTATAAATTTTGCATCACATTTTTTGAAGAGTTATGGCAGCCCTGGTGTCTGAACTCAAAGTCTGTAGCCAAGGGCTGTTGGGTCAGCCTTCCTAAACACATGAGAAGCAGAGTCAATATTTCATACCACTTTCGATTATGATTGTCCAATGACAGTCAGAGTCTGATGGATGTGGATAACGGATGGTCTGAACTCTCTTGAACCTAGACACTTAGATCAATCTTAACTGTCTGGTTGATTATTTGAATGTGATCTACAATTCCTATGGATATAAGTAACTTCTGCAAGGCACATTGCAAATATAACTGAAGATATCACAACAGTCTTTTTCATGTTTTAAATGATCAGTGCTAAGATGTCAGCAATATCATACAATGAGCATCTGATAACATAATCAAAATACCATCTAATTCCATACCCAAATTACGCAGATAGTTTTGAGCACTCTACCAGTGCCTCAGCTTTCTATTTTCTTATGGGGTTTTGATTATGAGATTCATAAAACTTATGAGTGATATAGCAAAGTATCTGAAGAAACGAATACTTCTGTCCTGGGAGTCTTCAGCACAGATGTGTGTAAATAATTAATGCAGCATAAGGTGAGTACTTGGAATTCTAGGAAAAAAAAAAAAGAAGAAAAAATGAAGTATATGCTCATTAATGTAACTTTACCCAGCCCGTGCACTGCAGTGTGTAGTTTCATGGCAAAAAATATGTGATCACTGAAGATTGTACCATGAACGAGAGTGTCAGATTAAAGCTGCACGGTTAATGCCCCGGGAATTAAATTCAAATTAATTGTATTAGTGTATTACATCAATATAGTTTTCTGCAGAGGCGGCTTCCCGTGTGATCGGTGACACCTGGGCAGTGCACGCACGTGCAGTGTAGGAGAGAAGGGCCTGCAGTTTTCTTTTCTTACGCAGCCCTGACTCAGGATCGCACTCTGTGCCTCGGGAGGTGGCGACAGGGCATTCCCAGCAGCGGGCAGCGGTGCCTGCCCCAGCC
>VZRW01006036.1:0-90048 GCA_013398125.1 Aegotheles bennettii | reverse complement strand
CCTGGTCGGGGGCCTTTAACTCCCAGGTTTTGAGCAGCGAAGGGCAAGGGGCGCCGTGCCGTGCTCTGCTGGCCGCCGCGGCGGGCCTGGGCTGCGTGAGAAGCAGGGACCTGCTCAAGGCGAGCCCTCGGGAGGCGAAGTTAAACCCCGTGTGTGTGGTGCCAGCTGAAAGAAATGCCCAGGGTGAATAAAAACACCGAAGCGACAGCAGCAGGGGTGTGGGTGTGTGTGTTGGGTGTGTGTGGGTGTGCGGCTGTAGTGCTGATGTTCTCTGCAAGGTGTCTTCTGGCTGAGGGAGACGTGGAGGAAGGAACAGTTTTAATTCAGTTTCAGTAGCAACAGCCTGTCTTCAGCAACTTTTATATTGCAATATAGAAATGTGCCAGAAAGGATGTTTATGGGCAGTGTAAACGTTTGCCTCTTTCAGGTTTCAGTGTTTCTAGAGCTTACCACACTTCTGGCTTCCTCGCTTGCCTGCGGTTCCAGGCCAGGTTCTCACAGACCCAGCGTAAGCCGACGGGTAGAGTCTCGGTACAGTTTCCCTATAACTTCATTTGGGGGAGGAGATAACTTTTTACCAAACTGCATTTTATTTTTGGTATTTTTTACATCTGTTTTCTGTTGTCAGTGTTGCCAGGAGATTCATGCTTTGTGGTGGTGGAGGGGAAGGGAAGGACAATTTTGCTAACAGGTCCTCTCTTTGAACTCTGCGAAGACAAAGAGAAGGATGGTCGAAATTTTGTTTGGTTTGATTTTCTTTAAAGAACAATATGGGTTACTAAGTGCTGATGTCTTCACTCTCTTGTCTGGTGGCAGGACTCGAGAATGGCTTGAGGCTGCCTCAGGCAAAGTTCAGATTGGATATTACAAAAAAAGTTCTTCACTGAGCGGGTGGTTGAGCACTGGAACAGGCTCAACCAGGGAAGTGGTCATGGCCCCAAGCCTCTTGGGGTTCGAGAAGTGTTTGGACACTACTCTTAGGTATATGGCTTAACTTTTAGGTTGCCCTGTGTAGAGTCAGGAGTTGGACTCAATAATCCTTGTGGGTCCCTTTCAACTCAGGGTATTCTATGATTCTAAAAGGCCAAAGATATTACGTAAAATCCTTATTTAAGTATCTAAGTAGTGCTCTGACTTTCCTAAAAGTAAATAATGGCAAATTAAAATGGACATCTACAATTACTTTTTATAAAGTTTCCAAATCCTACTGCCAAGGTGGTGCATAACAGGATTGACACGGATACTTTTTCCTAGCCATTTAGTACTACAGTTCAAGCTGGTATTTCTCCTCTCTAAAGCTTCTTACTAAGTTTTTTGACTTTTTAACTGACCTAATTGATTAACTAATACTTTTCAGTCTTCTGCATCTTCTCACCTCCATTTTTAATTTCTGTTTAATATTTTCCTGTTAATGCAATGGACTAAGTACTGCTCATACAGATGAAACACTGGTTTTACGTAGACATAACGTATCTACAACTGCATCTTTACAGAAACTAGTGTGACATTGTAATTGCTTGCTTCACTTTAAATGCAACCTCAAAGGAAAGTGTAAATTAGTGGTTTTCAGGGTTTTATATGTTGTAGGTACATTATGATATTGCTTTGTATGTGTATTTGTTGTATATGGTACAGCTAAGGTCTGGCTCCTTTTCTTGTCCTACAAACATCATGTTGAAAACTGTAGTAGTTTGCCCAATATAAATGGGGGAAAAACATCTGACCTTTGTTATAGTAGCAGTTTGGAATTACGTTTTAAAACTTTTCTGAGGAAAATTGTATTAATTGAAAGAACACAGGATCTTGTGCTGTGGGAGGTTCCTTTTTGCAATACTGTTCAGAAGCACGGTAGTGAAAGGCAAAGATGATGGAGGTTAAATGTGTTAAGTGAACTTAAGTTTTTCCATACATCAACTGATAAAATTTTCATAGCTTTTATGGAAGTTGGGAAAATGGTTGAAGATACAGTGATTTTTTTCAAAAGGAACACTGCAAGAGGGAAGTTAATGTAGTAGGGTCAAAAATGTATACCTCATTAGGTAAAAAGAAGTCACATCTCAGATTTCTCTTTCCTGCTTGCTTTGTGTGTGTCTTTGTTGTGGTGGTATTATGGAAAGAGAGGTTAAGAACTAGAGAAAGGAAACTTCTTTCCTAATCAACTTGTTTGTAAATCTTGAGTACTTGAAAGTGAAATACTTGAAAATGAGAAGAACTTGAGATACTGGAATTGGATCTTTAAGTAAAGTATCCTTGGTGAAGACAATGATTATTTTTATTTTTTTTTCTTTTAAAGCATTGACTACATAGAAAAGTGTGAATGAAATCTGGATGATTAGAGATGTCTGGATCAGTTATATGAGCCTGGAAGATGAAAATAATGACTTTGCAGAAAGGAGAAGACTGAGTTGAGGTTTTAAGTGTGTTTGAAGAACTTATTGCTAGCAGAGAAAGATGAATAGGGAAACTAGAGAACATTGGTGTAACTTTCTGTGTTGACTGTGAAATATAGCTGTATTTAGAGTGGAAAATATGTATGTTCTTAAATTACTAAAATACATTGTCCTATACAGTAAAATATTCTTAATGATAACTAAAGACACTTTCTTCTGTGGCAAATTACTGAAAAGTGCTGATGTGTGCCTTAAATTTTATTAAATTTGTAAAAATTTAAAGAATTATTAGGAAATGGATTTGAATTGATAATTAGTCATCTGGTGTCATGGAAGCTATTTCTAGAACGGCAGCATGAACATGTAAGCATACAAGCATTGCTTCTCCTTAGTCCTGCTGTTTACTTTTTTGTGTTGCAGACACCCATGTCAGCCATCGCCACTGAGGTCATAAATAGAAAACATTGGACTGTCTTCAAATGACCACAGATAAAAGATATAGTTTGGAAATTAGATGAAGAGCAACACTGTAACTTTCTCCCATGGCTTGCACTTAAGAGCTAACTACAATTGAAAAGACTGTTTTTATGATTTTAAGTCTGGTGCCGAGCAGTACCTCTGTCTGAACCTAGGGAATAAGAAATACAAAAGGATGTTTCTGAAATCTCATCCTTTGCTCGAGTTTGGATGCTAAAGTCACAACTATGAGGCTGTGCTGTCCACTCTGTGCTGTCCACTCTGTGCTGTCCACTCTGTGCTGTCCAGAATTTGGTACGATTTTCTAATGTAGAAGACATCTTGGTAAAGTGTTGTGCAGACTTCAGCTACAGGAGGTGATAGTGGTGATGACTGTATACTAATAATTCAGTGAGGACTATGTGCATGGTCCTTAAAAAATGGTAACGATACAAAAGTGAAATAAGAATGTGATAGCTCGATTAGAGTATTGCTTTTTTTTTCTTTCTCCGCATGGTATTTAGGGTTAAGGTGGTATATAGTCTGGTTTCTGTTCAGATCGTGTAAGGTGGTGCAAGCATGCCTGTTGATTGTGGTTTATAGGTTGCGGTTTCAGGGATTTCTCCTGAGATGTAGGACTTGACTACTTCCAGGCTGATGAAGATCACATTGAATCCACTTCTCCTTACTTGGCCAAACACTCAAAAATTTAAAGTGTGCACAAATACACACAGCAATAAGTGGGTTTTGTTTTCAAACAGGCTTTTTAATTACATGCTCTGTGGTGCCTTTTACTGAGATATTTCTTGGGTATTGATTAGATATTTCCAGATCATATTTAAGATCAGACGCCATGGGGAATTAATGCACTCAGTGCCTATTTTATCAATCTTTTCAGTGGGGCTGTAGACTTGTTCTCACTGCAAAGTCTGGCATGTTCAAGTGTAGGGCATGTTCAGAGGCCTAGAGAGCATTGAAAAATCTTCCTTCTCCTTTACTGCTGTGTTTGAATACTTTTTTACATGTAGGCTATGCAACTTGGATATGAAGTAGAATTACTGCAAGTTGCAGATGCCTGTGGTTAGTGAGCTTCATTACCTTCTATCCATGGATCTAGCCAGTAGAAAGCAGGTTAGCTAAACATGCAAACCTCATGTCCAGTGTAACATTACACATCCTGGTGACTTAAATGGAAATCCTATCACGTGTTCCCTTGAACAGCATGTTTTGGAAAAAAAAGGCAAGTTGATGAAGGTAACTACTTTGATAAAGCTGTTTATTATTATTATTGGTCTGGAGGATAAGAAAAATTGCATATAGGAAAATAAAAGCTATTAAAAACTGTTTTGAAATGAAGAAGGCATAAATTCCCAGGGATTTATGTTTATTTTAGCTTTATTGTATTCAGCAATCTCTTTGAGATGCTACCTTTCCTTTTTTGAAATAGTAAGATGGTTTTTTTACTACAATTGCTAGACTAGCAGAATTAATAGGTTATATACATAGGTTAAAATGACACTAAATGCAATGCTCCACTGTAAAAGTATGAAGAAGTAAAACTTTATTTGCTTTTACACTAGTACCTTTCTGACCTTATTTCCAAAAAATGCTTTAGATTTTCATCAACCATTTCTGTTGCCACTACACTGTAAGAAGGCTTTCAGGCTATCTATGAATCTAGTAATTGAGTATTGAAAAAATCAGTTCAAAATGGATCAGTGGTGATGGATGACTGAAGTTGATAAGATTTCTTCTCAGTTACCAGCTGTATGCCTTAAATGGAATTGCTGTTAATGACACATAAAACTTCATTTGAGGCCAAATTCCTCCTGCATGTTCTGTCAGCGAGTCCTGGATTCTTCTAATTTACCTCATGCTGAAATGTGACTTGCTCAATGGGTGGCCTGATCAGGTAGGAGTGTTGAATCTGATCAACCTTTTTTTTTCCTATGAGCAGTTGATCTGAATTGGAGGCAAAATGCCTGTGAAATACGATGTCACAAAAATTGTGTGTAAATATATTAAAAAGCATACAATAAGATACACATGTTTCTAAAAAGACAAGTTTTGATCATCCAAAGAAATATTATTTCGATCCAGCAGGAATATTTTGGTCATGCTATTTAGATGTGTCATTTTATTGCAGTTAAGCAGTAATTGTTATCACAAAATCCAGATAGTCTTATTTGGTAATTTCATTCAAATAATCATTTTAACAGTATTATTTTTCTTTAAGGAAACATGACATGACATGGCCTTAAAAACAGTAAAAATGTTTACCAGGTTTAAGTTAAGATTTAAGGGAATCCACGTTTAATGATCAAATGTATTCAGAAGTGAAGGTTCTTAAATCTTTTAAAATTCTGTTAGAGGATGGTGGTGTTGGAGGTTCTGGTGGTGTTGTCTGAATTCCCTATTATTTTGGCATCACACTTCTAAATATTTTAGTCAGAGTTTGTACTCTTGGTAACCATATGATGGCTCAGCTTTAGTGCATTACACTGAAAGCTTTTTCATCTTTCAGTTCTATGCCTGATTTCTACCAAAGCTACCAAATGAAGAGGAAAGTGGATGGCAGGAATTTCATTGGAATTTCAGGGAGGATGTCAGTCCTGCGAAGCTTAATCCAAATTCAAGATATAGAACTGTTAAGCCTTTTATTTGTCCTCAACAAATGGATGCAGTTACTGACAATGTGACAGTGCTTTGATTGGGTTAGGCAGAAATTGTTCAAAAATTGACTGAAATGGTTCATATTTATGTTGAACTGAATTTACTGTGTAAATATTTTCCTTCTCTTGTGAGAAACTTTCTCTTCTAAGCTAGGTGTGGATCGAAGACCTTGCCTGTAAGTTTTCTTCAAATCTCCGTTTATTGATAGCAGTGCACTAACTTCTTTATTGGGCAATTTGTTTAGAAACTAAGATAGAACATTATTAATATCCATTGCACAGGCTCCAGATATTATCATTGTTTTTCATTTCCTTGATGCTTTTTTTGGTTTGAGGTATTGCTAATCATTTTTCACTTAAAATGTATGGTAGACTTTCTCATTTTTCTGTTTGTTTCCTCTATGGTGGGTAAATCAGTCAATATAGATTTATGTATATATGTACACTCATGCATACCTACACACACAGACGTACACACACACTGGTTTGCTCTAGTTTATATGAAGTAATATTTACCTGACAGCTGTGAGTTCTTGTCTTCCTATAACTCTAAGCCTAGATCCTGTAAACAATCAAAGTGCTTTAACCAGACCTCATGAATAACGTAGCTTTCAGAGTAAATTTTTCATCCAAAATGCTCCTGTGTAAATGCTTATTGGTTCTGGAGGCTGCTAACGTTATTCAATTTCTTTAAAAGTAATAGGCACCTGAAGTTCTCCTTTTGCACATAGGGAGGACAATCCTCATCTGATTTGGAATCCTGTATTTTAGCCCATTCTGTGCACAGAAACTAGGCATTCTGAAGTCATTGTTTGCTATGAATTATAACATTCACAATGGGTTTTAATTTGTCAACGAAAATGTGACATCTCAACATACATACAGTAGCATTGTAGTTGGAGCATGTCTGGGAAACTGAAACAGTGGCAGCAGTTGACATGAACTTGATTTTTGGGAATGAGATCCTGTTTCACATATAGTACTCTAAAGACTTGACTGTCTGCTGCTCTGGGTGCTTGGATCCTCTTAAGGTAGTCTGCAGCATTGTTCTAAATCAAAAAGCAGGCTCCAGCTCTGAAGTGAATCAGTTGTTTCCGCCCTGCAATGCGTTGTTTACACTCTGAAACAGTCTCTTGAGTGTGTGAACTGTTACTGAAACTAAACTGAAGTGTGTGCCCCAGAAATGCAGGCAATGTACGCCAATTGCTAATCCACATTCAGTTTTTGGAACCAGTTTAGAATTAGTTTGAAGCAAAATCCTGTGGGGTGTAGGTATTAAGATTTCAGCACAGCTGTTTTGTTCTGCAGATGTGTTTGTTCACATGGCCACTACTCACTGGTACTGATCTAGTCAAACAGTCCTCTTGCACAGGCACAGAGCTTCAGGTTGCAGAATTCACTAGGCCACAGAGGAGTGACAAGAGGGAAGATAATTTTCTAGCTGAATGATGATCACTCAGAAGAGGGAAGTCCTGGCTTCCCACAACTATTTATACATTTAATCCAATAACTGTTTAGTGTAAAACATTGTAATACAATCTGTTCAAGTAGAGTTACTTGTCCACCATCTGGACGTGAGTGCTGCTTGCCAAACCACAGGGAGGGCACTGAAAGAAATCAAGGTTACTTTTAAGTAGTGAGAGTCAGGATAACCTCTGTACGCTCACTTTCTCCATTTAAACTGTTATCACCTTCTCAGTTGTAACTGTCTATCAGTGGAGGTGTCTGAAAGAGGTAATGCACTATGCCCAGTTCTCAAAGTGCCAGCCCCTGAATATTTAGAAGTAATGGGGACTTGTTTGGAACATAAAGGTGCTCAAATCAGCATTTTTTCTTTTGCTGTTCTAGGCTGTTTGTATATTACAAGAATGTGGAGGAGGGGGAAGATTACACAAAATCTGAGTTGTGAGTACCTCCTGTGGCAAGCAGGCAGAAACCTGTTCAGATCTGGAATTGCTAGCTCTGGTCTCAGTTCCTGTTTGCTGTAGATCCAGATTCCTCAGTTAGCTGTTTCTGTATGGCTTAGTTAAACTAAGTACGGTGTTCCCCATAGATACCAAGAAAAAGAGAACATAACACAAGATTGTAGTGGTGTTTGTCAATTCAGTTTAAAGGTGGTCAAATATGACCATATTTGACTTTGATTTAGTGGAATGCTAGATGAGGGGAGAGGCACTAAAGCTGATAAGTCTGTTTTTGTGCAAAAATATTATATACTGTAGAAACCATATTAGTAAGTGCACTACACCAGAAAACAGTGAGGCCTGAAGTCATCCCACTCTAGGCTTTTAGATGAGATATTTTTATTGGAGGTTTAGCAACCTTTAGTACCATTAATGGCGGTACTGATGGAGACAGTTCCACTTATGTAAGAACTGAATCATATTTCCATCCTCATTCTCATAAATTTAGGGCAAATATGCTGATGCCTTGGCCATGCTCATTTTACAAGAGTCCAAATAAGCTATGTTGGTGAGATTGTAAGTCCAAGTACATAATGCATATTCAGATGACAGGTTGTTTCACAGAAATTGAAACTTTCGTCTTTAATTGTATTTTTTCTTGTCCCACAGTGTTCAAGTTATATAATTATGGTTGTGTTAGTGTATTAGTCTATTGGCATGTATCTTAAACACCAGTTTTTTGAGCAATAAATGCATTGTGCTCTCATGCAGAACTCATGCTTGCTTGGCTGTGAGAGAGAAAATTACAAGATCATTAGCCGATACAGCAGCTTTGTTTTGCAAAGTAATTTGAAGTCTGTACTGCTCCTGAGAAGTGAAAATTGAATTCTTCCTGAATTTAATCAACTATTTTGATAATAAAAATGTTTTAGAAGAAACACATTTTTAGTCAAGTCTTTACAGTGAATCTTGAGTCTACAAAGAGTTAAGAGTATGCTTTAAAAATGAGCTTAGACACTTTAGCTGTTTTTCATCATTAGGTCTATAGTGAGTTTTTCTAAGAATGAAAAGTGCATAGACCTTTAGAAATTTGATTTCAGGTTAATTTTGGAAGTTTATTTTAGAAGGTCAAAATTTATACTTTGTGTTATGTCCATGTTTTTGTGAGAAAGCAATGTTATTTTGGTAAACAGTCATGTCAAATTTTTACTTTTCTAATATAGATATTAATTCCACTTCCAGTTTTCTCAATGTGAATTATGGAGTTACCTGAATTTTTAGTATTGAATGCAGAAATAAATGCTGAGTATAAGTGTTTAGGGTATACAGTCTTGATTTAGGATTCAACAATGAATCTTAGTCTCACTAATCGCACTTTTTCTTATTTAGATCAAAATTATATGCTGGTATCTATGAATAGTCTTTCCTTAAACTATTAGAAATAGATCTGAAACTACTAAGTAATTATTTTATGTTAAAAGGATTAAGGGCTTTATCTATCACTAGAGATTGTCTGCCTTCTGTTGAACCACATAATCCATTCATTAATTTAGCACCATGCTATGTCCTTTGTCTTCTAATTGAATGACTTACCAAGGAAGGTAGTATTTCAATGAAAGGAACTTCTGCTCAAGGAACTGTATAATGCTTCTGTGGTACGGGTAATTGCAGATATGCAAGAACTTAATCTGGCTGACTGACAGAGGAATAGGGAAAGCTTTATCAAATGTTCTGTTGTTTCAAAATGTTGAGGTACTGGTCACAGATAAGAATGCTAAGTATAATGTTCTAACATATTTTTGTGTGTTGTTTTTTCCTCTTGAGAAATAAAAATTGCTAGGAAACTCTGACAATAAAGTGACCAGTAAAAGCATAGCATAAGAAAATAAAACTGTGGAGAATGAATGTCAGAGATGGCGAAGAACGAGTGAGTAACTATTAGTAATAAAAGGACAGTGAAATAATGTAAGTGAGGATAGATGAAGATTTTTTTCACAATGAGAACATTATTCATGATCAAAAGGAGTTTGAAAAAAGTATTAGGAGCCATACTACTTGGAAACATACATTAACACAAGGATAATGGGTGCAATATACAAATCGCCTAATTTTTAAATTGGAGCTTACATTCAATTAATTTTGATGCTTTCACCTAGTATTTCTAACTTTGTTTTAATTGCTTTTTGGAATGTTTTTACTGAAATGTTTCACTGTAAGAAAAAGAAGGAAGAAGATTGCTTTGCATATGATAAAAGGAGAGAAGGAAAAATCAACAGTCTGAACTTGCATCCAAACTTTGGTGATTAAGTAGTTGTGTCTTCTGACCCCTTCTGTATTAGAATTTGTCATTACTAACAAAGGAGAAAATTTTGAATTTTCCTTTTGATGAAGTAGATTTTTTTATTTATTTTTTATTTTTTTATTTTTTTTTGGTGACAAGTCATGCCGAGTGATGTTCTGCTTTGGAACCTTTCCTTTCTTGCCTTATAGTAGATTGTCCATTAAATTGACTTGGCCATGTTTCTACTGTTATCCATGTAAAATGCTGTAGATACTTGTGATTATCTTTGATAGGTATTGTGTAATGACCTTAAAATGCACATCTGTTCAGAGAGGCAGGTTGACTGATATTTTGAAAAGTAAACAAATGAACAAACAAAAAAACCCTCAAAATTTCATCCTGAAAACAACTTGACCTTGAAACTGAAGTGAGCTTTCACTCATTTCAAGGGAAGTAATGAAGCAATGTACTACTTTCTAATATCCTTGTAGAAAAAGGAAATTTGCTATCTTACCTTCTCTGGTTGAGAGACCATCGTTGCCAAGACTGACCCTAGTGTTAAAGCATCATCTGGAGATGCAAGATATTTGAATTCTATTGTTAAATGTATAAACTGCTTTCCTGTGTAACTCTGCCCAATCTTCTGTTACTTGTCCATTTTCTAAAATGGGAAGGTTGGTACTTCCATTTGCTCCTGCTTTTTCCTCATCATAGCCAAGAAAAGGATGTGTTAAGCAAATAAATGGCTTGTTTTGTTTTTTTAGGTATGGCAACACAAAGTCTATTTATTTTTTTGGAAAAAGTAACAGTCTTTTTTTAGTATGTTCTCTGTGCTACAGAATTTGTCTATAAATTCAGAAGCTTTAAAGGCCTTCATTTTTTTTTAAAAAAAGCTACTCGAAAAGCCCGCCTTTCAGCCAGTTCAGCGCTCTAATATTAATGATTCTGATATTTTAGTGCCTTTCTTAGTAGCATGCAGTAAGTGTCAAATTTAGTTAATTTTGAAAAAACTGCTGTAGGTGCTCATGATAGGTTTTCTCAATCTGCAAAAGCACTATTAAATCTATAATTGAAAGGATTTATGAAATTTTATTCTGTAGGTCATGAAATTTCATTAAAGCAGAGGAAATTGAAGGTACAATAAAAGCCCATCAAATATACAGGGGTGCACATGGTCAAACAAAACCAACTTCCCCTTATGTCTTTTGAAGCACTGTCTGTGATTTTTTTAAACAATAATACATTGGAAAAGAAAAGCCTGAATGTCTGGAGTGTTTGGGGGTTTTGGCCTTACAGTTTTTGACACTTTTGTCAATGACTTTCCTGTCGTGTCGTGTTAAAAATTACCCCTTAAGGAAATGTAGGAGCAAGGATACATCCAGATGGTTGGCTGCTTTATGAATGAATGTGTAATATTACATACTGTAGTAACAGTTGCTTTGAAATACTTAAACAGCAGTCAAAAGAATAAGTGATTTTTGTCATTGCTTCTATATACCATTTGGATTGTGAAGAAAAGTGTATGTGAACTAATAAACTGAAGGAAATCCCAAACTTCTCTAAAACCAGTTTCCAGGATGCCAAGGACCTGGTAGTATAGATTCCTTTAGTAATATTCTGCAATTCTGTTAATAAAGAAGGATGGTTGACAAGCGTTCTGTCCTCTTTCCTTCCCTTTCTATGAAGATTGTACACTTCACATTACTGAAACAAGGACCTGGGTTAAATTAATGTAGATAATATTCATCAAAAAAGGTAAGAGAAAGTAAGAGCTCAGTAAAAAGTTTACAGCCCTTTTTGGAAAGGCTTCTTTTTGGCCTCAGTTTTTTAAAGGGAATTTCTCTCATTTAACCTTGCTGCTCTTGGTTTCATTTGGAATCACTGTAGGCAAGTACTAGAGGAGGTCATTTAATCCCACGCTTTTTTCCTTCATCCCACTTCAAACTTTTCACTGTGTATGTTCAGAAAGCCAACATAATGTTATACTTAAACGCTTTTCCCTGCCTGTCCCCTGAGATAATCTTTTGCATGGTTAAGTTTAATACATTTAAACCTGAAGTTACAGAATGAATAAATCAAATTTTTGAGTCAGATCTTGCTTGCATCACAATTGTGGGTTTGTTGGAGTTCAGTTTTAACAAATGTTGGTTGTAGGTTTTTTTTTTTCTGCTGCTCATCTGTTTGAGTAGAAAAAGTAGTGTCCAGAATGTAAACTTTGACAATATCAGAATCTTTCATGCAGTCTTGAAAATGTACTGATGCAAGGATACATTATTATAATGTGGTCCACATGTAGTTTAAGCCCCTTATTGGAATCTCTTTGTGCTACATAGTATATAATCTCTTGATTAGCTGTTTCAATTATATGGAGTAGATTACAGGGGCTTTTTCATCATAACGGAAAATTCATCTACCAAGATAAGCCCAGTTGATTTTGACTACTTATCTGCCATGGGCCAAATATGGTTATCTTCCTGATAAGCATATGAATGAAAGAGGAGGGAAATACTTGCATTTCTGCCAACTGTCAGTCTTGTTTAGAGGACTGCTGCCAGAGATGTGAACAAAAAAATTAAAATGATACTTGGAAAGTAGATAGCAGTATAGTTTCCAAATCAAAAAGAAAAAAAGAAAATGCTGATGTAGGAGTGAGAACTGATTGTCTGTCCAAATCTTACTCACTATCTCATTCTGCCTTTCAAAGTGACCAAACTAATTTGGCACCTCCTTTCTAACCATTATTATTTCTAAGAGCTAGGACTAGAATCTAGGTTTCCTAATGATAGTCTTTTGTTGATAGCAAAGAAAGGAAAAAAAAGTAAAGAGAAATGTTTTATTTCCTCTGGAGGCTGGGCTATGTAGAAGTGGCTGGTTACTTGTGTTGCTCAATAGCATCTAACATATTGAGGGTTTTTTTTGATCCAGGTCATTCTTACTGAGACCAAGACACTTAAGACTTTGCAGTTATGAAGTTAGAATTATGATTTGATGGTGTAGAATTCACTCTGCAAGATAAAAGAATAAGGGTGTTTCATTTTCATCACATGATTTTTGGGACAGTTCATTGGTTGATGCTTTTAGCACAATTTGTGGATATAGAGTATGTAATAGGTTTCAAGATTAGAACTGTCTGATTAGCAAAAAGCTGTAAGGGTTGATCTTTTAATTATGAATTTGAGTCATGGCCAAAATGGTAGCTGTCCCATATGCATAAGTGTCCATTGTCAACATAAGGTACGTTGTCCCCTTCTTTACATACTGGTATTGATGGAATGGATACCACGGTTGTCCTAGTAAAAGACACACTTTTACATCAGCAGCTGCTGATTTCCAGGTGTCCACAAGTGGTGTTTTAGAAAGTGAATATATACTAACAGTCACACTTTTCTCCACTTGGTCAGTGGCATCATATTTTCCTCAATTACTTACAATTATTTTCCTCAATTTTCCACTCAATTACATGAGTTTAATTTTACTGTGATTGATTTCTCACTCAAAGGTTACTACTAGTAGTATTATAATTCATATTCTAGAATACTGTTATTATAATAATCATGTCTCAGCTTTCTTCAAAAGTTTGATGTAGTGCCAGGAATAACTTTTTAATTCCCCTGCAGGTGTAGATTTTTATGAATTTCTTCTTCAGTTAGAAATATTGCTACACTGCAATACTGAATTTTTATTAAAATGAATAGCAGTAGTTTTTTGTGTCTTTATATTCACAAGAGGATGTTATGTTTATGCAGATTCTTATCAGTATAAATAAGGTGAGCAGAAAGGTGTGTGCTCTCTTCCAATTTCATATTGCCTGTATTTTTCCTTGTCTCCATTGTTTTCAAGTTTGAGATAGATGTTAAGTCTTGTATCAGTACAGATAACTGCTGTATATACTGTGCTTCCGGAATTCATAAGGTGGTCATACAACAGTTATAAGTAATAGCAAAAAGTCATTCTGACCTGTAAGCTGTGTTACAGACAGCTTAGAGAACGTTGCATTCCCAAAAATACGCATCAGTGAAGCGCAGCAACTGCTACAGCCCTGTCCTAAAAACTGTTGTTGGAGGGTGGGTAGCCATGAGTTAATATTACACAAAAAAAAAANTGTCCATTGTCAACATAAGGTACGTTGTCCCCTTCTTTACATACCGGTATTGATGGAATGGATACCACGGTTGTCCTAGTAAAAGACACACTTTTACATCAGCAGCTGCTGATTTCCAGGTGTCCACAAGTGGTGTTTTAGAAAGTGAATATATACTAACAGTCACACTTTTCTCCACTTGGTCAGTGGCATCATATTTTCCAATTACATGGTTACACAGGTCAAGGGCTGCGGTTGGTTCCTTTTCCTCTCCATTTCCAGNTGTATATACTGTGCTTCCGGAATTCATAAGGTGGTCATACAACAGTTATAAGTAATAGCAAAAAGTCATTCTGACCTGTAAGCTGTGTTACAGACAGCTTAGAGAACGTTGCATTCCCAAAAATACGCATCAGTGAAGCGCAGCAACTGCTACAGCCCTGTCCTAAAAACTGTTGTTGGAGGGTGGGTAGCCATGAGTTAATATTACACAAAAAAAAAATTCTTGTATGCTCAGTGTATCCCCTCTTAAACAAAAGTGAACCTTTGACTTCATGTTGTTAGAAGGTATATGCTAGGCTCTTTCAGATTTCCCTTTGTGAATGTTTTGGTATCCATAGCTGTATTGAGTTGACTGAGAATTTCTGCAAACTGATTCTGAAATACAATGAAAAATTCTCCAAACTCTCAATGTTCCCTTTATGCTAGGATGTATTTTGCTGTTGTCTCAGGTCAAGGGCTGCTGTTGGTTCCTTTTCCTCTCCGTTTCCATTATTTTCCTGGTTGGATTTTTGGATACATTCCAAATGTGTGTTATTTAACTTACCACTGTGTAACTTTCCCTGGTAACTCCACATGCTGAGCAACTGTGTCTTTGTGTCTTGCAGCTGCCCTTGCTAAGGGGCAGGCAGCCAGCTTACACTCAGCTGCAGTGGAAATAATTCCTCTGAATTTCTTCGTCCATAGAAATATGGCCATCGTTTTAGAAGACCCTTTAGGTAGCATGTGCACCAAGGTTAGAGTTAGTTCTTTGAGGTTCAGCTGTTTGAGTGCTTGGGACTATGTATATTTAACTCTGAGAAATAGATTAAAGTCCTCAGTCTTGCACACTTACAGATTAATGAGACAATGTGCAAATTGTTACTGCATCAGTTTGAGTGCTATAAGATTACAATGCAAAACTTAAAATACACAGTTTGTAAAAATTGTACAATTTGATACTTTATATGAAGATTTCTAATTCTTAAAATTTTAAGAAATTTTAGAATTTCATCGGCAGATCACTTCTCAACTTTTGTAGGAAACTTTTGAAGTCCAATTCTTCATAAAGTTATAATCAAACCCAAACATAAAGTTATAATCAATGTTTGCTGGAAAGTATTGTATATTTTGAAACTAATGACAATACATATAGCTGTAGGTGTTTATTATTAACAGGACACTGTATTGTATCTGCCAAAGAGCTACTTATTTAGTTATCTAAAGTCATGCATCAAAATGTAAATGAGTTGGTCCAGATCATTGCCTCCCATACTCTGTCATTTTGATGATGGTAAATATCTAGAAACCAGTTAAGTTCTCGAAACAGTGCAGTTTGAACAGACCTAAGGTATCATACACTTAATGTAGACTACCTTTTTATTCTTATGAGTTTCTCAGGGAAAAGCAGTGTTACTTTTACTTTAAGGTTACTGGCTGCTGAAACGGTCTTTTGGCTATATGGACGGAGTTAGGCATCCTGTGTTTTACAGGCTGAATCTGACCTGTTAGAACGATCCATATGGTTCCACTGGTGCTATTGCTCTCAGCCTTTCTTGCAGTTCCCATGACTGTACTGTTGTCAGATGTCTCTGTACTGCATGTATTGCCACATGAAAGGTATACTGGATTATATAACAAATACTTGAAATAATGTAAGCTAACTTATCACTTACAAAATCGTACCAAATTGTGTAGCAAAAGCGGCATTAATTTCTGAGGTGATGACAAAAATGTATAAATTTTAGGTATGCGCAGTAGATCTATACCCACCTGAAACAAGGTATTATAATGTTCTTTCAGTAGTGGATGACAAAACTAGTGTGCTATTACTGGTTTATAAAGGATCCTCTTTTTAAAGAAAATTAATCCTGTGCTTCAGTTTTGGACTTCCAAGAACAACTGTCTAAATTAAAAGAAATTTTCTTTATGTTCTCCCCAGCTTGGTGTCTGCCAGAATACCTGCTGTTTTAAGTGTTTTAGCTATATTATATTTAGCATTTTTCACACAAAAAAATCTTTTATAAGGTAGATATGAAATGGAAATAAACCAGTTACCATCACTCCCTTGCATTTCAGGTCGATTTCTTTTGCATTCAGGGTATATTCCTGGCCTTCCCTAGCTTTAGTCTCTCTAGTCATCCTTTTCTCCTGTTAAAAACTGTATAAATGTTTTAATTTCTTAACCTTTTTATCTTTGGTTTATTTTTCAAAAAGGGTGAGCACTTTACTAAGAGTTTTCCTATTTTTTTTTATTGTTATGTAAAAAGAGGAAATTTAGGCCACTGACAATGTTGCTCAGTAATATGTTTGTGTATCTTCCAGAGAGATATGGTCGACCAGTTACCCATGTAACGTTGCATGTCTGACAGAGGGAGAAGGTGTGTCTTACTTTTAATTGCACCTTACAGACAGCAAAAAGCAATACTTTCTAGTGAGGGTTTCCAAGGAAGCCTGAATAAAATGGGTGTGGGTGTGTGGTTTTGGTTTTTTAGTCTGATTTTCTTACCTGCTACATGTCCTTGCATAGTCTCAATTATTGGATGCTCATTCTCAATAAACAAATTAAGGAACAGTCCGATCAGGAGGTTACTCCTATGGTACCTAAAGTAACTTGATTTAAGTGGAACCTGGAGGTATGTAATGAGTGCATCTTAGATACGTGTCTGTGATACAGACTGGCATTTCCAAGTTCAGGTTACTTCATTCTCTAGATAATATTTAGATCTTCTAATGAATTTGCCATCTCAGCTTCATGTATCTGGTAATCACCCTGACCTATCACTTCCTCTTTAAATTCCCTTATGTACTCAGAATAAATTATTTCCTAAATTTATGGTAGGGAATGCAGTTGTTCTCTAATAGCTGTTTCATATTTCATTGGCTTTAAATGACTTCAGATCAGAAAAGTATTTATCTTTTCATTATTTGTACTGTTTTAATCTTTTATCTTTTTGTTCTTTTTATCCCTTTCTGTGTAATTCTGTTGGGGAACAGTTTAGTATCTATGTTGTCCTTTGATATTTGTATATAAAACCTGTAAATAAAGAATAAGCCTAATAGTAGGTCAGTCTGTTAAAACGTCATTTTTTCCTCTGAGAGGGATTTTGCAGATTTTTGACATTTCTAGAAATAACTTTAAACTATTCTAGTACAGTTTTCCATTGTCTTTTTTTCCCTGGTTTTTCTTTTGTTTTTCAAGGTATAACTCATCTTCTAAAACCTCTGAGTTTTTATAAAATGCAGAGTCACCAGCTGCAGTCTCAAGTCATGACTGACAAAATTACTTTTTTCTTCCTGTGACTACATTCATACTCTGCTTAACCAGAAAGTCTACTTATTTCCTTCGTATATCCCAGCTGGGTTTGGTTTTTTTTTGGTGTGTGTCTGGATTGTGTCCTACCACTTAGTTGCCTTTTCTTTTAGTTTTTGTTATTATCTTAGCTTTTTTTGTTTTCTCTAGAAATGGAATATGCACATATTTGATGGACTCTTGATACCTGTTCAACTCGGAGAGCAAATTCCATGCTGGAATGCTTGTGGCTGTCCTGGGGAAAGTAACGTGTATTTGCTGCCAAAAATTGTTCTGTGTGGCTGTTGGACAGTCAAATTTCAGACTACCTCCATTCACTTCCTGTATTATGTTGTATTGCTCTTCCCTTTAGCGTTAGTGCATTATTTTTCTTCCATTCTATTTCTTCATGTGGCTCCCAACGGTTCTACTTGTTTTCTTCATATGATGTTTTTCCTTCACATGCTTTTTGTCATCATAGTTCTTGCTTAGTGTCACATTTTTTTCATTATGGTTTTATAGCTTTTGGTTTCGTCTTTCCAATATTTTCTGAAATATTTTTAACAATTTCTCAAGGGGTTTTGATTTTTTTTCTGTTTTCTTTTTTTTTTATATATTCTGCTTTTCTTGGCATGTATAGATGGATTTAAGAATTCATTTTCCCACTATCAGTTTTATATTTGTTGTTTTAAGATAGATTGTCACATTTTCAGTTTCCTCCTTAGAGGAGAGTAATGAAATACTACAGTAGGATGAGTCAAACTTTTATGTATCTGAAGAGATCTGTATTGTTTAGAATTTTTTTTTTTCTTTCCCCCCAAATCTCCATATCATCTGTCTGGATTTGTTTGGCGTTGGGGAGGAGGGCACTTCTGTAATAATTATGGTATCTGGAGACAAATGTGGAAAGGAATTGAGGATTTAGTTTCATTATTTNCAATGAAATACTACAGTAGGATGAGTCAAACTTTTATGTATCTGAAGAGATCTGTATTGTTTAGAATTATTTTTTTTTTCTTTCCCCCCAAATCTCCATATCATCCGTCTGGATTTGTTTGGCGTTGGGGAGGAGGGCACTTCTGTAATAATTATGGTATCTGGAGACAAATGTGGAAAGGAATTGAGGATTTAGTTTCATTATTTGGTACTCCTCTCTTCTCTCACCCTCTGATTTGTATGATCTATTCTAAAATCAGAGATCATTTGCACATTAATGCTGGTATATATGCAAATATATCCTGTTAGTCAGGACCCAAATGGGCTCAGTTTGCAGCATTCAAGAAAGGGTAGCTCACATGATGTTGTTTTTCCTTCTGGTTTCCGTCAGTGGATGTCTGCCACTGTTTGGGTTCCTTGCCATTGCTGAGTTAACACTGAAGGCTGCATTGGCTCTTCAGTTATTTGTTTCTGCCTCACATCAGCTTTCCTCCAAAGTCCATATCCCTTGCAAGTGAAGAGAGAAAGTCAATGATTCTTTTTTGTTTATTTATTTCTGGGCTTTTAAGGGGGTCAACTTTCCCTGAAATCAAAGAATCCATTTGTTTTCTAGGTTGATCAGTTTATCTTAAAAAGCTAGTTTCTGGCTTGCACTGCAGAAAGAAATACTCAAAATCTGCTTCTCAGTTCCTATCTAGTGTTATTCAGCTTTTCTTTGTGAAAATTCCTAGTACTACTAATCTGGTTGTTAGCATATACTGAAGTCTCATCTGCTCTCCTGGTGTTTTCAAACACTGCAAAGTAAGAACAATGATAAATCCTTCAAGTACCACTATTACTGCTTATAACTGTAGGATACTAAGGGACTCAGCTTTACAGATACTTGACACAGATTGTTAATCTGAAAGACAAAATATTTTATTAATTCAGTTGGACCTGGCTTTTCTAATCATGACATAGAATGAAGAAGTTCTCAGAGATTCAGCACAATTCCTTTTCTCTGTGATCTCCTTTTGCCTTTAAGATTTGTTAGATTCCTTGGTTTTGGCTTGAAGGTCTTCATTGTGACTCATAGGTGTTGAGCGTGTATTTCTTCCTGGAAAATTAAAAATAGGCTTTGTGAATTAGTTCTATAAACTCTTTTTTTCTTTGCTACACTTGGAGAAAAAAATAACTAAGATGATACAGTGTGGAATGGTATCAAAATGAACATAATCTCTATTAGATGCTTTTATTTTTCCCTCTCCAGTCGTCATTGCAATTCCCTGATATGCACAAGGCTAGTAACAGATTCTGATCTCATCATGATCACTGTCTGCACTTATCTATAAAAGGAATGATTCTCATTCATTAAGCTCTAATCCTTGCCTCTCGTGTTATCCATCTGTTAAGAGGAGCCTTCACAGAAGTGTTTTTTGTCCTGTAGCTGTGTTCTGTTGACTGAAAACGGTTCAGATGATATCTCTTTCCAGAAGAGTGAACTATGTGCCATATTGTGGTAATTAGAGGCAATCTTTTTTTTCCTTCCTTTGTGAGTAGTAGTGAAAAACTATCTTGTGCTTTGAATATTTTACAAAATCAAATCAGCTAGGATCTCAATATGAGTAAGAATGGCTTAGCTCATTCAGGCTAAGTTCACTTATTCCTGACTTTTTTCTTTTTCCTCAATCAGCATCTGCAAATGGATGCCTAGGGAGGGAAACATTACCCTCTCACCAGCCCATAATCTCCCACCCTTCAGCCGTTTTCAGCTCTGGTTTTCTCGAGTCTGATGTTTTCTGCTGGTGGATCTCTCTCTGAGGAACGCTCGGTCATGATTAATTCAGCAATCCTAGATCTTGTACCTCTCTTTCTATGCTTTACAGAATGAGGCTGTCAAGGAATCTAGATCTTGTAGTTACAACTGTATCTGGAGAAGATTGACCTGGCCCCAAACTGAGAGCATTTTACCAGATGTAAATTCTGCCAGTGTGTGCCTTCTGATGCAGCAATGTGTTCTTGATCCAGAGATTGGTAAAACCATGCATGAAATAATTTGTTTAGCTTTTATGTTCATTCAGCATCCTTTCAGATGCTAACAGAAAAAACCTGAAATTTCAAATCTTACAAGTGTGACTGAGGAGCTCAGGCAAGTCTTATGGCTCACGCCTTGTCATTTTACTACTCTTGGTCTTTTCCAATTATTTTGGTGTCAAAGGAAGTGAGTGCTTTTCTCCTAACTCCTATGGTAGGATTGTCCATTAGACATACATCCGAATTTACTGAATAGAATTGCTGTTCAAAACACCTTACAGCCATCTTGCTCCAGAGTTAATTTTTTATTTTGCAAGAACCTGTTCTGTCAGGAAGTAGATTTTTTTTTTTCTCTCTCTCTTAGCCTTGAGTAGTGAATGAAGTGAGACTGCCAAATCAGTCTGGACTCAAACTTATGCTTTACCATACACAAATTTGACTGTAATGATGACTTTACTACCTCTATTGAGTGGGTTTGTTCACATCTTCAGAATACTTGCTTTCACATCTTAGTCAGTGTTGCGTTGAAATATATTCTGCACAGAAAATATATTCTTCAGAGGGTCAGCATTGTTAAGAGTAAGGTTCTCCTTTTTCCACTCTACACTGCACCAAGAATCTACCAAAATATTGACCTCTCTGCTTGAGATGCAAAAGAGCCCATTCTCTTGCTTTCAGGGTATTTTTTCAGGGTAATTGGGCTGATATTTGGACCTTTTATTGATGATGTTTTTAGGTCTTTCAGCTTTCTGGGACTGAGAGTGAAAAAGAATAATCTGGAGAATAAATTTGTAGTCATTTGGCCCTTGAATTGGGCACTACCCTTTTTATTGAAACAGATTGAAAATTGCAAAACAGGACTGCATTTTAGTGTTATGATAAAGATATATTTAGATTTTTCTGCGCAATATACTGACATACAGATAGCTAATAGGGCATTTCAGATTAGCCAGTTTTTCAGATAGTGTAAGTTTTATTCTGTACATGCTCTAAGCAGAGATTCCTCCCTTCTGTGGATATCTGTCCTTCTGCAAGTCATGCAATTTCTTAATTGATGAAAGATTAGAGTTGTTCATTCTTTTTTTAAATTTTCTTAACTTTTTCCCATGAAACATGGTGTGGACATATTATCTGTAATCTAGTAGTTTGCATAGTGAAATGACAAGCGGTGAGGGCCACAAGATGGAGCAAGAAGGAGATTTTCACTGGATATTGAGGGGAAAAAAATCATAATGAAGAGGATGGCCAGGGAGGTTGCAGAATCTCCATCCGTGGAGACTTTCAAAACTCTACTAAGCAAAGGCCCTCAGAAATCCAGTGTAACTTCTGAAGTTAGCCATGATTTGAGGAGGAGGTTGGATGGGATGATCCTTGAAGATCCCTTCCTACCACATTTTTTAACAGGATTATATAATAAATAGGATTGTCTTAGTTACTAAATAAAGATTTATACATGAGGAAAGAAAAGATTGAGCTACTTCTACTCATTTTCAATAATGGGTACTTCATGCAGAGGAAGATTTTGGTTTAGAAGTATTAAAGGTAATATAGGTCTTGCTTTTCAACATTGCAACTGTGTGACCAAGATTAATTCTTCTCACAACTTGAATGAAACTCAATGCTTGGCACAAAAGTTTTAATGAAAATAACAAAATAAAAATTTTAAGCATTTCAAATGCATGATATGTTCTGACATATTAAATATTTCTATATCAACTTGTTTTTGAAGAAGGAGTAATAACCTCCCTCAGCCTGCTCGTGATGTTCCTAGTGCAGGACAGGGTGCTTCTTTGATGCAAGGGTTCATTGCTGGCTAAGTGTTCAATTTCTTGTCCACCAAGACCCCCTGATCCTTTTCTTTCCAGCTGGAGGCCCCCTAGGGTATGCTGGTGCATGGGGTTTTTTTCACCAGATTTAGAAGTATGCATTTCCAATTGTTGAACTTGAAATTTCTCTCAGCCCATTTGTCCAGCCTGTTGAAGTTGTTCTGATGGGCAGCACAATCATGTGATGTATAAAGTACTCCTCTGAGTTTGGGTCATCTGCAGTTTTAGTTCTCGAAATTCAAGATTTCCTGTAGCAAGTAGAAATTTTTTTAAAAAAATGTATTTTGACTAGTTGGATAATACAGATTCTTGGACTATGTATGAAATGTAACACTTTAAAGACCTTAATACTAAATTTGTGTTTGTTTTTTCTTGATTCTTAATTGACCATTTTTGCTTGCATGGCTCTTGCATATCTTTTTAAAGACTTCTATAAGACGATCCTGGATTATTGTGCTATGGGGAAAAATGATCAGAGATGGTAAGAATATAAGGAGACAGGATATAATATTTGATAATATGTAGTCCTGTGAAGTGTATGTCTAGGTAGAAGACTGCAGTTCGTATCAAACAGAACATTAGTACTCCAACAGTTGATTTAAACCTAATTAGCAGATGTGCTCTAATGATGAAAATCCTAATGACTGCATTCCCTGAACAGATTGTATGCAATACACTTCTTAGTTTTACATGGGCTTTTCATTTTCTTGAAAACTGAGAAGGGGCCATTTTAATTTCACATTTTTATAACGGTGTAAAAGTGTATTTTGTAGGTGCAGTATCACAGTGCAGTTATTCATTAGAAATTCCGTACTGAACATATATGCTATGGATTCATCAACAGTGCATTGGATGTGTGTATGCTCATTGAGTGTACCTGGGATTTGTGGTTGCATATAGTAATTCTGAAAAGACTGAAATGTAAACAAATGTGAAAATTCCTCGATCTACCTGGGCCAAATTTCCAGGAAAAAGCATTTTTTGGAGAATGTCACTGTTTTGTGGGTTTTGTCCAAAAGCTGTTAAGTACACAACTGCATACTAGAATAGGTAACCATGAATGAACTGTGGCAGAAAGTGCCTGATGGGAGTGATTTAAATGTATGAGGAAAAAAATTAAACTTAATATGGTCAGTTGGTTAAAGACATGACAGTTGTCACTTGTGAGGTAATCATCTGCCATCTGTTTTGAAGCTTTATTAAAAAAAAATAAAAATTACACACGTCTTTGAACAAGCAACAAGATCTTTGTTTTGCCTGTACTTACTGCATGCCAAAATTTCTGGGTTTTAAAGAAGGGGCAGTAAATTTTAGTGTTTAGGATGGCCTGTGTGAGAGCATGAAGTAGTACTTTCAGTGGTAGTCATTTGAATGACCTGCAGACTTACAATGACAAGCCAGGGACTCCTGACATAACAGAAGCTGAAAGGGAGACATTGAAGAAAGTACAAACAACCGTGGGACCTGATGGGATGTATTCACAAGTACTGAGAGAATTGACAGAGGTCATAGCTGTTGTCATCTTTGAGAAGTCATGGAGATCAGAGGAGGTGCCTGAGGACTGGGAGATTGCAAATATCAATACAAACTTCAAAAAGGGCAGGAAGGGAGACCCAGGGAACTCTCGGGCAGTCAGCCTCACCTCAATCCCTGGAAAGGTGATGGAATGCTTCATTCTAGAGGTCATTTCTACCCATATGGAAGACAAGGTGATCAGAAGTAGTCAATGTGGGTTCACTAAAGGTAAATCATGTTTGATGAACCCGATTGCCTTCTACAATGAGAAAACTACCTGGATGGATGGGGAGAAAGCAGTGGATATTGTGTACCTTGAGTTCAGCCAGGCTTTTGACACTGTCTCTCATGAAATCCTCATAGGCAAACTCAGGAAGTATAGGTTGGATGAGCAAACAGTGGGATGGATTGAGAACTGGCTGAGTGACAGAGGGTCATGATCGATGGTATAGGGCCTAGTTTGGAGGCCTGTCAAGTGGTGTCCCCCTCAGGGTTCTGTACTGGCCCAAGTATTGTTTAACTTGTTCATCAGTGGCTTGGATAAGGGGGTGGAGTGCCTCCTCAGCAAGTTTGCTGATGATACAAAACTGGGAGGAGTGGCTGACACCTCAGAGCATTGTGCGGCCCTTCAGGGGGACCTTGATAGGTTGGAGAGATGGTCAGAGAAAAACCTTCTGAAGTTCAGCAAGGGCAAATGCAGGGTCCTGCACCGGGGGAAGGAACAACCCCATGCACCAGTACAGGCTGGGGGCCGACCTGCTGGAAAGCAGCACTAGGGGGTCCTGGTGGACAACAGCCCTGACCCTGGCAAGGCCACATTTGGAATACTGTGTGCAGTTCTGGGCTCCACAGTATAAGAGAGATGTGGAGCTCCTGGAGCAGGTCCAACAGAGAGCCACTAAGTTGGTCAGGGGTCTGGAGAATCTCTCCTACGAGGAAAGGCTGGTTCCCAAATAATAATTTAACTCTGTAGCTGCCTTATTAGCAAAAATGAACTTCCATTATTTTGAAGTAGCTCTCTATATTGTATTTTTGTTAAAGATGAAAGCCTGGAGTAGAAAAAAAAATGTGGAATGTTCCATCTCCAGAGGAAAGCTGCTGATTTTTCTGAGGCACAGAACACAAAAAAATCATTCCTTGTGTAAAATCTCCACATGTCATCAGATAAAATGAAACATGAAAAATAGTACAAATGAGAAGGTTCTACTCAAAAATCATGGCACTTGTGGTTAAAATTGTAGAAGCAATAAGTATCAAGAACATATGGTTTTTGAAAAGCAGTGTAATTGAATATACATCAAATCTTGAGAGAAGAGGTGGTGCTGTAGGGAGTGGTAGACTCCCCAGGTCTTGAAGTAGCTGAGAATATGAAATGCTAATTTCACATAACTGTTTTGAATTAGATGATTCTAGAAGTCTTTTTCAGTCTAATATATTGGTCATCTTCCTTTAGTCATTTAGAGTGAGACAAGTAGGTTTATACATGACATAGGTTGTTTTCTGTGAGTAAAAACTAATAAGGTGATAGTTCCATATGTTGAACTCACCAATCTGGGTTCTCACTCTGACCGGGAACAAAGAATGAAGGTCACTTTGACCCTGCAATACTTTGGCGAGGCAGGGGCTGGGAATAATGGCAGCCATTTGAAAGAGAATATAAATTCTAAGCTGTTGTGGTGATGGTGTGATTTCTGAATAAAGAATGGAGGAAATAATTCTTTGATGACATTATTGCATATATACATAGTACTGGCATGGGTGAAACCATTGATAAGCTATTATGGTCAGTTCTGATGTTGGTGCCGAAGAATATTGACAAATAATGAAGTATTTAGGAAGGAATCATGACAAATACTTGTAATCTGCCTGGAAGGGTTAGTCCTTGTATTCAGTCATAGTATTCAGTCCTCGTCTAAAACCAAACATTAAGGATGGCCTATCACAGTCTAAAACTACTTGTAGGACGAAAGAGCTGTCTCTCATTTATCAGCAAATTTTATGTTTGGTTTGACAGCTGAAAGCTGAAACTTAGAAAAGTGAGGTAAGAGAGAGATGCAAATTTTATATTGTAAAATACTTGATTAGCTGCTGGATAATTTGCTTGGGGATTTATTTTGTATTTTTTTTTGTCATTTAGATTTAGCAATTGTAACACCTTTTTTGGCTTAAACTATGGAAACTACCTATAACCAACACAATTCCTGTAACTGATCTTTTGCTTTTCAGTTCATTTGGTATGCTGTGTCACCTTTCTGTGTGCCACATACTTGTTTCAACAAAGCATAACTGCATTGCAGAGTGACAAACTAGATATACTGCTATCTTGTCATTAGGGTTTGGGTATTTGAAAGTTGGTTGGATACAGTTTGTTAGAATATTAGCTGAATGTTTTTATCAGTGTACAACACTGAAATTAAGTGCTGACATTCAAAATGCCATCTGTAGATCTCAGATGGACAAGATGAATAATGCAAGTTAGGCTTTCATAGCTGTTGAATTTCCCACAACCTGAGGAAATCAAAAGTGCACTGATGTCTGATCAATCAACTCATTTATAGGATTTTCATCACAAGCCTCAGAGGAGGAATTAGGATTATTTTTTTTTAAATTAATGTAATTTCTCCAAAATGAGCACGGTTTTTCACTTCTCTAGAACATTTCAGTATTGTTTTGTTCTCTCTGCTCCATCCTCTTCCTCTGTGTCTTGGACAACTTGAATATGCTAGTATTTTGTGGAAGGAACATTTGCTGTTAGGACGAGATTACTTACATGTATGCAACCATCAGTATTCAGTTCAGTGATCTTTCACATCTGTCTTGCCATCTTTGCTTGTCTAAAGAGGTCTAACAAATTAGCTGAAGTAAATGTATTGGATAAAGTAGTTTTAGAAATTGTGCTTATACTATCACTATATATGAGCTTTCCTATCCATACAGTGGTAACACCACTTGGATGTCACTGGTAACTTCCTCAATGGTCTTAGACTACTTTATGTGCCTGTGTTTGAGCAAGAGTATGTAAACAAGACTGTCCACTTGCTGAGAGTGGGTAGATTTCATGCTTAATTTCACGCAATGATTAGAACAGCATTATTTTAATCAATTACCTGAGGACGTGATCAGCTGTGGTTTAGGTTGTAGGGATGATACCAGGTTCTGGAGACTGTATCCAGACAGTATTTAGTAGTAAGGTCCCTGTCATGAGAACTAACAGATGGATTTATTACAAGAAAAGAAATTGGCAGGTAAACTGAAATAAATTTTTTCCATACCATTAATCTGGGAAGAAATGCTTTAGGGTTTGCAGAAATTTAATAAATATGCATAAGGTGATACTTTGTGTTCCACAGCCTTTACATTTATACTGGCTTATTAAAGATTTAATTAAGTTTTCTAAAAAGGGAGAGGATGCAGTCTTGCAAAAAAATGTAAATGACAGTGTGGGTTCACAATAATTAGGGCTTCAGGGATAAAATAAAGGGTTGCTACAGTTAATGAATATTAAAGCAACTGCTGCTTTGAAAACTTACAAAAATGACAGTATTTTACTTGCCACATCTGTCTTCTGTTTATATTTTAACCCTGCTCCTTTGATTTTTGTGACAAATGACATACCATTTACTTCTGCAACTATGGATAGTAAACAAAAGTTACAGAAGATATTTTACTTTACCCATTTTGTGTGTAAGCAAATTTTTTTCACCAGCTTCCTGCTGTTCATTATCCTGCCGTGTCTGTCTTTGTTGACTATTCATTTAAATCTTAAAAACAAGTATCTCTGGATGAAATTTATTAATATTTTCCTATTGAGACAGCACCTCACAAAGCATTGCAGAGTTCTGTTCTTTTAAATCCCTCTTTAAGTCTGTTTTGCTATCAAGGTTCTAAAATGTTGACAGTGGTTAGACCATAAATGTGGCGAAGTAACTGTGGACCTTCATTGGTCGCTTGTATTCTGTGTGCAGACACACATATATAAGCAAATGATATTTGTGTTGTTTTCCTTGATTTGTGGCTTCCAAATTCTTGGGGACAAGAACTGTCTCTGTTATGTGCTTCTCCAGTACCCTGCAATATTAAATTCTGCTCCTTGACTAGTACTTCTTAGCACTCTGATTATATAAATAACAATAATAATTCTTTGCACAAAATTAATTAGGAACGTAAATGAAACCAACAATATTAAATACTTTATCATTGTAATATTAGATAAGAAGAAATATGTTGTTCTGCAGTTTAAAAGGTGTGTTCAGTTGTGAGTTCAATACAGCTACCACCGATTCTTTTCCAGGCTTTTGTTTAAGGCTTTAAATGTAACTTCTTGCTTCTTTAAGTTTTATATTGTATGTTAGCGTATATGATTGGCGTATATGATTAACTTGCATCCTTTATGCTTATGCTTTCTCGACCATTTTCCAGGTATACTTTCTTCCCTCTATGGTTGTTGATCCTGTGTTGCCTTTAGGATATCTTCTGGATCTCCTCTTCCTAGAAGAAGAATTTCCATGGTTTTCTAAATATTTCTTTTCCTCTCTCTGTGCTCTACTTAAAATTCTGGTGACCCGACCTGCTGGCAGTAAGTCAGTAGTCCTTTCCTCTCTTTCTTCTCATTGATTTCCATGGGAAAAGTAGGTACTTTCATGTTAATGAGCGATGGAAAAGGGGAAGAGAGAATAAGGAGCTGCTAATGGCAGGATGGACTGTGAGGAAAGATCAGCAGGCAGAGGACCTTGCTCTGAGTGGTTTTTACAGTTGATTAAGGAACTGAATTTTCTCCAGCACAACTTTCCTTTAAAACCCACGGCCTCTGTGAAAGCATTGGCTTGCCTCTGGTACATAGCCTTTTTCATTAATGTTTTTTAAATATACCCTTTCTTGAATTTTCTTGTGTTCATTGGAATTTGCAGTTCTACTTGTCTGAACACTGCTTGATTTGCTACTTCTTCCTACCAGTCAGTTTAAACGCTGTTTAGAAGTAGCGGGAGAGTAAATTTTCCTCTTATGTTAATTGTATTTTTTTAAGTGGAAACTGTAATGTGCCTCAAACAGGTTATTTGGTTTTGTATAAATATGAAGTGTGATTTCAGTGTTACAGATCCTGGTAACTTATCCTGAACACAGAACTGTGTATACATGCAAAGTGACTTAGTCACAGTACAGATTCCTTCTCCTCACCCCGTTTTGCAAAAAGCTGGTAAAAAGCCATCTGGCCCACAAGCCCTGTCTGTTCTGTTCTATGAGATCCTTAAATACTTGCATTTCTGTGCTCTTATTTGTCTTTTGAACCATATGTTTGCATATTTTTTGGCAAAGCAGTATTTTTTCAGAAAAATATTAAGTGTCTCTTCTCACCTTGTACCACAAAACATTAAATTTTTGGGTATGTGGCCAAACCCAATGAGCCAAACTAACAATGTGTCAGTTAGGCAATCAGATGATTTCAGTCAAGTCAGAACGCTGCTTGAATTGTGTGTATGATTAATATTCATCCAGTTTCAGTCCTGCATATGTAAATCTGTGTGTATATATAGTCCAGAATATATAACTACATTATTTTTAATTTTTATATTTATTGTGTCCTATATGCATTTCATAATTTTATACATTTATAAATGTTTTCCTTATTAGAATTATATTGTTTTGCAGAGTCAATTCAGTTCAATTGAACTACATTATTGGAGTAGGAGATAAGTACTTATGTACCAGGAAAGTAAATTGGAAAGTAATGCCTCATGTACTTATTTTTAAATGTGAATCAGACATAAAAGCTTATAGTAAATCATGTGGTGTTCTTGTAAAAGGATAGGTTTCTGTCAAATGGAGATAAAGTGTATTCTCAGTCTTTGTGTCTGTAGGGATTAGGACAGCAATTGCATATAATTTCTGGTGATGCTTTCTCCTCCCTGTGGTCACTGATGTATTATTTCACTGAAAATGTGTGGGGAGGAGTTGAAGTGTCTGCATTCTTAAATCAGAATGTAATTCCTATTACTTTATATTTCATCTCTAGGCTTGTCATAATGAGATTTTTTTTCCATAATGGTTTTCTTGTGGGGGCGTGTGTGGGGGGGTGGATTTGTGCAAGTTGAGAATTTTATTTAGGGATGTGCATATACATAATGCTGATATTGATCTTTTGCCCTGCCTACCTTCCCCCTCTAAAGTGGAGGAAGGGAACTGTCACAATGAATGGCACAGTTCTGTAGAAAAGGTAATTTTTTTAGTGTCCAGTTCATGAAATACGAAGTCCTGACTCCCTTGAACAACATGGACTATAAATTGTGCCAGATTAAAATTGGAAGGAGCTGATACCTGACACCTTTTTAAGACTTTGAGAACTTTCAACAATGAAAATCTTCCTAATTGACCAATGTGAATGTTCCTGGATGGCATTTTTCCTTTTAATGAAGTAATTTATTGTTTGATCTTGCATGTTCAATGGATATTCACCAATTTTGTTGCTAAACATACTGATGAGCTTTGCATTTATGTATCAGATCTTATAATTGGTTTTAAACTTCAGTAATCTTCCTCTCAATAGCAATTACTGTTAATCTGTCAAAATTATCATCCTCTTACTCCCTTCCTGATTCCTGAAGTAAAGTAAGTTTATCAAAGATTTTTTTCTTGCTTAATCTTTGACTAGTTAGTTAACTTGTCTCTTAGGTCATCTTGGTAATACATTTGTAATGTTAAATTGATAAATGAATAGATCACAACTGTTCTGTGCTTTTTGGTCAGTGCTCCTTCAGTTTTCCTGGGTTTCCTTTCCAACAAGAAGTTCTGACTGTTGTAGCTTAGACCATTGTGCTATTGTAAAAAATAATAATGGCAGTGTATCCTATCTTTTAAATAAAATGATTTGTTTTCACTTAGTGTCTGGATCTATTGGGTGTCTAACTGCTAGTTCTTTGTCATGGCAAATAGTGTGTGACATTTGTGGAGGAACTAGGAACGTGGCTGTCTTAGGGTCACATGGGAGAAAGTGCAGTACTGAGGACCACCTCACTCATAAAGGCAAATTTTTTGTAGGAAACTGTTTCTGCAGATTCCTTGGGCTGTAAAATAAGGTTTCCGAGTTGTGAGTTTTTTTCCCATGCTGATTTTAAAAGTTAGCTTGAATAGGAGCTGAAAGTGAGGTGCTAGAAGGTGGTATAGTTAACTAGTGTGCTAATATTGACCTTAAAGAATGCAGATTTCAAAAGTAGAATATTTAAATGTAAGATAAAAGTTTATTGTATTTTTTCAGCTAGCTGCTACCCAAGACAAGAAGCTGTATAGATTTTATTCACATACAAATGGATGTGTTCTTTAAAGATAGTGCAGCCTTTGACTTCAGTAATTTTTCAGTGTTTATCCTTTGTGAAGTTATTTTAAATACAAAGATAGTGTTTTGTACCTCAGGATGTCCCTGAGATGCAAATGGTGGGACTGGGAGAATGTATACTAGGATATATATGTTTGCTCAGTTCCTGCAATGTTTTCTAGGAGTCCACTATTGGATGTGGGCTAAGCTGACTTTTGGCTTGAGTTGGTATAGCCTTTGTTATATCTTTAAGGGGATGGACTGGGGATCTACAGAAGACTTCAGAATACATCTGAGTGCATTTAGGTAATCTGGAACAGTGATGTCTCTTCATCAGCTGTAAAAAAATAAGGAACGTGCTTTGCAGAATTATCCTTCTAATTGCTTTGAAAACAAATCTCTAGGATAGGTCTGTGGGCCATCATGCTTCCTTTCTTCTTTTGTGTTTTTCATTATTCTATATTGACAAACTCCTTAAAATCGACCACAAAAAACAAACTGCCAAATATTTTTTTCTTTCACTTTCTTCTATATCTTCAAACACCCTACACTTCAAAAGCACAAGTATTCTGTTTTCCTTAGCTTTAAATGCAGAATAATCAGTGGTCTGTACTGAGTCTGCTACAGAATTGAAACTTAATATTTCTTGTCTTGTTTAGTTCTTGAAATCGACATTTTTCTTTTAGCAAAAGAATAATCTAGTATTTTTTGTGAAAAATATGCAGTGATTTTTAATCCTGATAACTCCAGACTTAACAGATGTAACAGCTATCATTTTTGTGTAGTGAGAATACTAATGATATTTTGTGTAATATTTGTCTCTCTTCTACCACGTTTGTACATCAGAGGCTTAATCCTGTGGGTACTTGGGCTTATGGGTAAAACATTAAGAATACCTGGAATTTTAAGGAAGAAATGAAACTTGTATCTGTGGTAGGTAGAAGATATTTCAGTGTCTTTGGTAATAATAATAATAATAACAACTTTTTTCACTCTAAAGATTGATAAATATTTTGCCTGCAATTTTTAAAATATAGTCTTTGCAATTCTTAATTTGTACATAGACCAGTTTGTGTGTAGTTAGATGCCTTATTAGAAAAAGAACCTAATTGGCTCGTCACGAAATAGAAAATATTTATTTCATATCACCACCACATCTTTCTTCTGCCATTAGTCTTTTAATTCACTTACTATTCAGTTGCTGTGATCAGGTAGATGAGAAATTTAATTTTATTTTTTTGGTTTCCCAGTGTGCAAGGTAACCTTTCTTATTAATAGTAAGGGTGCCAATAAGGAATAGGTACTTGAGAATCCTATTTGCAATACCAAAAGGGCATATCCATGACATCTGCCTATGTGATTTTTTGCGTTGGTAGTTTTTGTTTGTGGGGGGTTTTTTGTGTGTGGGGGGGTTCATTTGTTTGTTTTATTTATTTATTTTGCATGGGGAGATGTAGTAGCCAGTGTGTGCTCATACCCAGAATGTTTTTCAACTTGATGCTTTAAGCAGCCTCTAGATCAACTTAACTGGTCTTTCTGTGCTTTACTGGGGCAACTTATTCATAAAATCCCTGCTGATTTGTTTATTTAGTTAAAGGTCATTTAGCTTCTTCTAAAATTCTTTTATATTATATACTTTGTTTTAACTGTCTGTTATGTAATAAAAAAGTAAGGTAAAGTACTGTTATATTCCTTGATTGAGCAATTAAAAAAATTTTTTTTCATTCATTATTCCTAAGGGGATTCTGTCAAAATCATTTCAGTAAATTTGATTGAGGTCTCATTGGTTTCATGTTAAGCATTTATACTTCTGATAACCAAACCATGCTTAAGCACCCTTATAACAGTTTGATTTCTACCATTTTATTCCTCTTCATTTTGGCTTATTTTCACTTATTTATGGAACCAAAGCATCCCTGATTTGTATTCTACTTACTATGCATTTTAAGTTTTAAATAATTGTTGAATTATTTGTCCTTAGAATTCTTTCTTTTATCGGGACATGCTCCTGCCCCTTCCCAGTCATTCTTTATAATCTGATTCGCTGTAAAGTCTTGATGCATTTTCCATAACTGACAGTTCATAAGCTTCTTTATTTAAATAAAACTTGTTTTCATTGTAGCAGTTTAGTCACCTGTTCTATACTTTCAGTGATTGAAAATACAGCATCTGTATTTGGTGTTTGAAATAACTTAGAAAATTGAAGAAGAGGAAGAAAGTTCTTTTTTAACTTTGCCCATAGCTTGGTTGTCTGGCTTGATTGCTGGGTAATTCTTCAGTGGTAGCAACAGTACTTCAGGGCTCTGAGGGATTAGTCTCTCTGTGGTGATTCCACAGTGAAGAGAGCTCAGCTATCAAGGGCTTTGTAAAATGTCTCTCTAGAATCCCTGTTTACAGAGAGTGAAAAGATCTGGATGCCATTTAAGTTCTTTAAATTTTCAGAGAGAAAATCCAGTAATACCCTGAACCTTTGTTGCTCTTTTGGCTTTTTGCCCCCTTTCAAATTGTGATTAGTTGCCAGTATTCCACCAAAGGCGAAGCAACCTCCAATTTATAAAGTGATTTACTTCTGTGTGCTGTTACTATCATAATTGCTACATCAACTTTCAACACAAAATTTTGTCTTTCCACAGATATGCAGGGTAATGTGCAGGCAAGTGGTGGGGGAGGAAAGAGGATGGATGGTACACTAATTCAATAGCACTATGTACATATAACTAGGAGAGGAAGGGTCTTTCCAGTAATGTAGATTTCTGAATCACTTTATCATGAAACAGGGAACAAATAGACTTAGCATTCACTTTGAACAAAAGGGCAATTTTGTTGGTGTCTGTGCTTGTCCAAGTCCCTTTTCCTCTAGATGGTACTAGCTCTATAGAGTAGAATTTGCTTTACACTCACGAAGAGCAAAAAATAGGGTGGAACTACTGTTCAGTGAAGTGATATCTTGTCATGCACATCCTTTAAATATCATGCTTTCCATCTAATGTTCTGAGAAAGGGCTGAGAGAGCTGGTACTGTTTATCCTAGAGAAGTGAAGGCTCGGGTGAGATCGAGAGAATGTATGTAAATACCTGAAGGGTAAAGTGTAAAGACAGAGCCAGACTCTATTCATTGGTGCCCAGTGACAGGACCAGAGACAATGGGCACAAACTGAAACACAGGAGGTTCCATTTGAACATCAGGAAACACTTTTTCACTGTGAAGATGACTGAACACTGGCAAGGGCTACCCAGAAAGGCTGTGGTCTCCCTCCTTGGAAACACTCAAGAGCTGTTGGGTGTAGTCCCGGGCCACTGGCGCTAGGTGGCCCTGCTTGAACAGGGGGGTTAGACTAGATGACCTCCAGAGCTACCTTCCAGCCTCAACCATTGTGATTCTGTGGAATTGTTCTAGAGTTGTAAACTGAACCTACAACCAGACTAGATAAGAAATGCAGTTTTCTTCGTGTTCAGACTTGAAGTCAGTATTCTGATTGCTTGTAACGTATCCCAAAGCAACAGCAAATTAAAGTTAGTGCTGACTTTTTTATTTTCCTCCAGTCTTTCTCTTATGGATAAAGAAAGTATTACAGAACAAAGTATTTTGAAATTTTTTAGATTTTTTTTTTTAAAGGATCATACTAAGTAAGTTATTTGCATTTCTTCCTGAGCGGCATCTACTCATCCTATACGAAGTACCAGAGCTGCGTACTCTGGTACGTGCAAAACTATTTAGTATATGAGCAACCTGATCCTGGATTACTGGGTTCTTATGGCTTGTTCTGTATTGCTATATTTTTTTTTAAATAGATCTCTTGTTTTAAAGAGATTCAGCTGAACAAAATAATTTGCAGTAAAGCTGACAGGAACCAGCTGGTTATCTAGCACTGTTTGGAGAAATGTTCAACTTCTCTTTGCAAATAGTGCTTGAGCAGGAATATATTTCAAGAAAGAGATGCCTCGCTTTCATGTTTTCAAAGGCACTTTGGACTCTATCCTTAGGAAAAAAACAGAAAAATTACATTGGGGGAAAAAAAGGAGAAATGGCTTGTCTGTACTATTGGAACATTTGCTTTTAGTAGAGAAATGCCATTTCTTCATATGATTTAGGTAGTTTAAATAAGGCTGCCTGCTGATTTCAGGAAACACTAAAGAAATGAGGGGAAAAGAATGGGATCAAAAGTTATTTTATTTTTACAAATAAGCACAATGTTAATAATGTGTCTTATAAGTTAGTATTCTTTGTAGAAAGGGAGAGATACATGAAGTACATAATAGTTCTTGGATGGCTTTCAGTAGTTAATTCATAATTTTCCACTGTAAATTCAGCCAGGCTGCTGAATGCTGGGAGATGAGTATTGCAGCAAGCTGAATTTTAAAAAAAATAATATTGGGGGATGTGTGGAAGAATTTCTGTAACGCAGAGTAGCAGTATGAATAGCAATTATTTTAAAAGGCTGGTTAGTCTTACCTAAAACTCAGAAATATTTGAAAATGACAGGCTGAATGAGTATATTAATGTTACACATGCCTTGATAATCTGTAGCTATGAGATGTGTTCTGGGATTTAGAAAGAGTCTTTATTTGTGAAATAATTGTAGATAGAATTAACTTGACATGTCTGCTTAAAAATCGTAAACTTAGCACTTTAAAAAGTATGATCATATTCGGTTCCCAGGAATCTGAATACTGAAAAAATATGCTGTCATTTAGAATTAGGAGGTTAATTATTTTTTAAGTGAAATATCTGTGCAGAATGATGTTAATTTTTTTTGCATCATATTGATATTTTGCTAAGGAATTTTTCTCATCTTTAAATCAAGAACTTTTGCAATATTTTTGCTAGGTCACCCTGAAGTGTTTCCACTGAGAATAAATGAAACTTTTTTAGCCTTTCTGTAAAACAAGTACTCTTGGAATCATCCTGGTTGTCCTATATTATGCCCTCTTGAGACTAATATCCTTTCAGTGTAAAGGTGACCTAAGCAAAATGTACTTTGAGGTTTAGCTGATGTTGTAGCATCTTTTCTCTAATTCTTAATTCATCCTTTTGATATTTCTCATTATGTTTTTAATTACTTCTATGCTTGTAAAAAAATAGTAAAATAAGACAGTAAGGAAAAAGCTTATAGCAGTATAAGGCATTTTACCTAGGTTTATTTCTATAAAATCTTAAACCATTTAACTTGTTTATTTGATGTAGTACAGTAGGGATTCTTTTTCCTGAAGTAAACTGTGTGCTTGTTTACAGTACTACAGTCCTGCTCTGTAATTCATATTGCTGACTTTTCAGAATTTAAATTAGGCGAACTTTATGAATAATTACATTCATTAAAAAGTAAAATCTGTGACAAATTGTGAAAATTTTGAAAAGTATTAATTACAAAAAAGCATTAATTTCTTATATTTTGAAACAAAATGTGAATTTGGGATTGTACTCCATGGAAATTAAGGATCTTTTAAAAATCAACTGGGCAAAATACATCCACATAAACTATTACAGAGGTTACTTTCCATCTTGTGTTTTCTACAGCAGAAAAATTATTAATGTTATTACTTGCTTGTATAATGATCGGAAAACGACAGCTCCATGTCTGGAAATCAACCAGATTTTTTTTTTTTTTAATTGCTAATAGAGCAACTTACGGACTAAAATAAAAGATCTCAGTACTTTTAGTTATGTCCTTAAAAGGACATTTTTAGGCCATTTTGCATAAAGATGAGAATCAGTGTCTGATTCTAAGAAGCAAATCCTCAGTCACAACTAAATGACTTCGAGTCAATGGAGCTTAATACCAAGTTGGTCATACTGTGCCAGTTTACATGAATTCTCAATTATGTTCAGGCAATGGCTTTTTTTAAGTAAATAAAAGAAAAAATAAATTATCTGAAAGGGAATAAATATCCTAACAGATTTCTGTCTCTAATGGTTAGTAATATTTACAGTAACACGTACTCTCTCTTTTGTTTAAAAATATATATAAATAAATCAGCCTTTGAAAGATCATGGAAAGCTGCAGAGGAGAGAACAGGGAAGCAAATGTTTATGAACTTATGACTTATAGAACAGATTGTACTGTGCTTCCGATACCACCATAATTTGATGTAAACATGACAAATTTCTGCTACAGAAAAGTTTGTTGCTCACTGGAATATCCCGATACTTAATCCTGGAGTTCTTCATTTGACCTAGAGTTTCTGGTGTTGTGAATCAAGAAATGACATTTAACAAAGTTTGTAAATTTGACATGACCCATGGTTTCTGTTCCTGATTATAGGTAAATTCAAAATAGAGAATAAATATTTTGGATAAAGCTGCTGATGCTGCATGTCTTTCGTTGAAAAGGAATAAACTTTGATAAAAGTAAAATATTTTTAAATTTTTTGTCAGGTTCCAGAATAACTTAGAAAATATTGGAGAGAAGAGTGAAGATCTAGACAGATCAAAGACATTACTCTTCTTTAGCACCTTCAAGTCCATGAGTCATGTGAGGTCTTGCTTAGAATGCTTGTTCAGGAAAGTAGTCATCCATTTTCTTCCTTTTTAGTATGTGGGGAATTATGTATGTAAGTACATAAAATTACCTGAGTATATGCAAGTGTTGTTTGTCAAGATTTAAGAATGATAAAATTTTTTTTATGTTCAAGGATACTGATATGTTGATAGTGTAAATTACGTTTACACGCAGGCTTCGGGTGAACTGGAGACAACACAGGAATGAATGATTGTAAATTTAAATAGACTGTAACAAAATTTTGAATGTTAATTCCACTGTCCTTCTGCCATTAATTTAATGGGGTCAGTAGTTACGTATCTGTGAATGTTTATCAGACACATTTTTAGAGGAGTTAACTAATCTTACAACATACTGCTGAAATGCATTTATTAGTACAGTTAGTTTCTCTTTACTATTATTCTAACTAAAGACTAAAACAGACAACTGTTAAATTGGAATTTAAGCTACATAGATCAGATCGAGAGAATTACGAGATACTTGACATGCCCTATCACTGCAACCTGGTGTTTGTTTGTTTTTTTTTCCACAAGGAGTATTGTCCTGAAAGAATTGCCTACAAAGCTAATATTTCTTGGGGTTTTGATGCATCTGAGTGAATAAAGCAGAGTCTTCATCAGGGGTGGTCAGTCAGTCTACATTAGCTGGTTTTTATAATATACACATAAAGGAAACTTGGAAGTCAATCCACCTCCGTTTTTTTTTATTTGCAACATCATAATTTAGGAAATACTCATAAAATCTGTAGTTAATTTATCTCAAGTAGCAAATATCGTATCAAATAATTAATAAGACACTCCTTGTTTCATTTCTTTCATTATAGAAACTGAAATTTGAGCTACTGGACTGAATTTGAATTTTTTATCAAGAAAAGGGAATGGCTTGGTAATAAGCAATTCCTCAGCCTTACTAGTAGTCAACAGTAGATTGAGTCGCTACCTAATTTTTTTGAAGGGTTTTCCTAGTACTGATCTCGACCCTACCTTTCTAGAGCTGAGGTCTTGCATGTTCACATGTCTAGTAGTATTCAGGAGGTACTCTCTTACATCAGAAAGAGCTGAAACCTCTTCTGAAACATGAAAAAAGTAAATTGGTAGAGCCAGTGTGTCTCAAATGAAGGGAGGCTAGTTTGGACATTGAAGCATTGAGTAGTATCATTGAGGCTTTGTTCTTTGCTTTTTTTTTTAGTAGCTCTTTATGTCTTAAGTTACCTGTATGATGATGTTCTGAAGGCAAAGTAAATAAAAAGAGGTCTAAAGAAGAAAGCTAATTCAAAATACATTTTCAGTAATGTATGCCCAAAGGAAATATGTTTATATGATAAAGACAATCTGATAAAACTTCTCTGAGAACAGAAGCATCCCTCCAGTTATTATGCTATGATGTGTAATCTCCAGATGAACAAATCTGAATCAACGAGTATTTATTAAATTTTTTTTGTTGTTGTTTTAAAAATAAGAGGTTTGTCTTCAAAATGTCAATGGCATCCAATGGGCAGACAGAGCAAGCAGCATTTAGTAAAACCTGGGTGTTTGGGTTTTGATTTGTTTTTTGTTTTGTGTTTTTTCCCACCACACCAAAGAGAGAGGGTTTTATTTGGGCCAAAAGAAATATTGAAAATCTAGCCAAGGAAGATTAACAGTCAAGTGAGACTAAATGTGTGTATGCAGGGTGGTTGTTATTGTTGTTTATGCTTTGTCTTGTAGGCGCTGTGTCTTGGGAGATTGAATATATAAAGCTGTGTTTTGAGTAGCTAATCTGCTCGTCACAGAGTATGAAAGGGAAGACTTGTAGATGCCAAGCTCTGTTGGGTTAAGAAGCAGAGAAGAGATATGGGGGATCACTGAGAAGCAATCCCTGATGGAGAATTGCTTCAGGTGCAGATGCCAGAAGCTGGGCCTGGCAGCATCTTCTTTTTCATAAATTATATCCATTTGCCTATGTTTTTGACAGGTGGCTTAGTTGTTTCAACGTATCACTGGAAACTGAGATCTATAATAGATGAACTTTAGATTTATTCTTTTGCTTTGTTCTTGATTTAATGATACGGACAACTGCAAGTGGGAAAATCTTTAGCTAACCATAGGGACAAAAGTGGAATTATTTAGAATTGCTGTCCCAAGCAGTTTATTTCAGTGCAGACTTCTCATCTGCTTAGCAGGATTGAGGCCAAAATACCAATGACTCTGCCCCTGAGTAGGGGCAAAAAAGTAATTTTCATAGGTGATCTATTTATGGAGAAATCCCTGTCCTAAATAATTAGTTTCCTTGTTGCTTCAGAAAATTCCTGGATTCTGAATTTTCTCAGTTACATTTCTAAGGTTTGTTTAGACTTGAAAAAATGCTGTGGTGCCATATATTTTCACTTGTTACCAAAGTGTAGGAACAGCAAGTTTGTTTGTTTGTTCTGTTTGTTTTACAGATAATAGCATTCATGTTGTTTGCCCACATAGATCATACATGTTATTTTTTTCTGCTCGGGGTATCAGCTAATGAAAATACATAAGTGATACATAGCTGCCTCTTCACCCATTAATTTAAATATTCTCTAAGCTTTCATCAGTAGGCTGTTATCTGTTGACCCTTTTGTATTTTTTTTTCCATCAACAAATTTTTATTATTATCCATTAGACTAATAGGGAAAATTATGCCTTTTGTTTCTAAATATTTTCTGTGAATTTTTGTTCGGTTTTCAACACAGTTCTTTTAAAAGGAAGAAAATTTTTGGCTGGAGGTACAGCTCATAACTGCATCTTTATACAACAGTCTGGTTTTCTTTCTATATGCTTTTCTCTTACAAACTTTTAGTTTTCTTACAAAATTATCAAAGTTGCATTCTGAATTATGAAATCCATAAGGCCAGTCTGCTAGTTTGAGAGTTTGTTTAAAATACACCTTTTTTTCTCCTTTTTAGCAGACTAGTCAGTTTTCTGAATATAGTGTCTGAAAAGTGAGTGCTTTTGTGATCCAAAGCTAAAATTAGGCACTTTTAATGTTGAAAATTCCTAAGCACAGGTATTCAACTTTTAAGTAAAATACACAGCTAAAATGGAAACTCAATTAACACTAGATTTATTTCTTTGATTTCATTATTAAATCAGATTAGGAAAAGACTTACTGAGCAGCATATTTTGTGCAAATGTTTTATAAATGACAAAACAATATCAGACCTTCATCTATCTGTAAAGTGTTACAAATCAGAGAGTCATAAAATATAGGATATTACATAGATTTCATTGTGAATTCCAGAGCTGTCAGTCTCAAGGTCTCTTCTATCAGCTACTGTGCTAAAGGAGACTTTCTGGAATAAAGTAAACTAAAAAGTGGTATGAAATTTCAGTGCAGTCAGTTGCCTAAGAGAAATCTGACCTATAGCAGGATGTTTCATGGTGTACATGATTATCTGCAATCTATCAATGATAACTTTCTATTTGAAAAAAGTAGATTTCTTCAGAATCCAGTGAAGCAAGTAATAAATTTGTACCTAGTGACTTTATACTCCAGCATTTAGAAAAAGCAAAGCAAAAGATCCAAGTGGTTGAGAACATTATGGTGAAAATCACAGTACTGCACAAGAGCTATGTGGTGTTATACATGGCTGAATCTGAAGGAATCAAGGCAAATTGTTTACTGGCAACAAGCTTTCAAGTAAAACTTTGTATGTGACTTCTCTGAGTAAGACTCTTCTGATATCAGTGATTATTTTGTAGAAACAAATTATATAGCAGCAATAGATCTTGGATTTTTTTTTCTTTTTTCCTGCTCTGGTTTTCCTGTCAAGATCATGCTTTTGCTTTAATACCCTTAATGATACTTCATAGTTTTCTATTTCTTTTCTCTGAATGTGGCCTATTCTGAAAGGTCTTTGGTTTTCTGTACCAAGTAGGATATTATGCATCTTTCCTGTGTTAATATAAAAGTTGTGTCTTTTTATTAGTTCACTTTGTTTTTTTCATTTTGCTTCAGTTATTAAAGCTTTTGGAAATACGAGTAGACATCCTTTTTTAGCTTCTTATGTTTTATTGCGCATTACCAACTGGAGTGCCTCATGCAAAACTAGTGAATCATTTGAAATGAACAGACAGATTTAATCTAGGCACTACTAATCCAAGGAAATTTTACAAATGAGGTGTCTTCTTGTTTATGTAATCTGCTATGTGATTCTTTTTAATAAAAGAACTTAGTAATATCTTTTTGAAACAAATCTACCAAAAATATAATGTGTTTTAGCAGAAGAAAAATTGTTGTATTAATTGCTTCAGTGGTATTCTTATAAAGAACAGAGTTGTAATCTCTCCTTCACATTTGTGATTACAAATCTCACCTAAATTCTGAAAATAGGACTGAAAACCCAAAAGATTTTTTTTAAAGGCTTTATAGGGTCAAGTAAATATGACTCAAAACTTCTGATGACCATCTGTGCCTTATAAGGTGCTTCAAGGGGCATCTTCTGCTAATTTTTAAGAAGGAAGATCTGACAGGCAAAATGTAGTTTTCCTTTATACTTGCAGTTCACTTATTTCTTCCCCTCATATATCTATCTCTACTCTTTTTTATAGCCTTACTGATTTATCAAAATGTTACTAGATGAGCTAAGTTTTCTATTTCATTCTGTTTTGGTTTTTTTTAAAAAGTCCTACTATAGCCACCTGGTCTCCTTGCTCAGTTGTTCCTGCACAGTATTAGAGTTTTATCCTTGCCTTGCCTGCCATCATGTTCTTTTTTCTGAGAACGTCCCCATTTCAATGTGTTTTGTTAAGCTAGTTTATTCTTTCCTTCCACAGCGACTCTACACAGTTTGTATACCCTTTCATTAAGTCATGCGTGTTTTATCAGTGGTCTCACACCTTCCAGTTTTCTGAACTTAGTTTTTCTTTTATTCGGTGCCCCTTTTTCACTTTCCATCTTTTTCTGTCCCCCTTTTCTGTCCTTCCCACCTTCTCTCAGCACTCAGCTCCTGTTCAAGTCATAATATTCCACTTTTCTCCACTGTTTTTTTAGCTCTTAAATGATACAGGCAGCTTTCACAGTGTCTTGAGCAGGGAACTGAAGACTGAAAATCAGATGGGTTGTTGCATTGATCCTGATATGCTGTAGGTGTAGCAATCCACCTAGAGCATGGTCAGTGCAACCTCACTGAACCGAGGTAACAGACTAAAATGTCTTTGCTGAACATGTGTGATGTCAGGTTTACTTGATAAAAAGAAATCTAAATACATTTTCATAGGAATATTTGCATGAATGCATTTAACTTGAGGGTCGTCTTCTAATATATTTCATAGCCTGCTTTTAAACCATTCATGTGATGGAATGCTTTCATCCAAAAGAAAAGCCACACACAAGCATTTTTTTTTCCTTATGCTTATAGTTCAGCTTAAATATTTTGAGGATCTCAATCCTGAAAGCAACTAAAAACATTGACCTCATTATGTAATGTGCCTAGATGGATTTATAAGACAGTGCACCCTTGTCTTATATTGATTCAATTATATTCAATGATACATATTTGTAAGGAATTTCTGAATGTTATAACTATTTGTTTCTCTTTCTAGCTACATTTTTCTTTCATCGTAATATTTGAGTGACTGACAATATCCTGCTGTGATTTTTTTAATAAATAGAATAAATATAACATGGTGTTGTATTTTCTAAAGCTTCTGATTTTTAATGAAAGTTAAACGAGTGCTATACTGGTGTCTTATATTTAGACAGTCAGCCTTATTCTACTCCTTTGCCTTCAGTAGCAACCTGTTTGATTACATGTTAAGTATCCTTTCTGTTTAAGGCCACAGTGAATTGTTTTTTTTAATACTTAAAATCTACTAAATTGTAAGACTGAATTGTGCTGTAAGCTATATAGAGATGCTCCTAACCTCCTCCTGAAGTCCATAGGAGCTCTGAGGAAGCAAAGGCAGAATATAGGTACGAAGTGCTTGAAGTTTAAGCTTAAAGATTCATCATCCTTTTCCTCAATTATAGAATCTTTTGGCTGAGAAGGTGGAACAGCTGATGGAGTGGAGCTCAAGGCGTTCAGTCATCCGCATGAACGGAGACAAATTCCGAAGATTTGTGAAGGCTCCACCTCGTAACTACTCCGTGGTAGTGATGTTCACTGCTCTCCAGCCTCAACGGCAATGCTCTGTTTGCAGGTAATTTATACCTCGGTGATCTTCTTCACCTTAATTAAATTACAATTGAATAAAATACAGACAACTGAGGAAGGCCTTCTCTTTAAGAAATCTGTTTTATTTTATTATCTCTCAGCCATGGTCTTTCCAGAGATATATTGTGGCAGAAGTGATTTATTGCCATTTGATAATATGACACTTCACTGGTTTCTTCAGTTAAGAGATGTCCAAGGCTCTGCTGCAGAAGTGAGTTACCCTATAATTTCACAGCTGTGGACAGTTCTTACATGCCAGAACCTTTTTCCACAAGGACATGCTTATTGTGGAATACTGTTTGGCACTGCACTTGAATATGTTCTGGTGGCTGCTTTTAGAATACATACTAGAGTGGCTCTGATATTATTCTAAGGTCAAGAGCTTTCTCTGCAAGTTCCTAGTTCAATAAGTTAATCCAAAAATGATTAATGATAGATCTGGAAACAGAGCCAAGGTTCTGAAAGATAGTCATGCACCTAATTGTCTTACTAAATCAGAAGCTGAGCTAATAAAACTCTCTTCAGCCAAAATATGCATTAGAAATTATTGTGTTTAGTAATAGATGGGATTATTGTGCAGGGAATTCTAAGCAGTATTTAAATAGGCAGCAAAATACTCCATAGAACTATGAAATACATGAGCTGTATATGGAGAAATATTATTTCTTGGTTTTAAATAGGTGCACTTTAAAGAATATGCAAATCTGGTAAACGTAGCAGTTTGTAAGAGTTCTTAGCTGTTGGAATGTGACATTTACAACAGAAACCATAACTTGTGTTCCTGTAGTCATATATGGTTTTTATTAGATTTTTTAAAATAGATCAATTTTTTTGTTGTTGAAGTCACTTGGTCAGTTTTGAGGCAGAGTATACAAATTTCATTCCCTTGAGTTCACCCTCCACATCTGAACTGTGAAGGTGAAGTAGTAGGTACAGAAGTGTTCCAACATTCCTAAGTCAAAGGAATTTTTTCTTTAAAACTTGCAGCACTTGGTTGCTGTTATTTCTTCTTTGTGTTGCCAGAGTTCAAGTTTAGGAGATGACTAGGACTTGGAAGCTTACCGTATTGTTTTAAATAATTCCTTATTTTCCTACCCAGTAGATAAAGCTACAGGAGATGCATTAAGTTCAGTGTATTCGGGGTCAGTGTATTTGTCATTGTAATGGCCATAGCAACTTCTTTCCCTGTATTAATGTAAATCTCTTATAGGGCATGTGAAAACAACATAAAAACTGCTGTTATTAGGGAAGTTAATTTTGCTTACAACTGTACATTGTTTAATGAATTTAATTTTGCTTACAACTCTATATATTTTACTGTACTGAAAAAGAACTTATAAACTTCATCCTGTAATATGCCAGGCTAGGCATTTATGTACATAAGCATCTGAAAATCTTTCAGAATCATAAAATGAAGGAAAAAATCAACATACTGCTATCAGTTGGGTTTGTTTAAATAAGTGTGAAGTTGTGATCCACTTTTTCATGTGAAATAAAAGAAATTTAATGAGCTTGATCATACTGCACATAAAGCCATTATCAGGAAAATTGATGTTTTCAAATCAATGGCTAATTAAAGGACAGGAGCACTGAAAGGATATACAGAACTGAAATGCATTCATTTCTTTATTGTTAGCTATTCAGTAGCCACTTTGCCTAAAGAAAAAATAGATTTTTAACTTAATCTGTAAAGTTCTGTGAGGATGTTTTTGTCCAAGATTTAAGTTAACTGTTACTCATGAAAATATTTTTAGAACAATAGCATACAAAAAAATCAATGTCATATTTCAAATACAAAAAAGCACTTAGACTGAAATCTTGACTTTTAATAACTTTGTCACAAGAATTAGTACTTTTTTGTCCCTTAAAAATTGAACCTGGTTAATTTATGCACCATGAAATTATAATAAATAAATAAATGCTTTTGTCTTTTCCCTTTGATGTCTAGATTTGATATTTCAGTAGTTTAGATCTTCTAAATGTCCCATTTATAAAGAATAGGGGTGCAGTATCGTCTCGGTTTAGAACAGCCAGGGCAAGCCACGACTCAGAGACAGAGTTTGCTTCTGCTACTCCCCTCCACCCCCCTCAGGAAATGGAAGGGGAATAAGGAATACGATTGGAAATTAAAACAATAACAGATTTAATGGAACAGGGAAGGGGAGTAACAGGTGGGGAAAAAAGGGAAGAATATATACAAATATATACAACCCGACTCAGACGACCGCCGATACAAGCTCCACGGCTCCACGTGGTGATCAGGAAGGAGCAGAAAGGGAAGAGAGGGAGGAACTTCCTGTCCTCCTGGCATTATAGAGCTTGGCAGGAAATGGGAGGGAATACCGACACCGCAGACCCCTTTTCACAAAGGGTTCTAAATTCCACCCCTCCCTCTTTGGGTCCTCGCAGCAGAGCCGGAAGATTTTGCCTGTCCCCTCAAACTATAACAAGTATTTTCAAAAGGGGAAAAAAATGATGTTTGTGTGCTGCTGTTGCATAGAGCTAGATCAAATACTAAGCATGAAAAACACAGCATTATACAAAAAAAATAGATAAATAACATGATGGGGAGCAATGGTAGAAAATACGGTCCTCTTCTGAAGAACAGTGAAAGCTGATCGTCATTAGAGCAGGCCGTTTGAGACTAGAAGAGGTTATGTATGTCCTTTCTTGTTAAAATAAACTAAATTCTTTGTTTATCTGATTTTGCATTTGGTTATATTTGGAACGTTTGTTGTTAAAATGAGCCCATGCTTACACTAAAATCAGTATGACTTTTCTGGCAGATGTTTTGAATCATTATGCCACTGAAGATGGAGAGGTAGCTCCTTGTATTCAGAAATTTAGTGTGACTTCTGGCATTCTTCAAAGTGGATACAAAGTCACTTTGGTCATATGAGTTCTCTACTAGACTAATGACTGTTGTGCCTGTCCATTGCTGAAAAGTGCTGTAGTTTGGATGTTGTCTGGAATGTATGAAGGAAGGATTTCCCCCCATCTCTCCCCCTGCCCCCCCATCCTTTTTACTGCTGGAGAAGTTCCAAATTTTGGATAAAACTTGCTTGAGGTGACCTTAGTCAAGTCTTAAAATGCTTGGAGGCATGGTATTTAAGCATTTAAAAAGTCTTACCTATCCATATAGCAAGGACCTATGTGCTGAAACCTGACCAAATCTGTCTCAGAGAATCCAGTGCTTTTCCGTGAACAGCAAAAAGAACATTGTAACATCAATGACATAAATCACTTAACAGTTATGAATTGTGAAAATATATGGAAATAATAGCAATTTACTCTTAAAATGCCAGATACAAAGAAGTCCCTGGGACTCCAGATATTTGGATGAAACTTTTATGTGTAAAAATATCCTTTCAGTCAAGAATCTGTTTTCAGTAAAACCAAAGCCTGTTGTGTCTTCTGCAGGTGTTCTCTAGGAAAAATTACTTAATCATAAGATTTTTTTTCCAATGAAATGAGAAAGGTTTCTTTATCATTGCAGGAGATGAATACATAATCTTATATATCATCTTGAGAAAGATCAAATAGAAAGTTGTTTTGAATGCTTTGTTGGTCAATTTTTTGAAACTTACCTTTACATCCAGTGCTAAGGTTCTGTGTTCCTGATATACTGTAGCAGGTTGCCCAGAGAAGCTGTGGCTGCCCCCTCCCTGGAAGTGTTCCAGGCCAGGTTGGATGGGGCTCTGGGCAACCTGGTCTAGTGGGAGGTGTCCCTGCCTATGGCAGGGCGGCTGGAACTAAATGATCTTTAAGGTCCCTACCAACCCAAACCATTCTATGATTCTACTACTCTATACATCATATTGTTGTATTTAATTCTTTCCCTTTACTTAATTTTGCTTACTTTACTTCTAATTTTTGACATTGTCCCTTTTCAGGATATATTTTTGAAAGTTAGAAATCGTAGTCTGTATTGCTGATTGGAATTTATTCTGTGTCCAAAACAAATCAGGTTGATTAATAGGTGTTTTTAAAAGACAACTGCCATCTTGTTGGCTTGGAGAGGGAGATTGGTTCTGTATTCATCTTAATGAAACATTTTCACAAACTGTGGACTGAAAAATACATCTGTAGACTGTCTGGATAAATCCAGTCTAACACATGATGGCTTCTGTAAACCAGCTGCTCTGCATACGTTGGTAGTGTCATGCCTCTAGAGTGTTTCCCAAGGAAATTCTGTCTTTATCCTAAAGCAGAATTTGGAGTACATTTCCATCTAGCTTTTTGGACAAGCAAGTTTGAAGTATCAATTTTCTGGCCCAAAAAACTATTGAAAGTCATCTCACGCCCTCACAACTGTGTAAGTGATAGCATAAATGTCAGTTTTCCTGTTGACACAAGTATTTAGGTTCAATATGGCATAGCTGGTATTGAGAGATGAATTAACCATAACAGACTAGATAGCCTGTGTGCTCTTGAATGTGAAATCATTGGTGGTGGTGGTATGTGTTTCTAACAGTTGAAGATTTGGGGTTATTTTCCAAATATCGGAAACATGTTTGATTAAACAGTTTTGGTTCCAAGAAATTAAACTTGGTTAGTCTTAATTGACTTTACATGTTATTACTATTCTTGGTGTATATACTCTGCAGCAGCCCATTGAAAGCAGATAGAAAAGGGCCCTTTGATGTACTGTGATGACAAATCAGTTTGGATTTTTTTGGTTTGGGTGAGCAGTCAGAAATAATTTAAGTCTAAACAGTGACTCCTGAGGATATAAGACCAGCTTTGTACTTAGGTATTCACTTAACTAGATAGTTTCTGTATGTTACCCACATCAGTCACACTATTGAAAAAAATTATATATGTTTGTAAAAGGAGAAGAAAAGAATAGTCACTCTGACAAAGCATCTTCACAGAAAGAAGAGACTTTCTCAGCCTGTACTTTGTATTGCATACAGGCAAATGGTAACTACTAGCCTGATTTGAGTGCATTTTTGGGTGAAAATTCTCTTCCAGCATCTCTGCTCTTCTTCCTCTTGCAATCTGTTCCCTCATTTTATTATCACTGCATTTTCCTGTAGAGTTTAGCACCATTTTGCCAGACAGACTTCAACAACCACCTTTCCCCCAGCTCCACTTGGGTATTAGTGCTTTGATTTTCATCTGCATGTGACCTTTAGCTGTAGCCTGCTGAAACCATCACTGTTCCTCTACATCTCTCATTGTTATCATTAACTTGTTCTTTTTTGTTTGTTGCTGTACCATCTAATCACTGAGTAAGCAAATTATAAGATGTCTTTTATTGTACTTTCTAAGATCTGCTTCTCTCATCTCAATGGCAGAAGCAAGCATCTCTGCTTTTCATACAGGTGCCAATCAAAGATGTCTTGTTTGTTGACAAACAGTTCACATTTTTGTCTGCTTCATTTTTCAAATTAGTTGCTGGGGTATTTTCATTTAGAAAGGGGTATCTGGGTCAGAGAAGTAAAAGTGGTCTGGAACAGCACTGAAACAGGCTGCCCAGAGAGGTTGTGGAGTCTCCTTCGCTGGAGACATTCAAACCCCGCCTGGATGCGTTCCTGTGTGATGTACTCCAGGTGACCCTGCTCTGGCAGGGGGGTTGGACTGGATGATCCTTCGAGGGCCCTTCCAACCCCTAGGATTCTGTGATTCTGTGGTTCTGTGAAAAGTGGTCACTTGAGATTTTTTTCCCCAAAAGCTGAGGGCCATCAACATATTGCATATTTAGTTCTGTTATTGTTTTTAGGTTTTTTTTTTTCCCTGCTTGAAGTAGTGTTCCTTGAAAAGATCAGAGCAGTGTTAGAGGCTAAAGATACAGAGTTTCAGTGAATAGTGTCTATACCTTGACCTGTGCCACTAGTTTGTTACATGATAATGGTCGAAACATGTAGATTAGATATTTACATCTCTCTCTGAATTTCAAGCTACCAAAAACAAATGGAATTTGTTTTGCATACTTTCTGCTATTCTTGTTTATACCTGTGAATTCCCAAATGTTTCTTCTAAGGATGTACCTGAATCATTGCAAATCAAGATTAAAAATCTATAATTAGCATAATAAAAGATCAGAAGAAAAACAGGGAAATGCAAGAGAGGAAGACTGTAGTAATGACAGGTGGCCACTTGTGGAGACAAATTGTAAATGCACAAACTAAAAATTGTGTTGTTTCAGTCCTGGATGATGTTTAATTGTATTTAACTGCGGAAGTAACAAACATGCTTCTAGATTCTTAGAAAACAGTTTTGCAAAGACAGTATTTATGAAGAAGCTAGAAATGGCTGGTAATACAGAAGGGTTTGTGTAGCCAGTACTGTTCTTCACCTCCATGTTGACCAGACAATTGCACTTTTAAAAGCATCACAAGTTTCGTATATAGAACGGAGCACTGATTACTCCCATTAGCTGAAGTTGTGTGTGTCTATAAATACATATCTGTGTGTAAATACATACGAAGTATATACATAAAATATATGACATGAGGGAGATAGGTCAATTTTGCAGGTGTGGCATATGTTTTCTAAAGACTTTGTTTTGATTGAATGACAAGACTGAATTCTGTCAGAAATTAATAATGGCATCTATTGGAACAGGCTTGTAGTTAGTGCAGAAGGCTTGTTGCAGAATGAGCTCAGTGGGTTAGGGTTAGGGTTCTGTATTTCTTACACGATTATATAAAAGGTAAGTTATAATTCAAGATATACTTTGTCAATTTTTAAGTTTTGAGCTTAATGTAGTGTGTGTTTCATAAAGGGTTCTGAATGTAATGAAATGACATATATATGAGAGAAGATATTCCACATAATTTCATTAACGTCTACCCTATCAATGATACCTCCAAGAGAAGGCTTTTAATCTAGAAAAGAGAGGAATTCTGTTGGTTTCCCTGTTCAAGAAGATATCTCAGAAAACTATTTTCAAGTAGCTTATCAAACAGTAGGTCAACAGCAAAAAGAATTCTGACACTCAAGGACGTGTGAAGAAACAGGATCCTCTGCCTTTCAGTTTTTTGCTGGTTGATCAAGAGCCGGTAGTGAGAAAATCATTGACAGGTCATTTAACTGTACTGAGAGGGAATTATCTTTTGAACTTTTGTTCAAAGAAGGAACAGGAAATATAGAAGGAGCTGTTAAAAGTTCTGCAATTGCTTTTCCAGTGCACTTCAGGATCTTGATAGTTGTATTGATGAGTCCTGTTTAACAAGGCAGTAATTTTATACTTGGATCGTAAGAGACTCCTTCTTTTTCCTGTGGTCACAATTCTATTTATTTATTTATTTTTACTTGGCAACTTCTACAGAATATAATCTCATAGCTTCTTTTCATCTGCAGAGTATTGGAAACTTCATGGGAAGCTGTAAATAGAATAGCATGGATTTTAGCTTGCTTTCTCCTATTATAGGTGTCTAGTGTAGTTTTCAAGTAGTGTTCATACTCTATTTTGTTGTGCGTGGTGAATTTTCTGGACACATTTGTAGATTCTTCAGTGCTTTTTGTCTTGACATTATGAGTCACCCTAACCGAAAATAAAAGCAAATAAGCATTCTGAATGTATTATCTTCTTGGTACTAAAAAGTAGTCAAAATATGCACTTAGCTCCTACTTCTTTTCATTTTTGGAAAGCCATTCCAAATAAAAAAACAAGTTGTTTTAGAGATAAATTGCAGCATTGATCACAGTTTGGACAAGAGCAAGTAGGTGACCTGGTTTTGCATTCTTTGCCGGTTGTACATTTGTAAGTGTTTTGTACAGTCCATAGTGTGCCAAAAAATAATGCTTTACTGCTTTCTTTGGCAAATAATTCTCTTTTATTCTTTTCCTAATACTCCTTTTGTGTTTTCCTTAATATAATAGTGGACTAATAGAATAAAATTAATCTAATTTAATATAGCTCAAGCTATACAAATCTGATTATCTGCTATATATGCCCATATGATTATTCTTTTTAAATAAAACTTAAATTTTCATGAGTACCTCTTGTGTAATGGAAGACATTTTTGTACGGCATTTGTTTAGCAGCTTACTTTTCAGTATGTTGAATTTTCTGGGTAAATCTAATAGTAGCATTCCCTTTTGATCTGGCCACTATTTTCTGGGATCTGATTCATATTACTCTTGTTGCTAATTTTGGCGTTGCTATTATGATGAAATTCTTAAGAGATGACTGAATCAGCAATAGCATTTAAATCTCCATGTATCAAAAAATTCAGGCAAACCAACAAGGGCAGTGTTAACGTTATTATTCTGTGTTCAGACCAGTTGTAGTTCTGCTGTATACCTTTATAGTATTTCATGTAATTATTATAATTTCTTATAATTAACATTACCTCACAGAAACAAACAGTAGAATGGATATTAACTAATGATAGAGATAGGTAGTAGGAAGTAGCAGAGTTGATATTGCCTGATGTTAATTGGAGGCTGAAGTTTTTTTCACCCAAGTGCTTATGCTTTTTACTATTATTATATCTGAAAAGGAATAACCGACGCCAGAAAAAGTTCTTAATGTGATTGCATTAGCATTGTATCTATTGGAAATTATGTAATGGACTGTGGGATGTTCCTTAGTTCTATATGTCATAATCCTGTAACTCTGTATTCTTGCCCCTCTCCACATTTCTCAAGAGCTGCTATGAGGGTGTATTACAGAATGCTTTGCTATCTTCAGTGTGAGGATGAAATCGTGCTTTGAATCTGTTATAGAAAATATAAGACAACATTTTGCAAAATGATACTTTCTGAAGGATACTTTCTACCTATTATGTTCATACAAAATAGTTCAAAGATGCAAAATACATGGAAATCAGTGAGAATCAGTCTTCTCTCAAATAATGGGGGCATAACAAGTATCTGAATTTCCCAGAAATACTGTTTCATCACAAGTGAAAGGTAGACTAAGAAGAACGATGGCATCAAGATGGAGTGATTTTTATCTTGTTCTTGTAATAAAAATGGTCCAGCTTTAATATAGCAGGTTTAACAGAACAGTGCTTTACAGATATTACTTAAGATTTTACGGCATTCCTTTGATGTTGTCTGGCTGCCCTCTTCAGGATGACAGTGAATATGTTTGCTTAATGTTAGTATTCATTTCTAAGGATAACTAATCTAATGTGTAAATCACTTTTTTTTTATAATTGCATACTTTGCCCATTGAGTGTTTTAAGTAGCAAATTTTACTTAATCAGGCAATAAGGGTGAAAGTTGAGCTTTGTTGTACTTCATAAGATTTATTCTTTGGGGAGGTAAGAGATCATAAAATTTCATTTTAACTTTTTTTTAATGATAGATTTTTTTCATGTACAGTATATTCCCTGATACAACACAACTCCGCTGGAGTTGTATGTGATATATTTCATGCCTAAGGCTGATCTCAGTTATGTGGAAATGGAGATTGACTGAGGACATCTGTGGTCCCGTCATCCTCTTCCCTCTCTTTGCTCTCTCAAAATACAATATGTATTATGTGCATTTAGTGCAGAGTTTCTCTTGCAAAAAAATAGATTTTTGCATCTACAGCTTTTAAATGAGCACTGTTCTGCACCATCAAGCATGTGGAACTGGTTTTATAGAAATACTGTTTTGAGAAAACCTGCAGAATACATATACTACTGCATCTTACCACATGCAAAGATAAGTTGCCAAGTGGTACAGCCTGTGTAAAGCCAGAAGTACTGCAATGATCTTTTTGGGTTTGTTTTTATTTTCCTTTTTTTTTTTTCTCCTTAATTATTCATGAATATGGATTTTTCCTGTGGAAGAACTTACGGTTTTATGGTTCTGTGATTATGTGTTTAGAGAATGTCTCTGCTGGTAAGGATCCCAGAATTCTGGAAGTAATTCCTGGAATTACTGTTTTCTTTCTTCTCCGTGCAAACAGCGCAAAGTTTTTTGTTTTGTTTTTCTTCTTTCAAAATGAACTAACAAACAAAACCCAACCAACTAAAAAAGCCCACCTGAATTTAGAGCCACGAGTAAAGCTAAGAGGAGGCTTTCTTACAGACATGAATACTAGCAATATGACTTTCTGGAGATCATATAAAAGATTATTTAACCCTATATGTTGTGCAAAATAATCCTTTATCACATTTAAAACAAGTTTTATAGAAATAATCTGGAGTCTATTATGCTATTTACAAGCCTACTGTTCATTTAGTTAGTATAATTTCCTCAGGGTTTGGCAGTTTCTATGGCTCTGCTATTTTAGGAAGATTACTACTTTCACATTTCTGTGTTATTTTTCTACTAGTTTCAGAATTCCTTGTGTCCTTATTCCATATGTCTTCAGCACGTAAAATCCTGATTGGTACTCAAGGGCCACGTAAGCATCTCCTTGCATGGATCTGTTAGCAGATTTGCATGACACTTTGCCACGCAGGCCACTCCTGTTTTCTGAGACTTTTAAATATGGAAAATATTACTTTTTGTTAATATCATCTTGGGATGTCCCTGATATAGTTTGACTTAACACATTTCTAATTTTGGGGAAGGCAGGTTTGAAGCAAAGAGATGCAAACTAGTTGAAACTTTTTTTGATAGTATGGGTGTTGAGAATGATTCCGCAAGTATAATTCATCTAACTGCTGTGCTAGTTAAAAATCTTTTTTGCAAGCAAATGCAACATGGATGTGCGTTTGTTTCTTTTCCTTAACAGGCAAGCTAATGAAGAATATCAAGTACTTGCTAATTCATGGCGCTATTCATCTGCTTTTTCAAACAAACTGTTTTTCACAATAGTGGATTATGATGAAGGGGCGGATGTTTTTCAACAGGTAAATGTTGGATACTGTAAAACATTCTTAATTTTTAGAACTACTTCGCCAAATTATTCAAGACAAATAATTTTCTGTGTGTACTTCTGCATTTCATATACAAATTATTCCTGGTTAAAAACACCAGGCACTGTGGTTTCTCTGACATTGGTGTAGATAGTTTATACCAGTAGCCACTTCTAGTATTTTCCAAATTTAGTTTAAATGTTTGTTTATAGATTATGTTATATGTATATGATTTTTTTTCGCCCCATTTTCAGTGTAATTTTTTAGCATTAAGTGTAATGTAACTGACATTTGCACTTAAAGATTTCCTTTATTTTATCCTTAGGGGAAAAAAGCTCTTAACTTAAAGAGCTTTTTAATAGCTTTTATGTAATACAATATTCTTCGGCTCCAGTAATATTTGTATTAGTCTGTCATGAAGACAGTGGAAGGCTAGATTAATAGTTTAGGTGATTTTGGATTGGTGAGAGCTAGTCAAGAGAAACAATGTTAAGCTATTTGAACTCCTTTTTTCTTCCCCTAGAATTATAAACTAATATTCTCTAATAGGCTGGGTGGATGTGGGGTCTCGTTCTACTAATTACAGGAAAGTTGTTACAGTATGTGAGAACTTTAAAGCATCATATACCCTTACGCAGAAAAGCTTTGGCTGAAATACTCTGAATAATTAAACATCCCAAAGAATCTACTGGAAGGAATATTCTGAGTACTCTTTTTGCAGGACTATACACGAAGATATATACAAAAAAAAAGTAATATATGAACGCAAATAACATTTTTCATGTTAATTAGACTTGTGTTGTCTTATACATAAAAGGTAAGCATTTTTGAGAATACAGTTACTAATTTTTTTTCTGCTATTTTTCCTGATTTTGTAGCTGAATATGAACTCTGCTCCGACTTTCATGCATTTTCCTCCAAAAGGTAAACCCAAGAGAGCTGACACATTTGACCTGCAGAGAATTGGATTTGCAGCTGAGCAGCTAGCTAAATGGATAGCTGACAGAACAGATGTTCATGTAAGTCTTTCGACAGTTTTAAAAGTTGAAGCCAAATGTATCTTTGTAGTCTGAGATAGGCTGATGACAAATTCTGTCTTTCCAGAATGCCTTTTTTCCTCAAGTGTAGGTTCTGGAACACATAAAAGAACATATATATATATATATATAGTCATGTTACTTGTGACAACTTCTACAGTTTGCATATTATATGCCATTCTTGCTTGCTTTGTTAAATTTTATGTAGTCTCATCCTGGATGAAAACAGGCAGTGAGTGATATTGTGATAATTAGTTGTTAATAAGTAAAACCTGCTTTGCAAAACTATGTGCAAAACGGATAGATCCTGATGTAGCTGCTCCTAATTCAGAGACAACCTGCAAATTCGTGAAAGAAATAATGTTTTGGAGTTGAACAGTTTAAAGTCATGCTTAAAGGTTTTTTCATATTATGTGCTTATTAAAAGAAGTACTATTTTTTCTTATTTAAGCCTACCTTTAGGGATTAGTCTTTCTGACTCTGAAACCAGATTTCAGCTGCTTCTTGTTTCTTTATATGGAAAATGATCTGTATGTGTGCATTTATTTGCAATCTGTATTTGCATTTATTTTTTCCAGATTAGGGTGTTCAGGCCTCCGAACTATTCTGGTACAATTGCCCTGGCTCTTCTGGTATCGCTTGTTGGTGGCTTGCTATATCTGCGGAGAAATAACTTAGAGTTCATCTACAACAAAACTGGCTGGGCCATGGCAGCTCTGGTATGCAGATTTTCCTTATTAATATGCTTTTTATTAATTTCTTCTGTGTCTTCATTACTGGCACAGTAAATTAAAAGCCATTGCATTAATATATTGTTCAGAATGGTACTATCAGACAAAGATTCATAATCTAGATTTTGGGGCTAATTCTTATAAGTAGTGAGTATCAGAGTGATTCACTGAAAATTAGCAAGTTCTCTGATAGTCAGCTGCAGATTTTTGTTTGAACTTTAACAAGAAATATTTCTAATGAAAACTGTTACTAATGTTCACTGCTATCATTCAACTTGCCCTTTTTTGTAAAAGCAGTAGTGTTGGGGTTGGTTTAGTGTGGACATTAATATCAGACTGTATTGCCTTAGAGTAATGAAAGGTTAAGAAAAGTAGCAAAGGCTTTTACATGTTTATAAGAAAATGATAAAAGAACTAAAAAAACCAAATAAAAAGGTGGAATTCTTTCCAAAACTGGTTTCAGTATTACTGACCTTAATATTCCACTGTTCTAAATGAGAGTAAGATGGTCTTATAGGATTGACTCTGAGGAAGTTCTAAAACTAGCCAATACTCTGTTTGAAATATTAGTCAGCTAAACTCTCGAGGCCATACATAATGGATCGAGATTTAACATGCTGAATAGTATATTGCAGTGTGTTTATTTATATCATAGTTTTCAAACAACTGAGTAGACTGATGAAAAATCTGGACTGTGCAGCATATTCAGCTGTCTCATTTTTAGATAAGAAATAGCATGCGAGGATGGTACCTGACGATAAAGATTTATCAATAAGTACTAGTTGTGACTGACAGAAGACGAAAAATCTGAGGAGCAGCATCTAAGACTTAATATTCAGAAACAGTGTCAGGAGCATTGTTATCAACACTAGTCTAGGGTTATCAAGTCCAATCCAACATTTTACAGCTTAATAGAGCTCCTTCTTTCTGTATAAGTGATATATTAATTGAGAACAGTACTTTTAAAAAAATTGTCCATGTATTTTGTACAACATAAGGCAAACTTTTCTTCTTTTTACATGTAAATGGTTATTTATTCGTTTCATCATTTTAAAGACTTTCTCAACTTGTGTCAATATGAATTAACCTTTCTTGAAAGCACATGGCTAGAACTGTAGATGGAATATGAATTTACATGTGCAGCAGCATTCATATTTTATTTCTCATCTTGGCTCCCTTTCCCATGAAAGCTCAGACCAGATGGTCTTTTGAGGTCCTTTCCAACCTGGGCTGTTCTGTGGTTCCGGGTATTTTAGTTCTGTGACAAGTAGGTTGCTGACATCATATCATTAATTTTGCCTTTTTAAAACCGTATCATACTGATGGTTTGCTGTTCTGCTCCGATTCAACAATATGAGAAGATACCTTCGTTTGTCACACTTTCAGCTGATGGGCCTATTGGCATCTTTAATTACATCAGTTCAGAGATGAAGTTACCTAGTACCTGCTGGGGTCTAATTAATTTTTATATCTAAATGATTAACCAGATCTTATAGCAAACTCTTTGTTCAGAGTTCCTTAAAATTTGGCATTACTCTTGATTAATGGATACTGGTAATGCTGTTTTCTCTCACATGCTATCAGCATTTCCTGCTAGTGTATATGGCATACATTCTTTGTTTAATCAGTTTGTTAATCTACCTCATACATTGAGGATGGAATAAAGAACAAGAATTCAAATAAACCACTTACAGGACTAGATTTCAAATAGAATGATGTTTCCTTTTGATCTAGAGAGCCAGGGGCAGAATGTCTTCTTTGTTCCAGGATGTCATTTGAAGTATCCTGAGCTCTAGCAGAGTTTTGACAGTTCTCTTCCAAAGTAAGTCTGGCATATTTAGTTCCATATATTTTTCTAGGTTACCAATATTTTTCAATGATAATACTTTTTGAAGATGCACTACCATGAGAGAGCTCAAATTTGTTATAAGTCTAACTTTATTTTGGACTCCTAGTCTTTAGAGTCATCATCTGAGTAAAACAATAATTAGCACACCAAAATAGACGTTTGTGCCAAAAATCAAATAAAGATATGTAATCAATGATATTTCCTTTGTTTAACCATACACTGTATCTCTGGAGGCAGCAATTTTATTCCAGTTTCATACCTCAGGGTTTCAGATCAGAAGTTTAATGTTTGAATGTTTTGGGGAATTATTTTTTGTCTTGCAGAGATTAAAAGTAAGTTATTCAAATCAATAATCATTCTATTACAATCTGTATTCAATAAATAGTTGAAGACATAATTAACTTCCTAATTAAATTAAGAAAATTAAGACATCAATTCTTTCTGAAAATATTTGCTGTTCTCCTTAGCAGCAGCTGGACATTATACATCTTCGCGTAGCTGTAAATTGCAGTGTAGAAGACTTAGTCACATTTAACTGAAACCTGTGGGCAGGGTCAGCGTCCAATTGTGATCAAACATTTAAAGAAACTGTGTTAATGCCGTTCAGTAGTTGTCATCCTGCTGATTGTATTGACAAGCAATAATGGAGTTAAAAGAACTTGAAATAGCATTGAAGCCATTTATTGTTGTTGCTTATACTAGTTCCTGTACAATTTTGTCTACTTTAAAAATTAACAACACTTAAAGGATGTTTTAGACATAGGTCTTATATATGGAAGTATATAGCAATTAATCATGGCATTGAGCCAATGCTTCCTTCTTTTAATCACTACTGTTCTTTTGCCTTCACAATGTTGTCAAAGCCCCATACTGCAAAATGATGTTTTAGCGAAGATCATGCAGTTACCCAAAGTCCTTGTGGTTTTATCCAAATCTACATGGACCTGCAAGTTAATGTCCTAAGTTCTTTTTGGTGGAATTAGCTCGGACTCCAGATTGCAGGCTTTTGCACAGATAACCTCAGTTCTGAAAAATTACTAGAATATGTCAAGAACCCTTAGAAAGTCATTAATATATTCATTCTAAGATATTGTGTAGTTATGATTCTCTTACATGGTGCTTTTTTCTACTGTTAAAACTTAAAGCTTCTTTTTTCATAAAAGCTTATTAAAAGGAAAAGTGGAGAAGATGGTGTCTAGTTAAGGGAAGCAAGTCATGCCTAATAAAATGCTTTTATGAAGGATATAAATAACAAATATTTAATTTCAGAGAATTATATTCTTCATGAATATTTTTGTCTTTTTGAACTTTAAAAAACAAATTAAACAGGGAAAGCCTGGCAAGATGCATAAAAACTACAGGAAGTCCCTGTTTTTGACAGGAGTATTGGCAATTATTTTGTTCCTTATTGGCAGTTCTTTTTATGGATGTTACAGAACTGAGAAAGCACAGGAGTTTTTTTCTAAAAGCTGTAGCTTGAGCAGTGATTGGTTTGGAGGAGGTGTTGTACTGCTAGGTATCCAGCATTCATTAACTGTATGGAAAAATATCATTTTTAATTTGAACAGAAATTCTTTCGTAGATATTCTAGAATTCAATAACTGAAAATTGTATCATTGCAAGCAGACAAGTCTCTTATTTTTTATTTTTTGGTGGGGGGTGGGGGGAAGGAGCTTATTAGTTTGTTTTGAAGAGCTTTTGCGCTCCCAAATGTGGGATACTTTTTATTTAAATGAAAAATGGAGTGCCTCTGCCTGACTGAATGATCTGACCTGTCAGCCTCACCGCTGTGCCTGGGAAGACCATGGAACAGATCCTTCTTGAAGCTATGTTAAGGCATGTGGAGGACAGGGAGGTGATTCGAGAGAGTCAGCACAGCTTCACCAGGTCAGGTCCTGCCTGACCAACCTAGTGGCCTTCTACGGTGGAGTCATTACATCTCTGGACAAAAGAAGGGCTACAGATGTCATCTATCTGGACTTCTGTAAGGCCTTTGATACAGTGCCCCATGACATCCTTCTCTCTAAACTAGACAGATACGGATTTGATGTTTGGACTGTTTGGTGGGTGAGGAATTGGTTGGATGGTAGCATCCAGAGAGTGGTCGTCAACGGCTCTGTCTCGATGGGCACGAATAACAAATGGTGTCCCCCGGGGCTCCATACTGGGACCAATATTGTTCAACCTTTTCATTAATGACATAGACAGTGAGCTTGAGTGCACCCTCAGCAAGTTTGTGGATGACACCAAGTGGAGCGGTGCGATTGACACACCTAAAGGATGAGATGCCCTCCAGAGGGACCTGGACAAGAGGGAGAAATGGGCCCAAGTGAACCTCGTGAGGTTTAATAAGGAGAAGTGCAAGGTCCTGCACTTAGGTCGTGCAACCCTCAATATCAATACCAGCTGGGGGATCAACGGATTGAAAGCAGCCCAGCTGAGACGGACTTGGGGTTACTGGTAGACCCCTCCTGGAGTACTGCGTCCAGCTTTGGAGCCCTCAGCACAGGAAGGACATGGTCCTGTTGGAACGAGTCTAGAGAAGGGCTACAAAAATGATCAGAGACCTGGAACACCTGTCCTGTGAGGAAAGGCTGAGAGAGTTGGGGTTGTTCAGCCTGGAGAAGAGAAGGCTTCAAGGTGACTTCATTGCCACCTTTCAATACCTAAAGGGGGCCTATAAGAAGGATGGGGACAGGCTTTTTAGCAGAGCCTGTTGTGATAGGACAAGGGGTAGTGGTTTTAAAATGGAGGAGGGTAGATTTAGGTTAGACATAAGGAAGAAATTTTTCACCATGAGGTTGCCTAGAGAGGTGGTGGATTCCCCATCCCTGGAGGTGTTCAAGGACAGGTTGGATGGGATCCTGAGCAACCTGGTCTAGTGGGGGATGTCCCTGCGCCCATGGCAGGGGAGTTGGACTAGATGACCTTTAAGGTCCTTTCCACCTCAAGTGATTCTGGGATTCTGATCTGTTCCTAAAAATTAAAAAAATTCTCAACATAAAATGCTTCTGCTTTTTTTACTTGTAGGAGAACACAGGATCCCGGACATGTTGACTGAATTTTTATTTGATATCTCCATTGATACCAAAATTTGTGTCTCATAGATAATATTTCCAGTACTATTTTAGGAGAATATTTAGGAATGCAGTTTTTAGTGTTCAGTCTAGTTATTTTGATAGACTTCCAGAAGCAAGACCAGAGCTTTCATCTCACACATTGATTCTAATGCCAGTTCACACAAGACTGTTGAATTGGTTTTGTCCTCAACATTACATTGTGCAACAGCAATGCTGTTAGTGGTTTCATCCCCTCACTGAAGCACTGCGGACTCTGGTAGTATCTTGTATGCCTTAGGCATTTTCATTTGCAACATTACCCAGAAGACTTTTAGAATGGCAAACCAGAATGACTGAGTCACACAGTACATAATATCCCCAAAAGATGTCTTTTGAGATCACATCCAAAATTTATCCCCTAGATTATTTTAGACTTTAGTTCAAATACTACTATTCATCTATGGATATTTTTCCCTCTGACATGCTAGCACAAAGATGAGGAAGGATTTCAGTCCTTAGATATTTGCAGAGTTCTGTCCTTTTATACTGATAACAAGCAATTCAGATTCTTGTCAGGACTCTTCATTTCTTAAGTAGAGAGAATAAAAGGTCAGATGGTATAAACTGGGCAAGTTTCTAAGATTTTAGATAAGGAATTGCTACATTTTAGACAGCAGTACTGTGCTAAGAGTTTATTTGTTCAGTTGGCTAGAACGTGGCCTTACCAGGGGGCTTTTAAAAGCTTTTTCTTTACTAGGCTGCCACTGTACACAGTTTTCTGCATGCAATTCTCAGTTTTGTTTTATGTGTGCATTTTGGATTTGCCTGTATGCCTGTGGAGTCTGGGAAGGCAAAGTCTGCTCAGATTAGAAGGCAGCTGCCTAGGAGTTGACTTTATTGGGCAAAATAGGTCAAGTCACTCGAATGAGGAGACAAAGCGTATGCTTACTGTTGTCGTAGCAGTTAATGGTTATGAGAAATGTGCTCTGTGCTGATACACTCCAGAGTACCTATACTGTACAGTACATTCATCATCAGTTCTTGCTTCAAAAGACCTTGAAGGGTATCATGGCTACTAGTGGCTTCTTTACCCCCTTCTGGGAATAAGGATAAAAAAGTAATGTGTTTTATTCAAAGATACAGCTAGAAGAAGCTAGGCCCTCTACATGAGTAGATAGGCATCTCACAAGAACAGCAATAAATGCAGGTTATGAATTTCCTTTTCTTACCATAGTTAGAGATTATAGAGATGCACAGTGCCTTTTAAAGATACAGAAATCCATTCTCTTTGCTTCTATGTTGTACTCCCTGTCCTTGAACTGTATATCTCTTATTGGAGATTCTAGTAAGTGATGGATTGTTATTTAGAAATGGAGTACAGATCTTGCAGCTCTGTAGCTCTCTTTGAGTACAAAAACAAAGTTAAACTGGATAGAATGGATTATGTTTCTTTAAAACTATTATTGTGAAATGGCTAAAATGTACATATACAGAACAGTATAGAAATTAAGTACAGAACTTGGCTGCTTGTTTCTCCCCTTTTCTTGAAACCATGCTTCAATTTCACTATATTCATAAATGAATCTGGAATGTAATTATTTTTCTTATGTTACAAAGTATTTGCAATGTTCTTGGGTCTACACTGACGGAGAGAAATCTAACAATCTGCTTTGTATAGTATCTGCTAGTAGGAAGCTTCACTTCAAAATGTCTACCAAATGGCTTTTTAAGTGTCTAGTAATTTTGTTTAGTAAACTAGCAGATAGTGTTGAACATAACTTACACCTTTGGGAGATGTTTCAGACCCAAATCATTTGGTAAAGCTTGCAAGACCAAACACCATCAAGAAATCCTGCCCAAGTACCTGTAAAGTTGTGTTTTGCTAGCAATTGAGTGTTCTGGTGGGCCTCTTGGTGCTTGTTTACCTTGCATCTGTTCTTAGAAGAGTTGTGGAACACACACAAGTGCGCTATGGGTGAGCTCAAAGCAGTTTCCCTCTTAGTGAAACTAAGGCTGAAGTCGTGCACTGTGAAACTGTCAAAGCACCACTTGCAATTTGTTAACAAGGTCCTTGAGCAGTCTTGTCTACACATACAGTGTACTCAACTAGGACTGGTAATAGGGGTGGATTTCATTGCCACTAAAGACATCTTGTGGACATTTGTTCCTGGAACCATCATGTGTTGTAGCAAATCATTGTTCTTTCCCTCTCTATACTACATCAGAGAGTAATGTAGATCTATTCCACTTTTATCGTTTAGATGCAGAATAAGCTACCTAAATCTGGAAGCTCTTAAAATAGCTAAACCCTGAGCTCCTTTGATAATTTAGGTGACATGCAGCAGTTAGTGCTGTTCTTAGACCCTGACAAGAATAAAGAAGGGAGCAGGTAGATGAAAGGGGTGTCCGTGGTACTCTTCTCTCTAAAACTGCTGAAATACAGACTCTACTCTGCGTAAGTGGAGTTGAAAATCTTTCTAAGTCCTCAGACAAAAGTGCCTCAGCTTGAATCTTCTCATATTCTTTGTGCTTTGACAGGATACAAGAAAATTTGCAGAAAGGAGCCATTCCTCTGCATATCAATTGTTCCATTGAAATAAATACCATATAAACCTGTAAGGTAAATATGAAGTTGTTGATCACATGTTACAAGTTCCTTATTTGTAGAAATAAATTTGGCAAAGTTTTATCCTGGGAAACACCAACGGTGTTCACGGTAATGTTGAGTGAATTAGGTGTTTTGGAATTTTGGATCCCAAAGCATGGGATCTATGGAAACTTGAGGATAAACAACCATATTGTTAACCTTTTCCTTTTCAGCAGTATTAATACTTGGAATTTTCTTCTTCCCACTATTGTGTCTCCTATTTTTGTTAGATGTTACCATGTTGTGAGACAGTGTATTTGTATTGGCAAGCATTAAAGATTTTCAGTAATCTGAGAGATTTATCTGTTATAAAGTATATGACTGTATATATAACCTGGGATGGGTTTTTTTTTAATCTTTCCATATAGAAGCAGATTTGGCTCTAGAGAATGTAAATTAAATATGGTAATTTAAGAATGGGTAAAATGACTTTTCATAGAAAATTCACTTTCAGAGAGCCACAGTTTGTGTACTCTAAGCATCTGTTCTCTTTCAATGTTTTGTTTTTCAGCTAACTTCTGGCCTTTAAAAATATCTCTTTCACCTCACTTTTGTTACCCACGTTTTCAGTTTCTTTACTTCTGTACTTTCACATAAGCTATCTACTGTGTTTCATCACCAAATTTGCAGTATACATTTCTCTGCTAAAACAATCTGCTAGGTATAGAAATAACTATCTTTTACCCTTTTCCAGTAATGAAAGCATATACTTTCTTCATTACTTTGCATATTATTAATTAAAACATAACCATTTCCTAATAATCACTGCCAGTGTGCTTTCATCTTCCATACTAATTACTATACTGTTTCATTCAAAATCCTGGTGGGAATATTTATGCACAGTAAAAATGATCATATAGGTAAAAACTGAACTTCAGTTATCTTGGAGTTTTTGTAAGGGTTGTCTATACTGATAAGTCAGAAGACGTATTTAGATGATCCAAGTTTCCCATTTCTGTTTTTCTTATTTGGTAATCACAGAATCCTAGGGGTTGGAAGGGACCTCGAAAGATCATCTACTCCAACTGCCCTGCCAGAGCAGGGTCACCTACTATATTTTTCTCTTAAGGTAGTCGTAATGACTCTTGCTGTGACTGTGATATTTGTCATGTAGATTCATGTATGACCTTCTACAAGAATTGACATTTGTTTTTGCAGGTTTCATACATACCTAACCTAACTTCAAAGTTCTTTCCATAGGGAATTTCACTTTTCTACTAACTCAACCACTGTTTTTTGTCATAGCTAAAATGAATCATAGTCATGTAGGACACACAATGAGAATTTCATAAAATGGGACAGACTTTTTTTATGCTTGGATTTTTTTTCTTATGGTTTTATAAGTAACTTTTGTACACCTGAAAGCGAACAAGTAAGCTAAGCATTTGTATTGGATTAGAGACAAAAATAATTTCATGAAAGGTTGTATAAATCTTGAGCACTGGTTTGCAGAATATTTGCAGTGAATGCCTTCTGCTGTGAGTGCTTTTTGCCATATAGATGTGTAAATCTGGCAATTCCAAATGCACATAAAGACAGGATTATTTCAAGTGAGATTTTAAAAATATCTGCCTTGAGCTAATTCATTTTCCTAACAGAAGTCATTAAGAATTTTATGAAAGCAACACATCTGAAAACTCCATCCCAAAATTAAAAAACATAGGTAGATACTGTATCTGGTTAGGTAAATAATTATGTATCTAAAACAATCATCACCAGCAGAATGGTTTTCTATTCAATTCTTTGGGGTAAATAAATTATTATATTATTTTTCTGGTTTTTTTTATAGTGTGTTGTGTTTGCTATGACGTCTGGTCAGATGTGGAATCACATCCGTGGACCCCCATATGCACATAAAAATCCTCAGAACGGACAAGTGGTGAGTTGATTGTTTTAATTTTATTTCAAGGCAAAATATTATATACTCACTTCCTAAGTTATTCTACAATGGCAAATAATTGTGGTTCCATAGCACTGTATGACAGTCTGTCAGAGACTGAAGTATCCAGTTGCAATCAGAGTCTGTTTTAGAATTTCAGATGTTTAGAAAGTTCCACCATTTTTAGTTTGAGCAATGAAATGAGTGGCCAAGTTTTTCAAAATTCTATCAGACTCCCAGCTATAGTGGATGTATTATAAAATGTTCCATACTATGCAATTTTTATTGCCCAAAGATAAATGGATATTTTGTCTTTTTGTAGAAACGTGCTCCTTCAGAAAGTGAAAAGCAAGTTTGTTTTTTTTTTCATTTTCAGGCTCCATTTACAAAGCCTTTGAGTCTTGTAACCTCTTAGCGTTCTTGTCTTTGAGCATTTTAATTAGAAAAAGAGAGAGCAAATATTTTCGTATTCTTTTTACTGTTTTCCATCATGCCTGTAAATCTTCCACTGAACTTTACAGAATGCATTTTCCTGTATCTCTTTGCTCCTTCAATTTAAATTCTTCATCAGCTCTACAAACTTGACTACTGCCAAAAATAGCTATATCCTGTTACTGCTGTCTTTGAAGGAATTCTCTTACTTGCTCCTTCCTGCTCACAGATTAGTTCATACGAGTTCAGAAAGATAAACTCTCTTTGCCTACCGGTAAAGAGGACCTTAGCTACTTTCTGCCACTCTATTATTTACCAATTTCAAGCAAGTTATTGGGATGGAATCTATGAAACTTTCAGTGAACTTAATGGTCAGGAAGCTTTTTCATAACTAGCGGCCTGTTGAGCTATTCTTAGCTTAGACTATCACTAGTTAAAGAAGACTGGCTTATGTCTTAAAGACAAAATTTTTTCAAAGCTCCCTTTGTGTCATATCTTAATTGGAGTAGCAAAAAATGATGGTTTGAATCTGATTACTGATCAGCTTTTTATCAGGAATGTAGCAGCATATTGATGTCATTAAATGACATGATTCCATCTGTCAACTTTGTTATGCAGAAGAAGAATTGACAATGTAATAAATAATCACTGTAAAACACCGTTTATAAAAATTTAGAGTTTTTCATTACTGCCTTGCAGTATTAATTTTATGCTTTCCTACTGAGTGACAGAAAGGAGAAATACTGCATAGAAAAAGCACCATTCATGACAAATTAACCTTTATGATATCCAGTTTTATACACATTGCCCTTCTTAAAGACCTGTTTCTGAACTATACCCTACTTAAATAATTTAAAAATATCCCTTTAATTGTTCCTAAACTTGTGCCATCTTGTCTCAGTTTTCAAAGTATGAACTTGTATCCTATCTGAGTGTCTGAAAAGCTACTAGTTCGGGAGTGTTAGCATACACATCTAAATCAAGGAAATAATGGTAAAGATGATTAAGTTCTAGATACTAACCTACTGGGTTAGTCAACATACATACCTTCTTTTCTGGTTTTGCTCCATTGTATAACTTCAGGTAAGTTATTTTGTGCCTCTGATTCACCTGTCTCTCCTTGTTTGTGTGTGCCAGTACTTTCACCTCAGAGCTCTATCTGCATCAGTAAGTAAAACCAGTCTGATTGTAAGAATTAAAAAAAGTATAGATGCAGGATCACCAAGGTCATGATTTATTTAAAGTACCACTGACAAGTATAGTTATAACTTAAAGCTCTGATTTTCGCCAGTGTTAGAAGCTTAGTAAGTATTCTATAAACCTTTACCTATTTTACATTGCGGTTGTTTTTTTTTTTTCAAATAACACTATTGAACATTTTCCTGTTTCATTTTTCTAGCACTTATCTATGTTCCTGTGAATTTGAAGTCATAAAGGTGCTTATCTAACACTTCTGTGAAGTTTATTCAGCCATGATAATTCACTGTAACACTGTTCTGCATTAAGTCAGCAACTGCTGTCTTTACATCTAGATGAGATTTAACTCATAACTTTCTTTTCAGTGTTTAGAATTTAGTACCAATTCATATTTTGCATGCCAATTTTGTGCAAGGATTACTTGTATGTAATGCTCTGAAATTATGTTAACAGTTTTACCATGTAAAGAGGCAAGAGGAGGCAAAGAATAGCTCACCAAATTTAATTTTTTTATTGTTAGGTTCAAATTTACTAATTCTTAGCTTTTCTTATTTCATAGTGGTTCAGCTGTGTAAAGCGTGATAATGCCACCAGACTTTGAAAGTGACAATATTCTGTCTTCATAAACTTTGTAAAACCCTCAGATATCTCCCATTTTTTGCTTTGTTCTTGTCATAATTTTAAATGGCACTTAAATTCTTTTCCTTAGATTCCCACTTTTTCAAAAGATGTGAGGACATTTGTTTGCTTTGCATAAACAACACTACTTACCAGTGCCAGTATCATGTACAAGTAAATTACCAGTTCTTAAAATTTATGCATTTATGATTCTTTGCTTGGTTACCTAAACTACTTTAATTCTATGTATTCTTTGAATGAAGCTTTTAAACCATATTTTTGTAATTCTGTGTGGTTCTATTCTGTGAAGTTGATTGAGGTTCTTACAGTTACTTCCTTTATTCCTCATTGTCATCAGCTAATTTCAGTTTTTGGGTCCACATGAAAGCTGAATCATACAGTACCATTGTTCGATATTTCAGTTATGGTTTAAGTTAATTAAACTGGTGCTAGTTTTCTATCTTGACACATTCTTTACCTCTGCTATATTTCTGGAATTCTCCATTCTTTGCCTAATAATTTCATTAGGATTAGGCACTTACTGGCTGTGTGACACTAAAATCTGTACCTATTTTACCAGGACTCGGAGTGAAAACTAAACATCCCATTGACATCTGTATATAAACAGTCTTGGGAGAGTTCTGATTTTTATTCAGAGTTTGATTTGTATGGAGCTGGAGGTGAGACAGGTAGAGAGCTGGAGATGAGACAAGTAGAGAGCTGAAGAAAGCAATTACATATCTTCAGCCTCCTGCAGAGGTAATTCTGTTGCTGTTTAATTGACCTAATAGCAAAGAATTCTCATTAAATTTTCATCAGCTTTTAAGCAACAGTGATAGCTAAGAAAGCATTAATATATATCTATCCAGCCATTTTTTTAATTTGTATACAAATTCTATATTTTTTTGTGTGTGGTATGCTTGACTGCATCTTTAAATGGTTGAAAGTTTGCTATAAATGAGAACAGGACAAAGGGATTGGGGAGAACAGGACTTGATCTAAAATATGTAATTAAGATGGTATCCAAAGCTTATAATTTTTCTTCCTTCTCTGAGAAGAAATTATTAGAAGTTGGAAAAGTTTTTGTGTGTAGAGGAAAATACGATATTGTCAGATACTAGATGGTTTTCCTATATAAACTGATGCTTTGTGAAATAGATAAAGGTATTATTTGCCACTATTTTAACTGGAATTTTTTTTACATGTCTTATATTTTCAAAGCTTGTTAAAATCGCTTAAGCATAACACAAATTATGTTCTTAGGAAGCAATTTATCTCTGTTTAGCAGATATTTTAGATTGAACACCTTCCAATATCAGATCAAATAAAAATATTTATTAAATTGTGTGATTTATTCAGCCTTTTTTTTCCTACTTACCTTTCACAGTTTTATAACCACAGATCTTTATTCAGGAACAGTCTCTAAAATATCACTTTTCAAATGGTGTTGCTGATACGAATATGTGGTAATCTGTATGTTTCTGAAGTTAAATGAAAAATATATTTGACTGCTAGTATCATTTTTGAGTTTGTCAATGCAAAATTAAGGTATTCTGTGTGAAAAATTTATGCTTAGAATGTTGAGATTCTTAATTCACATTAGGCCTCCACTGCTAAATAGGACAGAATGTCATTTATTAAAGTATATTCTTCTGTGTTTTCTCACATGACCTTTCTATATGACTCTAGTTAAAATAAATGGAACTGTTTCTTGGAACAGTTTTAAAGAATAACTGTCTCTTTCAAGCTCGGTAAGTCACAGTATATACATTGTCCTTTTGCCTTCAGCCTCTCTGGAAGCATGTTTGAAGTACAGTTCGCCAATATTGTATTTGTAACACCTGACTTTTCTGAAAGTGGCCATATTGCTTGGTAGCAGTTTCAATAGACACAAAAGTCACTTTACTGTGTGATATATCTATATATTTGTCTTGCTTTTGGATAAAAAATGTTCATACAGATTATTATGTCAGTATCTAACATAAGATACCCAGATTGGTGTCGCTTTTACCACAGCCATATTTTGGTTCATCTATCGACAATAATCACAACCTATTGAAAGTATTTCTTAATATTTTAATGGACTAGCCAATTATTTATGTTAATATACTTGAAAGAAATGAGAAGTAGGTTATATATGTTATGAGTGTATTTAATGAAATGGCTTTCCTGTGGTTATCAAAGCAGTGAGTCTACTCAGAAGCTACAACTAATAAAGGGTTTCTCAAGCCTTTAATTTAAACTTATATCTTGATTTAGTCAGAAAACTTAACAACTGGCAGTGCAAGATGTAGAACTAGTATAAAACAATCATCTTTATTCTGTTAACAGATCAATGCATTAACAAATAGGCAACATCATATCTAGTGTTGGGAAAATATTAACCTGTGTAAGACATCTGTCCCAATTTTTGGGATTGCAAGGGTGATTGTGGCTGACATTTCAATAACTTTCTGTATAACACGTTTCTACCTTAATATTAGAAAAGGGAAACCTTACACAATATTTTGTACTCTTTTATTGTGGGAAGAAAAGGAGGTAGGAAAATGGACATGACAGAAGGATTGCTCAGATGAGGCATTAGAATCTCTAAATTTTTTAAATGGTCAATTCTTGAAGCATGCATGCTGTAAAAGTTCAGATAGTACTGTTATTTTGCAAGTACTGTAGTTTTGGCTGAGTAAAGATGGAACATATTCTTATCAAGTAAAACTGGATTTTAGACAAGTAATCAGACAGCAAGTAGTCTGTCATGATAAAATCCAATAACATAAAAAAACCCACTAGATTTTAATTGCTGCTTGTAACAACAGAAATCCAATTTTAATTGACTGGTACCACTTGCAACTAACAAACATTCCCCCCCCCCCCCCCGCTCACCTTCTGCTAAGTGTAGATGGGCTCCTGGCAGCAATTTAGTTTCATTTGAAAGAAGAACTGTTTTATACGGAACAGCTCTTTTTAGGTCAGAAGTCAGGGACATTGAACTTCATTTCAAATGTGTGAACTTATAAAGTGTCTGAAATTAGAATCATAATGCAATATAGAAAAATTACCCTTTTTTAAGACAGAAAACCAGAATTGCACAATGGAAAAACCTTTTCATGTTGTCATGTTACTACTAGAACAAGAGCCATTTTATTAAAGCCAGCTTGAGTGCTACTTAGGAATCTAGTTTTTTTGTCTTCCTGAACATGTGGATGTTAAAAGCTTAGAGCCTTCTCTAATAAAATAATTTTGATTAGAAGGTACCTCTGAAGATCATCTAGTCCAGCTGCTTGCTAGAGCTAGTCAGGTTGCTCAGGATTTAGACTTTGCCTAAGTGAAATTTGAATGTCTCCATAGTTAGAGATTCCCCAACCTGTTCAGGGTTTGACCATCCACATCATTCTTTTAATTCTACTTTTTAATTTTATCTTTTTTTTTTTCTATTTCCCTCAGGAACAGTCAAGGTAAATTTTATCCTTCTCTTCAGTAAAAGCTGATTTAGCTTAGTTCTTAATTAGAATTTAACACTGACTTTAATAAAATTAGACTTAGCTTGGCAATTACACCTTTTCAGAGCTCATGACAGCATACTTTTGCTGAAGTGGCACTAGCACTGTTATAATATCACTACAATATCCACACTGGATATGAGAAAACGTAAAGTCTGGAGTAGTCATAGAGATTTCTCTCTGTATAGATTCTGTCTTCTGAATAGAGCTGTGCAGACATTTTCCCATAGCTATTGAACAACTTAAGCATGTCTGTTTTCTTCTAAAATCCTACAAGTTTTCAACAATTTTGAGGCAGTGGGGAATAGAGAAGAGAGGAAAGAACTCTACCCTACTTTCTCTATTGCACAACACAATCTTTCACTGGTTTTGATGATGGATTATTTTGTCAATCTTTCCTCTTCTCTGCAGAAGATAATCTATAGTATAAGGGTGCAGGTGTCCCTTTTGCCGAAGTAAAATTTTGGCATTTGGGAATTGTCTTGTGAATTACTAAGCGAGTATCAAAATATTTTCGATCCTGCAGAGACTTTTAGAGTTATAGACCTGGTGCATTTTTCTGTTGGAGAGCTCTTGTCTCTTCATATAGTTTTGCTAGTAAGCTCTAATGCTGTAATTTCAATGTAATAAATTAGATTTCTCTTACACCTGCGAACAAAGTCAAAAGAAGGAACGTGCATTTGACTGTGTTAATGTAAATGAAGTGGCATACTTCAGAAAGTCCTTCATGGACTAATTCTTCCAAAATCTCTGGTTCAGAGCAATAACTTTTTATTGTGGTTGCTCTTTTTTATGATGGCTATCTTTATTGAACATAAGGAACTTTTGATACTTTTTTCAATTTGCAAGGCAACAGTTATTTGTTACTTGATATTTTGAGCCTTTTGTATGATTTTACAGCAACAAAAATTATTCTGATATTATTTTTTGTCTAGCTCTGGTGTCAACATTAATTCCTTTCTTTTGGATAGGACAAGGGGCAATGGTTGTAAACTGGAGCATAGGAGGTTCCATGTAAATATCAGGAAAAACTTTTTCACTGTGAGAGTGCCAGAGCACTGGAACAGGCTGCCCAGAGAGGTTGTGGAGTCTCCTTCACTGGAGACATTCAAACCCCGCCTGGATGCGTTCCTGTGTGATGTACTCTAGGTGACCCTGCTCTGGCAGGGGGGTTGGACTAGATGATCTTTCGAGGTCCCTTCCAACCCCTAGAATTCTGTGATTCTGTGATTTTTCTTTCAGCACAATAATGCTTCAGTAGCAGAAAACAAATTTGGTCTAGCTTTAGAATAAACAATGAGAATCTTTAAATAAATTAAGGGTCTTGTTTCCTGATTTTTTGCATTTCTCAGATTAATTTATACAGTTTATCTAGTGTTCATTGTTTGGTATTGTGCTTCTGCTTATCACAATGTTGGTAATCGTAAAAGAATTTGAATGTATGTATATACTTACATTGTAATGAGGTGTAGTGAGAAGATTAATCTTGAAAATATAAAAGCTATTTCAAAATTACTGGAAGAATATACTCACTGAATATATAATGCCTATGTTGTCAGAAATGCCATACAGCATGTGTTATTAATATTAAAGCTTTCTGCTGTTTTGTTCTGTCCAAAGGACAAACTCAAGCTAAACTATTTGGCTTCTCTAAGTTATACTCTAATATTCCAACTGTAGTTTTATAATTAGGATTCTGGTGAAAAGTTCAAGGTTTTTAATTATTTTATATTTGCTCAATTAGATTTTGCTCAAAGATAGCTTACATGGCTGTTACGTTATCAATATTTATATGTAGAAGCAGGCATTGCTAAATCAATTATGTTGTTGTGGCTATCTAAGTGGTAACCTATATTTATTAAAAACGTCAACAAAAATATTTGAAAGGGAATTACTAGTTTCCAACTGCTCTATCTTCCTTGGAGGATAAAGAGGAGAGAATTTAACTTCTACCTTGATTGCTGGTCAGATTTCAGACTATGATTGTTGAGGATCAAGTTCACAAAGGAAGTGGGATTGACACAAGCTTTGGAACAAGAAATCGTTTTCATTTTATATTACCCTTTAGGCAAGCAAACTCTAGTGCCACTTAAAAAGCCATTGCAGAACTGCCACATGTATTGGTTAGAAAGGTGATCTAAAGCCCTTATTAGGGGAGTTTACCCTCTGCATTACACAATTTAGATATATCTGCTCTTTAAATGTTTCTAAAGCATCTTCCATCAAGCTACTATGATGCACAGAATTGGGTTGAGGGGCAGTTTTAATGTATATCACATTTATTTCTGTAAGTACTGAATTTTAAGAAAATATTCACATTTATTAGAAATAGACACTAGTTCTTTTGTATGTGTTTGTACTGAAAAGAGGAGGCATTTTTCACTGTTCCCCTTAGAAGTCTATCATTAATATTTATATGAAAGCTGTTAAAGGCTGGAGCTCTTTAATTTTAGGTACAGTGCAAATTAGAAAGTGTTCTTTACTAAAGGCCTTGTAAATCTAGGTTTTGAGCAATAAACAAAACCGTGAAATAACCTCCTTCATGTTCACAGGTCCTGAGGTCACTTAGCATAGCAGAATGCTCTACATGAAGAGAAAATAGCATTATCATTTAAAAGAGGGAAGTTGTCTGCATTTACCAGCCCTTCACACTTCTAATATGGGTCAGTGGAGTGAAATAAGAATTTGGTCTATGATTTGATTTTTTTTTTATAACCACTGTTCTAAAAAACATTTCAAGCAAAAAAATATTTATGTGCCTTTTGCACATCCATGATTCTTTAGTTCTTATTAATCAGACTGAGTAATCCCTGTCGGGTAAAAGGAATTGTTCTGTAGTCTTCTCTGTGGTTAATACCAGAGTCATAGAGCTGATTGAAAATAGTTTTTTCTATAATTGTTGTTTTATTTGCCTGTAGTTAGAGAACACTACAATGAATGTTGAAATGAATTGACAGACATCATCTGATCTTGTCCAGTGCTGTCATTTATTGATATTATTTATGCTAGAAATAGGAAAAAAAAGACACAGATTGTCTTTAGAACACAAGTAGGTATAATGCCATTAAAATTATGTGTGTAAAAACAAAACTTTAAAATTGAGCTCTAGAAAGGCGCAAATACTTGGGCAGAGTAGTACTCAGCTCTTTTGTGTGCAGCACTGTAAAGAATTGGAGAGAGTTTTCTCAATGTTAGGTACTCCTGAATGTGCATTTATCTAGAAATATGCTACAGTAAGTGGAAATATTGCAAGCATTGGATCAGCTGCACAGTTTAAGAATGGATTTTGAGAATTCATTTAAGAACCAAATTGAATTAAATTCATGCTTAATTTCACGTGCTTCGTGAATTAAATTAGTTAATTTAATATCCCAATAACTGATCACTTGCATTATTATTATTAATTATCTCTGGAAAATACACAAGCACGAGGACATGATGTGAATATATATGCCACTTCAGGTGGTGCTCACAGAGCGACCATAGGGTGTTTGCTACTGTGGTCTTTCCACCGTATCCCTCTCATCCTATAAAAACACTGTATTAAATATCTTGCAAACCTTGAGTAACTGGAAAAATAAAAATGGTACACAGACTTTAATTTATATTTCTTCTGGCTTTTTTCTCCGGTTTAATTTCTTGTTTCCCTAACCCTACTAAAATATTGGAAAGATCCACTCACTGAAGAAGAAACAATTGAAACTGCTCCAAACAAGCCTCTTTAAATCTGAGTAAAAATTCAAGAAAAAAACAGATTAGGCAGACATCCAAACCACTGTTACTCAGAGGATTACTTTCTGTATAAATTGAAGAACATATCTTCCAAAAAAGATAGCAGATACAGCACAGGGTAGAATGAATCCTGAAAACAGATAGCACAACTGAAATAGTAAACACACATCAGTAATTTGAAAAAGGAAAGGACAACTGGAAACAAAAACAAAAACCCAAAACAACAAAAAAACCCCAACCAAAACAAACCAAAAACAACTTCCAGAAGAATTCTGGATTTTACTGGTATAGATGACAAGTACACATATGCTGATATATTTAAGGTCTTTAAAATGAGCCTTATTCCCTTTGAGAATTAATGTACTGGTTTGAGCCAGGACAGAACCAATTTTATTTTAGTAATTTTACTTCTCAGTTAAGTCTCTTCTAAGTAACTGCACTTGCTGAAATTAACTGCACCGTTTTCAGTCAGTGCCTGCCTCTAGGACTGATAACAATGTTTCTAGTTATGGCTAGAGAATGATATGCCACATCTTACACTATGGGAGCAAAGGGGAGCAGAAGGGTCACAAATGCAACCCTCCTACAGGGAGGAGTGGACTGGACAGGTGGCACAAAAGTGACCAAATGAAGTATTCCATCTTGTACACATCATACTCCATATAAATCTGAGGGATCACGAGGGTCAGATTTTAGTTCCTTCATGGCCAGCGTTCTGGGAGGACTCCATCTGTTTGTCTGCCTTTGATCTTGATCTGTGCATTCCTGACTCCAGCTCCTGTCTACCTCTGACTTCAGAAGCCCTGTCCAGGATTTTCCCAGGGTCTGCCCTGCAGCCTCAGGGGTGATGTGAGCGTTATTTGGGCTGGGAGCGTGATATTGGTTTTGTATATATTTATATATACTTGTATATGTTTAATTATTTTCTTTTTCATCACTACTGTTTCATTAAAACTGTGTAGTTTAGTTTCCAACCAGTAAGTTTGTCTTTTCTTTCTCTTTCTGGCAAGGGAGTGAGGTTAATAGAGAGCATCTGTTCATTCATTTATTTGCCAGCCCAGCCTTAAACTGTGACAGTTAAAGAATACTGTAAGGTTGGGTTATTAACATAAGTATGCTACCAAGTGAACAAGTTCAGTCCAAATACATGAGGTTTTTTCCCTCTCCTTTGCCATTTATTTTTTTTTCTACCTTTTACCATCTACACCATTTCATATAGCTCTGATCTAATAATTCATGGTGCATGAGTACACAATAGTGGGAAGGCCCTTGTACATTGTCCACTCATGGGCAAGTGCATGTTATGAAAGATTTTCCTCCAAGACTTGTTTTGCAGTGCTGTTGTATTCAAACAAAACTTCTTTTAGTTGGTGGGTTGATTGTACATGCAATACTTTGTACCTTGATTTTGACTTAACTTTTTAATAGGTGGGTCACTAGAACTAACTGAGTTCTTTTCAGATAATGAGAACATAATTTGTGGAAATTCTTCCGACTTTTGAAGCATATAACCTTAACTTCTTCTCGTGTAATGTAGTGGTGGTTTTTTCCTTCATTCCTTTCTGGCATCAGCTGGATTCATTCGTGCCTGTTTTTGCACTCAAGTCATCAACTTGAAATTTAATAAATTAGTCCCAAGATCTAGAGTTCCTTTATGTGTTTAAATTAAACAGCCTGTTTTCTCTCTGATTCATTCAACCTGCTTATAGTGTTTGTTCCAAACCCATTTTTCTCCAGCTTTACCTGTAACAGAATGAATTGCCAATTCCAGATAAATAGTAGCACATTTTCTTTGTCAAGAGGATTAATTACCTTAAGAAAGAGATTGTGCCTGTGGAATCTGGTATCTCTCTCTTTGGAATAAGCATGCTTCTCTCGTTTTTCATATTCCTTCATATGTTTAATTGTTCTTTATTTCAGAGCTTATTTAGAAGCATTTCATGTTTTTGGAATCTAACTTCCTTCTTTCCAGAATGTGTTTAGTTTCTGTGTAAGCTGTTCTTTAGATTTACACTAACATACTCAGATAGACTTGGCTAAAATATATGCATAAAAAAATAAAATTGCTACTATGCTGTCAGATTGGTGTACTAGTTTGGGAATTCTGCTTTTTGAGTTTTCCTTCAACTTTTTATGTAGTGTAGATGAATTCTGTCAGCTGTGGACCCTTGTATTCCTTTTATTCATCATAACCATTGCTGAAAACAGAGTTCAGAAATTGGGTCATTACCACCCTTTACTACATATTAACTTCTTTGCTTATTCTCTGTTTTAGTGGCTGAAATATGAACTATCTGTTTTCATTTTATTTGCAGGACCACCTCAGCTTGCCTCCTGACAACTTTCATTGTATTGCTGAGCTTCTTGACCTTTTAAGAGGGAAATGTATTTGCTAGTCAGTCTCTTTCCATTCTTTCTAAGCTCTGGTTATTCATTGTATTCCATTTGGGATTATTAATCAGTTAGGCTGGAAACTTTCTCTGAAATGTCACTAATTCATTTATTTAGTTACTTAGTGATTTTTAAAATGTATGGAATACAGATTCAAGATAGGTTAAGAAATTTAAACTGTTAGTGTCTGACTCATTCAATTCACCAAATTTTTCTAGTATAGATGACATCCCTCATTAATTTTTCATTTCAGTTGAACTCTTTGGAAATGTAAAATCTTAAATTGAAAGTTTTAAATGTGTTATTATTAGTACCTCAGTTTAATTTACTGAATCAGCGCAGATCGTTTTCTCTGAAATTATGTTGTACTTTGTCTTCACAGTGCCCTTTTTTCTGTGAAAAATGCACTTAAAATGTTATTGCTCCTTGTTGAACCAGTAGGTAACTGAGAATTAAATCTGCCAGGTTTCACATGCCGATCAACAGGTATGCTGTTAGTAGTATCAATTTCAATATTATCTAGAAAATTAGTCTCCAATCTACTACAAGGACTTCTTTTTCTGAATGCTTTTCAGTTCTTCAAATTTGTAGTATCTTTCTCCATGTGTAGGGTCTGAGTTTTGTCTTGATCGTGTTCTCTTCCTCCAAAGCCTGAAATGTTCTGCTGAAGCTCAGTTTATCTTTTCATTTCCATTTTTCTGTGAGTTCACTTGCACCAGTGCTAAGTTCAGATAAGGGGTGCTCTTTTGAAGCCCATGCCACCTTCATTCCCACCTTGTATACTTTGGTTCACATTACACAGGACACACAGACTATGATTCTTTGGGATTGAAGCAAAGCCAGGTGAACTCCAGGAGTTCAGCCAGTACACCCACAGTTGCTTCTGACCAGCAAGGGAACTAGTGTGAAGTAGAACCACTCGAGATGTGTATAGTGTGGATATTGGGTTTGGAGAATTAACATGCACTCACTAATGTAAACCTCATCTTTGAGTTCTTAGCAGTTCAACATAAGCATCTTTGCATCAGTAACGGTGGTATTCTTCCAGTCAAATTTTGAAATTTGTTCTAATATGAAGGGTGATATTGAGCAGGAGGCTCTGTTTCCATGAAGATACTTCTATTGCAGATTTGTATCTGATATCCCTCTTCCTAGGAGAAGGTGTGTCTTACATTTTACCAGATATATTCTGATAATGGATCATCAAATGAATGTATATCAATTATCTGCTAATATATAAATATAAGAATGGCAGCTAGAGCCCCTTGTCATGTCTCCTTTTATCTTAGTAGCTCTGTGCTGGTCTTTTCTCTATTTCTTGTACAGACCAAACCTCAGTAGGCTCCTCAGAATCTTGACTTAAATGCTTTGCTGCCTGCTTTGCTTTTATACTTTTAAGGTTCTGCTAGACTGTATGTCAGATGAGAAAATATACAGGGTGTTTCAAAAAGATGGACCCATTTGGAATGGACCTTCAATTGAAATTGGGTCCATTTTTTGAAACACCCTGTATTTTCTGGAATCTAAGTTTTAGGTCTTTCCTCTTCAGTCTTTTAATTTTCTATTGACAGTATAAATGCCTCTTTGAATGTTTAGAAAATATGACTACTAAAGGGTAAACTGCTTTTTGCATTCCAAATTTGTAAAACAATTTTGGTGTTGAGAAGAAATTCTAAATTTTGTATTATAGGAGGGATTTGTATGTAACTAATAACTAACTCAAATTCACAAAAATTTTAATAAATTCCTCAGTTTTACATCTTGACTTAGATCTTGTAGAGATGATAAAAAAGTAAATTTTTTTAATTATCGAATCAAGAATTTCTCAACTGAGAAACTGTAAAAGTAACTTAATACCTAAAAGTATTAATGTGTGATAGTAAGAATTTTAAAATATTTTGTGTCCTTTGTACATAAACATTTCAATGTGGAATTTCTATCATAGTTTTAAGTATTATGGTGAATTAATCCTGGCCCCTTTTGTCATATATTTATTTTTAATTTTCTATGAAGATAGTTACTCTCTTAATATGCTATGATGATAATTTTTCTCTATTTAACAGGTCATACTATAGCAATATTTTTATATCCTCGTATTCATGACTTTCAAACACAACATTCAGTCCTGTGTGTGTGTACATATATATCCCAATTGTAATGCTTTCTCTTTTTATTTTAAAGGTTAGTTCTGTTATTTTTGATGATTTATTTTAATTTCACAAGCTAAAAACAAAGGGAATAGAACGCTTTCAATCGTACAGAAGTTGCATTTTAAATATCTACCCAAACCCAGTGCATTTCTCAACAGAGAGTTTGCCAGGAAAGGGTTGATAGATGATATTAAAACTACCAGTTTCAAGGGAAACAAAAGAGTAACCTTCAAACTTTTTCTGACTTTGTCTCTTATCAGTCATGCAAGTGTCAGAGTCATAATGTGAATACTCAAGAAGGCTTTGAATTGTCAATAGAGGAAGCTTCCTCTTTGAGGTTATATTCACTGGAACAGAACAGATAACACTATTATCAGTGTTTTTATAGTGTAGCCAATTTCTCATTGCATGTACTGAAATGCTGTTTTTAATACAGTTTAGATACTAGTATAATGATAAATATGTCAGACTTTGACAGAAACATTCAGAATTTACTTTAAGTCTTGATACAGTATGAAATTCCACTCCAGTGTCTTTCAGAGATTGTCATGAGCATTTTCTGAAATAAAAGTAATTATCCAACACATTTCTAACCTCCATTTTTGGAAATTGACATTAAATATGCTTTTCTGTCTGGGATCTGTGTTTAATTGTCAGCCAGTTGGAACTCCAAAGTTTAGTGCTGGAATGTGAACATACAGAATAAAACCTAGCATATTGTATAATATACAAATACCATTAGAAGCTGTTTATGATCAACACAGTATGGTTTTTTTACGCTTTTTTGATAAGGCATTCAAGCCCTGTGTTTTAACTGCTGACTGTGTGAATTGGTTTGAACTTCTGTTCATGGACTTGTTACTTTTATTTCTTATATATTGTAGCGTTTTTCTATGCACAAAATTTCAATGCATTCAAAAGTATTGTGCAACTTTTCGTGATAATATAATTGCACTAAACTTGTACACGTGTCCCACTTCAAATTTGTCAATATTTACACTGAAATTAATCAAGGGCTTAACCACAGCTAGTGGACTGTAGAGAGCTATGAGGATTTCTGTGCTCCAACAAAAGCACAGGTTTACTGGTAATATTTTTACTTGTCATGTGACAGAATAACTTTAAAAAAACCTCATTATGTCTTTAAGATAGCTAGACAATTGCCATCCATATTTGAAGTTGTTCTTAGCTTTTTGTTAACCAGCTTAGCTTAGCTATTTTGAAGAACATAGGAAATAAAAATCAAGGAACCGGTGTCATGAATCTTGAATTACTATTAGGATGAGACTGAAATATACTGAAATATCTGGAATGACCTCCCTCCAGGAGCATACCATCATTCTTTTTCAGTGATTCTAATGAATGTTTTCTGAAAGTGGGTCATGGATTTTGATGTCATAGATTAGAGAATGGAATAATTCAAGTATTTTGTAGCAAACATTGCAGAATAAGTCCTATGTCATTCAACGTGAGGAAAAATAGCCTTCTTCATTCTTGGTTGTAGATTGTATTGTTAAATATGACTGTTTTGGCTCTCTAATATGTGTCATTTTTACATTTGACATGAAGAGAAAAAGCTTGTTTCAATAATTACATTAAAACAAACACCAATATGAAGTCAGTGATGTACTAAGTTGTTCATCTCTGTTCAAGGAAGCTGGCACAAAGCAGGCCTAAAGAATATGAATTTATTTTTGATAATTAATCTGTGACTATGACAATAGACTTAAACCTAAAGTTACCTGAAAACTTGCTATAAAGTATTTATATCTTATGGTTACTGTCTCAATATTTACAGCTACAGTGAAGCATTTCTTAGAATAGTTAATGAATACATTAGAATATAGAGTAGCTATAAAAACTTTCACATGCATGTGCAAAAGTGTGTGTGCACATGCATATTTATGTATCCTTATATAAGTATATATTTTACAATATTTTTTTGGATTTAGACCATTACTTGGGGCAGGTCCAGTGTACTTTTATTTCAATCACTTAGTCATTATTAATCTTTATCGTGTTGCTGCTAACATATTACTCTTCATTACTATAATTCTTGTCCAGAATAATTTTCTATCAGTGTATTCTTTGGTTCTCTTTCTCTCTTTACACACTTCAATAACTTACTGCTTAATGCTGACATTGAACTTTTAGATATTTTGAAAATATGGAAACAGTCAACATTCAGATATATGTGACTGTTTACCACATATATGAAAATTTTATTGAAAAAAAAACATTACTGAAGTACATTTTTAAAATAAAGATTGAAAGTTACACCTAAGAGTTATGAAGCCTAAAGATTTTTGGTTTACTAGTATTTTTATTTTTTTCCCCTCCTGTTCTAGAAAGTTAATAAGAGTCTAAAAGTCCAGGGTTCTGTCAGCTTAGTTCCAGGGCTGGGCATTTTTTTGGTGGGATTGAGTTTTTTGGGTTTTGTATTTATGTGGAAACAACACAAGGAATGTTCTCATAGCCATAGACAGCACATTATGTAGTTACTCTTGGGGAAAAAATGATGTGCCTCTTTCAGATATTTCTTAAACAAAGTTCTACAACAAAAATGGTGACTAATTCTAGTCAGCTTGTTTTCTTAGGAAGTAGGCTGTATACAACTACTTGTTTTAGATGGATGTGGGCCTCCTTGAAAACTAGTAAAACCTAAAGGAAGTTGTGTAGGAGGGGAAAAACATTCTTGAACCTGTCCTGTGTTCACTAAAAAGCTTTTGTGGTAGAAATTATATTTCATAGGATATATGTTTTTCTTATGATACACTTAATAAAATATGAATAAAATCTTTAATTCTTAAAGATACCATACCATCCTTGGAATCAGTTTGAGGAATGTATGCAATTCATCAGGGATATGTAGTGATTACTTCATTTATATTGAATTGACTTTCAAGCTACCAATGGAATATTGTTTAATTTACACAGAAAAACTGGACAATGCGAGCTTTTAAAAGGGTAAGACAAAGGATGATGAGATTTTAAATCAGCTGTACGTTGCCAAGAGGAGCATTGAGTCCAGGTAAAGCTTGTTGCAAGAGTTTAAGTATTGCATTGTACTTCTTTAAGTTACATCCTATGGTATGGACAAGGCAAACATCTAATAGATTAAAAACTTGCTTGCTACTTAAAAGATTTTTAACAGACAGAGATCAATAAGGAAGACTTTTGGGAAAACAGTGTTTCCTAGTAATCTAGACACAAATGTTCTATATCATTAAAAGAGTTTCAAATAAAATAAGAGATAGCGTTGGTGCTGGAGGACTGAGAATGTGGTTAATGTGATGTTAGTTTTTAAAGAAGTTATGGGGTGCTTACAAGGCCCAGACTGAGTAAAATACTCTAGATAACAGCTGTTAGGATAGGAATATGGGTGTGAATAACATGTGTGAATGCAGGTTCAAGACTAAGTGAGAAGGTATTTGCCCTAGTGCTTTGTCAAAGAGGGTAGCAACCGTCAAATGGATTAAGCAGTAACCAGGGAATTACAAAAATACTTCTGTAATAATAGAAGGAATCTGTTTGAAAATAAGTGTAAAGGAAGAATGAGAATTTTGGCCAAAGAGGAAGGACCATGGCGGGAGAACAGAGCAGCAGTTACAACCAGCTTTCTCACTGCTGGAAGTGACCACACTAGCAATATGACACTGCCTGGGCCTGACAGAGCACCCTCTCACTCAGATGCTGGGCATATCCTGTGTCTAGCTAGAAGACTGATAGTATAGGATGCAGTAAGTACGGACTTGCATGTTCGGCATGTGAGATGCTTTTACTGATGAGTGCATTAGTGGATCGTAGGGAGCTTCATGGATATACATGAAGTGAGAGCACAGTGGGGGAGATACATAAGAGCAGGGGAAACGGTGCTTCTGGAATCCCTAATTTGGATAAAACTGTGTTAACTGAACAGCTTTTTCCATCAAGGCTCTTGAAATCTTGGGAACTGAAAACTAGTAAGCATGATTTCTGTATTGGGCAAATTAATAGATAAATGATTAAATATGGCACACTGGGCAGAGCAGCATGGCAATAGAAGGAAGTCTGGCTTCATGTATCTACTCAAGTTCTTTGAAGGCATCGACAGGAATGAGAGAGCTACTGCTGACAGGCCACTTGAACTGACGGAAGTTTTGTCATCAAATAGGTTTGAAGAAGTCACAGAGGTCTGATAAAGTCTTCTCATGAATGAATAAGGAACTAATAGGTGTAAATTATCACTTTTCAAGGTGAAAGGAAATAAGTGCTGTCTCACAGGGGTTTATGTTGTGACCTTTGCTATTTACTGTTCACCCCTTTCCAAGAGCTTACCAGTTTGCTGTTGGCCTTAGGATATTTGGAATGATAAAGAGAAGGGCCAGCTGCGAAGAAGTACAGGTTCTGTACAGAAGAACTGTGCAGGATTATTATCTGTCATTTTTTTACTCTGTTGGAAATAACTGTAAAGTGATGTGAATGAAAAAGCAGATCATACATTTTCACTATAGAAGTAAAATGCCTGTAAAATGATAGGCTCTCAGCAGACAATTTCTATTCAGGAGTGAGGTCTTTTGATTAGAATAGAATGATCAAAACAACCTCTAAATACTCAGTGGACAAAAGAACAAATAATGCTTAGAATTATTAGGAAAGAAAAACACTTTCAATGCTATAAATTCTATTTTTCATGTACAGCTTGAATACAGTCTGGAAGAAGCTTGACAGGTGACACAGAGTGAGCTAAAGTATGGAAGTGTTTCCGTAGAAGGAATGATAACAGGCCAGTTTGAGTGAGGTGCATTAAATAATGACTGACATGGAGAGAAGTGTGATGGGAATAATTTTCAATTTATTCAAATTCAATTCAAAGGTGACATTTTCAAATAAAATGTTTCTACATGTTACATAACTGTGGAACTCTTTGCTGCAGGTTATCACACATATTAAAAATTCACAGCTTTCAAAAAGCTACTGTACAAATTTATAGCTATTAAAATACCTTCAAGGTAGTAGTTTCAGGGTAGTCTGCCTAAAAACCAGGAGTATGTCTTGGGAAGCAGTGTCTCAGGGAGAGATTTAAAGGGACCATTCTAGATCATAACCTCAACGTAAACATCGAACTATGGTGTCATTAATAGGATCTATCTTTGTGTATGTGGAAAGATGACTATCAAGTGCAAAGTTATTCTTCCTTTGTCCACAGCATTTAATAAAATATTAGAATACAAATTGACTGCAAATGATTCAAGAGTGTGTACTTCAAGAGATGTGAAAATACTGGAAGTGTTGTCACTAGGATAAAGATATTCAGTAGTTAGTCATTATAAAGAAACTAACTGATTTTTATTGTTAGCTTGCAAGATTGAAGAGTCTTCTCTGTGGTCATGCTAGAGCTGTCTTTGTGTCACACCGGAACACCCTCACCATTCACATGGTGTATATACTAATTACATCCTTTGAAGTCAGCCAGATTCAAAAAGGAAGGGAAAATGAGATGTGGGCTGGTAGGAAGTGATACATGGTCCTGCTAATACATGCAGCTGCAGTACGTGCCAGCTGTTCAGATTAGCTTTGAGAAAATATGGATCACTGGAGACATACTTAGAAACAGAAAATATGTTCACTAGTAGGGGGCATTTAAACTGCTTAGGCAAAGAGATAAAAATGTACTTCCTGGTGATGAAAATGGCTTACATTTTGGAGTACTTTATCAAGGCTGATGCTGCATTCCCTATTACCTGAAGGAGTTTTAGGACATGTAAAAGATGCTTAGACTGAATTGGGAGAAACTTACCTCCTACTGGGAGAAGTTAAGAGGTAGTAGAGTTAGTACTTACAGGACTGTGACTGTCTTCTCATCTTGATATGTGATCAAATCCTCTGCCCTTCATAATCTTTGAGAAGAATGAGCACATACGTACATTACATAAAGTAGCTTCTAGCCATCACAGTTCCTTCTTGAGATAATTGCAATAAAAGCCAGTTCTTCATCTGTTAGTATGCCAGAAAAAAAAAATAAATTGTGATAAGGGGCAGAGAAAAGAGCTCACCCCAGAGAAGCTTTAAATGCTAAACAGGGGATTCTAGGCTGGATGTGAGTCATTACTGTGAGGATGTCATGAAGTGTCCTCTAGATGTCTTTTCTTATTCAAGTGCTTAGTGTTAGCCATATTTTGGTTCACTGAATAATTCACTCTCCAGGTCAATTTAAAAGGAACTTGGGAGAGTGGCATTTCTAACCTCCGAAAAGGTGTGGGTGACAGTTTACCCGATGAATATCTTGCCTGAGATTATTTGCAGAACCCTTTCTTTTATATTGAAAGCTTGTTTTTTTTTCTTGTGGCAGCCAGTTTAGTCTTCTGCAACTGGATTGTGTAGAAATAAATATGTGAGATTGAAATTCTTTAATATAGAATAAATTGTTTCACTTTATAGTTTGTTCTATGCAATTATGTGGCTTATTGTATACAATATATCTTTCTAAATATTGATGTTCTAAAATTCTATCACCAATAAGCCACCAGAATGTAATATTGGCTCTGTTGAAATCAATAACGAAATACTTATTGACTTCTTTTGAATCAGCATTTCACTCAAATTAATTTAGGTACAGAGAAAGAAGCCTCTGTGCTCTTCTACAAATATCATGGGACTGGAAATACTCTTTGGTCAAAGTCATTGCGAGATTTTGTAACTAGAGCTTCATACTGTGTGTAAACTAGAGAGATATATGTGTGACAGAAACTTTTATTTCTATTTTTTTCCCCCACCTGTTGTGTTAAAAGAATGCCTAGTTAGTCTATAAGAACTGAAAAGAATCTTGAAAGTTCAGAGAGGCAAAAGGGTGCAAAATTCATTACAAAGACAACAACTGCTCCTCCAACAATGGGAGCAACCCTTTGTACTAAAATGGTGGGATGTGTGGAGAAAACAGTCTTCAGATTACATATAATCATGCTAAAACCAATCCTACCTGTATAGATGAGTTTTGAAAACTGACAGAACCACTGAGATTTCTTGGAGTTGTTGACTGGAGTTTTTGTAGTTCATTTCATAAACAAGAAAGACCACACTAGAACTTGCTTGTCCCAGTCAGCAATAAATTAGTGAATTTATTAAATTCAGAGAAATAGACAAGATTGAGGTAGTGTTCTGCCTCTCAGACTTTGATTCAGGCTCAGCTAGTGAATAAGGTTCACTCCAGCACCCATCTAAAATGCAACTTGGAGCTTTGGCTTAGTTTCAGTGGGCTGCAAGTACTCTAAAAGTATTAAGAAAATACTATATGTGTTGTAAATTCTCTAAATTTTAACTTGATTTGACATGCTGTCTTGAAATTCTGTTGTGACAAAAGTATCAATGAAAAATACTTTTTAAATGTGATGTATTTAACTTAGTCTGGCCACTGCCATAAAAAATAATAAAAAATATTTTTACAAATATATTAGCAATAAAAGAAGAGCCAAGAAGGACTTTCATCCTTTACTGGATACCTGGGGAAACCTAGTGGAGAAGGCTGAGGTACTTAATGTGGCCTTTGCCTCAGTCAAACGAGCCATCCTCAGGGTACTCAGTCTCCTGAGCTGGATGGCAGAGATGGGGAGCTGATTGAAGTCCCTATCATCCAGGAGGAAATGGTTAGAGACCTACTGCTCCACTTAGACATACACAAGTCTGTGGGGCCAGATGGGTTCCACCCAAGAGTGCTGAAGGAGCTGGCAGAGCTCTCCATCATTTATCAGCAGTCCTGGTCTAGTGGGCAGGTCCCAGAGGATTGGAGGTTGGCCAGCGTGATGCCTCTTTGCAAAAAGGGCAAGAAGGAGGACCCTGGAAACTACAGGCCTGTCAGCCTGACCTCGGTGCCAGGGAAGGTCATGGAGCAGATCATTCTGAGTGTGATCACACAGCACATGTGGGAAAACCAGGGGACAGGCCCAGTGAACATGAAGGGCAGGTCTTGCTTTACCAACCTGATCTCCTTCTATTGACAAAGTGACCCGCCTGGTTGATGAGGGAAAGGCTGTAGACATTGTCTTCGCATTCTCCTGGAGAAACTCATGGCAACTCATGGTCTGGATAGGTGTATTCTTCGCTGGGTGAAAAACTGGCAGGATGGCTGAGCCCAAAGAGTAGTAGTGAATGGTGTCACATCTAGCTGGTGACTGGTTACTAGTGGTGTCCCTCAGGGCTCGATATTAGGGCCAGTGTTGTTTAATATCTTTATTGATGACCTGGATGAGGGGATCAAGTGCATGCTCAGTAAATTTGCAAACAACACTAAGTTGGGTGGGAGTGTTGATCTGCTGGAGGGTAGGAAGGCTCTTCAGAAGGACCTGGACAGGCTGGATTGGTGGGTTGTGGCCAATTGCATAAGATTCAACAAGGCAAAGTGTGGGTCCTACCCTTGGGCCACAACAACCCTGTGCAACACTACAGGCTTGGAGAAGACATTGGAACAGGCTTCCCAGAGAGGTGGTGGAGTCACCATCCCTGGAAGTGTTCAAAGAACATATAGGTGAGGCCCTTAGTGACATGATTTAGTGGCAGACTTGGCAGTCCTGGGGAAATGGTTGGACTTGGTGATCTTTAAGGTACTTTCTAACCTAGTTGATTCTGTGATTCTGCATTTACTTACAATGTCCAAGTCTATGTACAATGGGACTAAAGGAACTCAATGAGTAATCAAACAATTCTGTCATCACATATGTGAAGGCTGTGTTTTGCATCCTTACTTTAGGCTAACTTTGTGAGCCTAGACATCCATGCTCCTTTCTGCCACTTTACTAGAGAATCATGTCTTAGGTTCACCATATATGCAACAGGTGTTCCTATACTAGATGTTTTTATTTGCTATTTATTTTTTTTTTCATTTAGCTGCTACAGGCACCACAGTTGAGTACAAAACATTTCGGCTTGGAACAAACGTTTGGGAAAAAATACACTTTTAATAGAAAAATTAAACTGTAGTAGTTCAATTGTAATGTATATATTTCAAAAGTCTAGAAGTTTGGATCTTTCCAGATGCCAAGAAAAAAGGAAAATAATGTTTAATGACCTCAAAGTTGATAAAGTTTCTGAATGCATATCTGAGTACTAAATTTGTAACTACTTAAGCCACCTGAAAAATGACACAGTTGTTCATAACTGAAGTATTCTTAAGAATCTACTTAAACACAGAACTGTCTGACAGAGCTTCTAGATATTTGATCAGTTTTTCAGACTGTTCTTCTGTGTTAATTTGAACAATTCTTTTATGTTGATTTACTAGACAACATACAGTCCTTAACTTGTTCAGTTTTTCCCCTTCATCTAGAATCTTCAACTCTTACTCTTTTTTTTTTAATTTTTGTCTTAAGATGTAAAATATTTCTTCCTTGTGCATGAAAGCTATAGAGGTATTCTTGCAGTTCCACATGTGATGAAGTAACCCATACACTATATGCATACCTTCAATTGCTGAGAAAATTGTCTCTTAAAGCCTCCTAGGTTTTCTTTTTCCACCCATGTTACAGCATTGCAAAGGTAAGATAATAGTGCTTTGTTTTGCACCTTCCTATACTGCAGATCACTGATGTTTGTGTATCTGCAACTTTTATTGACAACTTTGCAGCAGACTATTCAACGTAATGCCAATGTTCAATATAGTATATAAAAATCCCATGTTGACCATTGTTAACTGTCACCAAATGAAATGCCCCTAGTGTGGTACAAAGAATGTATTAATTCTTGTATAATGTGTTTTGGGGTTTTTTTATGGTACTGTAGCTTGCTTACATCAGCTTTGGCTTCCTGAGTTTTTTTGTTCTTATTGTTTAATTCTGGTTTTATTGTTTTGTAAATTCTTTTCAGAACCATCTTCAATATAAAGTACTAAATATAAAGCACCAAATTGAACATTCTGAAATTTGTAAATTCTTTTCACTTAGAGCTTTAGAAGCATGTCAGTTATCTCCACATATCTAGGATACACAGACTGAAAGCATCTTTTCACTGCCATTCAGCCTGAGGACATCCACAGAAACATTTTTCAAACCTGAAAATATTCTGTTCTTGCTTTATTTGGGAGAACAGTTTCGTATGTTCTTTATTTTATATTTCATTTATGTTTATATTTCACTGTGATATTCTTTTACCTACTTAATCAGTATCATTTAGTGTGATTCTTCTTTTTTCCATTCTAATCCATGTCTCCCTCCATTTTGTTCTTTTTTTCTCTCCCTAAGTAGTGATTTGCAGTTTAACCCACAGAGGCCCTCAAATCTTAAATATTTCACTGGATTTACTCACTTTGTTGCCATCTCCTTTGTGGTATATCAGATTTTCAGAAATTCATGTCAGCAATTTAGCTTCTGGATTTTTTTTTTTTCCTTTTTTTTTTTTTTATTTAGACTTATCCTGTCTTTTTTGCCTATTCATGGTACCCTTCTCAGACCAGATGTCGATCTTTCTCTTTTCTTAGATGATGCCTCTGTCAGGCAGAAAAGAAAAGAATCTATGGATC